>OY740765.1:172496337-173057337 GCA_963513935.1 Aphrophora alni | reverse complement strand
TTATAATTAACATTTTAAATAGACAAAATTTAAACTATAGGTTATAACCTAAGGTTAAACTAGGCTAGGTTAAGTCAGTCTTTCGGGATTGTCGTATCGGGATAGGTCATGAATAATACAAATAAGATTGCAGAATAAATTCTTCCATTTAATAACATTGACAAATTTATTAATAGGCCTAAGTAATAAATAAAACGAGAATATCAAACTAATATCTAACATACAAACAAAGAATTATAATATTTGTTGGCGCACAACAAGTTATATGCTACATATTTACAAATTATTGTTGATTTTGCTTATTAAAAAACACAATCCAGTCATAATATACAAATGTAAAGCTTGAATTTGTTTAACTCAAATTAAGAATAGAACGTAAGAACAGATTGTTGATTCCCGCGTACAAATAGGAATGGTGGCATATCTCTGCTCATTGTCTCCAACCAGGCCATGTATAAACCTGCCGTCACAACGTTCTTCCTCGGCATCGGAAGTGTCCTGATAAAGAAGAACAAGACTAGTAATTTAAGTTTAACTCTTATAATTAACTACTTCTATACGTAATAATATTACTTACATAACAATCAAGTTGGAAGACATTGAGTTTTCCAATAAAAGTTCTCTTAATCGTAAATGTCTGTTTGTCTTGTCCTTCATAGCCAACAGTTCAGATTCCGTCACATGAACTGTAAAAAGCAAAACAAGTTATGTTTAATCAGTTTCCAAAGTTTGGTCGAGTAATTTAATTAAATTCCTTGCATACTCACTTCCCATGTCATCATCTTCCTCGGCACACTTTATGTCTTTTACTAGATCTTCAAAGAATGTAACAGATTCATCTGAAGGTTTTTTGGTTATGTCGGAAATTATTTTCAAATCTGAATAGTTTATTCTAAACTTGGAGAGAAGACTGGCCATACTGTAACATTACAATAGAGTTGTTGTTTTATTTTAGTATATACAAGAAAAAGTACTGTTAATGTACTTTAAAGTTCAATTTCTTACTTTCTTTGCTCGTACTGAAGCTCATCTTTCTTGTTAGCAAGTGTAAATACTCGTAGTTTACAATCTGCCCAGTTGCTACGTGTTGATATGATGTACGGCAATAGCAATGTTAGGCCTCCGTCATCGTACAACCACCAGACATCAATCACTCCTTTCCTTTGTTTCTTTTGAAACTGCGTCAAACTATTTAGGATAGATTTGCTAAGTGGGTTGCCATCTATTCCCCTGCAAATAACATTAAAAATAATCAACATTAACTATTGTTAGGATTTCAAGTTAGGTTAGATTTAAACTAAGCGGTAGAAAATATTCTGACACCGGAACATAAACAATGAAATGTGTCTTCTGCAAGTTTCTGTTCAGTTACTTTCAAATTAATGTTTCTAAATATATTACGAAAGCGGGTTCGCTGATTGTTTGGTTTGTGTTGGTTATAAATTGTGGAATTGTTATAGTGTACACAAATAGGAAAACACAATAAAAAACTAAAGTTCTGAAATATTTCTAAACACTGTTCACTTTCTCAATCAACTGAGAGACTAAAAAGAATAAATTGTTGTAGTTTGGTTGTAGAGGATGTATTTGTGTTGAACCACAAATGAATGTTTTATTATTATTATTATTCCATTTCTAATTATATTAATTTTAAGTAAACATGGGAGAGGGAAAAAATAATAATAAAACGTTCATTTATGGTTCAACACAGATCCATCCTCTACAACCAAACTACAACAATTTATTCTTCTTAGTCTCTCTGTTGATTTAGTGATCAGAACTTTAGTTTTTTTATTGTGTTTTATAAATCTATACTACTAAGTAATACCAAGGACCATGTTCCAAGCTAAATGTATGACTTCTAAACATAATAATGTGCCCTATTAAAGTCAACTCTAATATATACCTGTAAAGATTAGTTCTGGATTCCCGTCTCTTAGTATTCTTCTTAAATGAAACTTTAGCTTTCTCTGTATCCTCTTCTTCAACAGGTTCCATTGTGAACCTTGGTTTAACACTCAGTGTTCCAGGTGGCGTTGCATCGCTTGCTTCACTTACTGTTAAAAAATTAATTAAATGTTAAATTATATCTTAATTTCCACTTTCACATTTCATTAAAATATTTAGAGCCAATTTTGAGAAATATCTTAAAATAGCTATACAACCAATTTTATTGTTTTTTAAACAATAACTCACGAACTGACATTTTTGCAGAGGCTGTGTCTCTCGTTAGAGCTGATTTTGTGAAAATCGTATTAGTGTTTTTTTTATCCCTAAATTATTACGCTATTTAATTTATAGTTATTGAAAAATGGAAAAAAAGTTCCAACATGATCAAAATATACCCAAATTCTAAATTAGATTAAAATCGATCCTCACATTTGAAGTTTAGAGTACTGTAAAGACGACAGACACAATTTAGATTTTAACTTTTCTATAGCACCTACTAGGTATATGTGATAAAGTAAAAATATGAAATAATAATGAATCTATTATATGACATAATGAAGATTAAATGCATGTAACAGTTAAAATTTCAAACATAGATGCATAGGAAATCTACCAATCAAGCATTCTAAGAGCTACGGGTTTTTCTTGGTACACCTATACTTACTTTCCTTCTGATGACCTTCTTTCCAATCTCCATTATTAAGCATTTTAAAGAATTACAGAATTAATTAACAGAATACAATAAGACAGATTTTCAGAAGAAGATTTAAGCAAACAGGAAATCTATCATTTAACAGTTTTCTTAAAACTAATTTTAAATGATATTTATACGCATATGCAAATCTCTGAACTAAATGTACTGCCCAACAAATAGTTTAAATTAGGATAAGTGTATCTGTTCAAGAAATGGACAGCTACTCGTAAACAATTTTCTATTGACACAAACAGACCCGACATAACCTGAACTGACACAACAGCTGAAACTTTGTTGGTGTGTATAACAGAAAGAATCTGGAACCAGTAGAGATTTGTTAGATTCCTACTTATATGAATTCTCCGTTTATCCTACTTCTCAGTTTTAGCTTCTAGTTTCAAGTTTCTTTAGTTTTTAGTCACTTGATAACGGGAATTGATTCTTATTCCCGAAACGTCGTGTTTTGAATTTTTAACACACAAATGTACTAGTTCTCATGTTAACTATTTTAGAAGGTGATTTTAAAATTTTAATATTTCATTTTAATGATCGAATTGTATCTTTATAATAATTTTCCTGGATTAATGATTTAATTTTGATTGATTTTGAGGTGGGAAACATGGTTTTAAAATATCGGGAAATATTTTTAAATTGTGATTTTCTTTTCGGATTCCTAGGCCAATAATAGGGATATATTTTTTTACAAAATTTCAGATAAAAAACATATAGGACCACCAAATATACGTCGTAATTTATGTCATAAGCGAAATCTTTCACTAGCCGTAATGAAACGTTTCTAGGCCTATGCTTATATAAACTTTTTATCTTATTTTTAGCTATAGAATCATTTCCCAAAAGATTGTCGTACAGTTCTAAATCATCCTGGATAAACAATTCCATTACGTAACATTTGACTTACAAATTAATAATCTAAAATTTTTAAGCACACCCAACTTGTAAGACTGACAAACAACATACGATTTATATATGTTTAAAGTAGAAACAAACAATTTACCTTGTGACATTGTCGAGATGAACGATTCATTCCTCGGTAAAGTTTCTTGCGAGTTCAACTGTTGTAAGAAACTTGTCGCTGCAGTAGGTTCAGTTTCTGTCGTAACTATGGTTACTTCGTCAGTGATTATCTTGGAATAATCTAAACCTTCTTTGAGTCGCAGAATAGCAACTGAGAGATGGAGATCCAATGCTTTGCTGGTAAGAGAAAAAACAATTTTGAAAAAAAATTTATATGTTTTATATAGGCTTTTCTATAGAATAATCACATAACATTTATAACATATCATAATTTTTTTATAACATAGTTACTCCGAAACCTATATAGCTCACATTTTTTTTTTCAATACACAGATAAATTCTATGCATCTTTCTGAGAAAAATGATCTCTTATAAGTTGGGTTTTGCTTAATATTACTATTTTTTATGAATTATTTTTAAAAAATGATTTAAAAAGGACGCTGCCATTATAATAATATTTTCATCAACCTTTAATTCTAAATACTTAATCCTAACAGTTCCTATTTAAAGTTTTTTGACAGATCTTAATGGTTGCAAAGATAAAATGATCAGCCTGTATATGAGAAATCAACATTTAATAATAACAATAAACTTACTGCATAATATTAAAGTACATTGCCAAGTCCGGTGTCTCGCATGTCCTCCAGTCCATCTTGTAACCCATCAATAAAATATTAGGCCTCAGTTTACCAATGCCTGAAGTCTGCATCAAAGCTCGAGCTCCGTCTTCAAAAGTAATGTCGTCTATGCTTGAATAGAAACCTTTGATTTTATGCGAATCAAACCAGTTTCTAGCTTTCTGAGCAAGGATGTATCGCACTCTGTGAGGTACTGGAGCCTGTAACGGAAGATGAGAGTGAAAATGTTTTACAGTGATAAGCATGAAATCGTATGGACTTTACAAATTGATAAAACCAATATTTTAGTTGGACACCAAAACAGGTTAGGTATAATTAGGCTAGGCTCTAAATTTTTTAATGAATTATAAAAGATAACTTGTGTAAAAAAGAGATGTTTTAAACAAAAATATAAAAGATAATTTTAACAAAAGACTAATTGAACTTAGTACTAATCCAAGATCATTTGAGTTTGACATTTGGTAAATAATCTTGGATCATAACTGACAGTGAATATCGTCTATAGAGAATCAATTGTGGCATTTTGAAGTTAGTTTCTATGACGAAGTGTGATCATAGATGAGACATTATAGGGTTCACCAATCCTTTTGAGGGACTTAGCCAAACATTCTGAAATATTTAAAAAGAATAAGAAAAGAATTGTTTATTCCCTGACAATCTCAGAAAACATTTTCTATAAAAAATGATCTTAAGAAATTACTCCATAAAAACATAACAAAAATTTGATAACAGTTGGTAATCATCAAATATGCACTCTTAATGACTGACCTTGAATGAACTATTATTCTACGAGTCATAACACGTATATTTGTTTTTAATTCCGAACTTTTTCCTAAAATGGATTAATTGATTATTTCCACTTCATAAAAGTAGTTATGATTACTGCAAAGAAAGACCTACATTGAGAATATGTCCACAGAGCAGCAATGAATGCTTGGTCATGAGCGACGCAAAGTCGACTAAAGGTGGACGACAGCTAGGCAATGCAGACAGCACAAGTATCTGTGGTGAATAATTCTTTACGTGTTCCTGCACTTTGCTCAACTGTTGTACTGAAGTCAGAGCTGATCTGTACATCTGTGCTTGTGTTGAGGAACCCCAATTGACATCTGTCAATAAAAAAGGTATAAATATAAGACTAATATCATACAGGAATACCACTAATGTGATTGAACTTACTGTATTTATTAATTATAGAACACAATGGTTATTTTTGCAGAAAGATATAGCCTGAACACAAAGTTTGATTAAAATTAGTCCAAGTATTTTGGTTGCAGAGTATTGTACAAACCGACGCCAAATAGAAATAATTCCAAAAATCACTTTTATAGACTCAGGGGACGTCAAAAAAGATATAACCGCAAAAAATTCTATATTCTTTTTTTGAACCATAACATAAATTTCTCTACACAACATATATATTACAAAATAAAAACACAACACAGCTAAAATCTGACTTGAAATGAAACGAATTTATCACTTAATCTGTTATTGTAATATATTGAGGGTACATTTTGTACTCGCAACATATTAACTAAAAAACTGGGGTACCGTATAGAAATAATTACAACTAGATTGAAATTAAAACATGGTCTAATCTTCTTGCTGGCTGGGAACAGAGTAGGACCTTTAGTGCTATTTTTGGGAAAATCGAATAAATTATGATAGAAAATTAGTTTAAAGTTGTTTTTTAGATGGAAAAAGTGGAAAATAGTCCAAAAAAAAATGGGCAGGGGTTCGGACCTACCTACCTTAATCTTAATCTTTCTTGATTATACTATGTATGATCGAATTTTTTTCCCGGCTGGGGTCCGGGTCGGGGGTTCCAGCCCCTGGGTTCGGGGTGGGGGGGCCCTGGGGCCGGGGTTCGTAGCTCCTGGGGCAAAAAAAATGGGCGTGACCCGTAGGCGAAAAGTTGAAATGCAATTCCAATTGGACTTAAAATCGTATTTCAACTCACTTAAGGGACTTAGAAAATTTTCGAATTTTGAAAAATCGGTGCTCTGAAAAATCGACAAAGTGTTGGAAATCCTGAAAAAATCGGGCGTGACCCGTGGGCGAAAATATAGACTTTTAGCTTCGAAAAGGAATTTTGAAGTTGGAATTTGGAAATTTTCGAAAAATCGCTAAGTTTTTATAATTTTTGAAAAATCGGGCATGACCCGTGGGCTCATTTGAAGCGTCTAGAATCCAAAAACTACCACTTAAGAGGTTTTTAAGCTCTCAGGGACTTAGAATAATAGTTGAAAATAGTCAAAGATTCGAAGATCTCAAAATCGGGAAAATCGGGGTTTTTGGGAAATTCAAAACGTGTAAAAATCGAAAATAAGGTAAGTACGTATAACATACTATTGGGAAATACTCAAAAATGTAGTCGGAATGGTCGTTTAAGTCCTCAAAATTGGGAAAATAGTGAAATTATTGAAGATCTCAAAATCGGGAAAATCAGAGTTTTTGGAAAGTTTGAAACGTGTAAAAATCGTATATTAGGTAAGTTCGTATGGTATACTATTGAAAAACACTCCAAAATGTAGTCAAAATCGTCGTTTAAGCCCCCAAAATCGGGGAAATCGTATGAATTTGGTAATTAGATGCAAGCTCCCATAGGTAAAAATCGGTAATTGTGTCCGAGTTGAAAACACTCATTTTCTATGCAAATTAAGTCCAATTTTGAATAAATTACATTCAAAAGAGTAGGGCAGAAGTGTATTTGAGTACGTGGAGTTCAATTTTGGAGTTTAAATTCCATTTTGAAGGAAGTAGAATCACTTTTGGAAGATGACAAAAATCGGAGTTTCTCTCATTGAAATCGTCTACAAATAGAGGTATATATAAGTATATAGAAGTATATTTTTGTATATTATTGTATACTTTATGTATATTTCGAGTTTAAATTCCATTTTTAAGGAACTTAGATGAGTTTTGGAAGATAGAAGAATTATAGGAAATTGTCCGAGTTTTTGGCAACAAGGACAGGTTTTGCATGTTAAAGATATGTATATTATTGTATATTTATGTATGTAGAAGTATACTTTTTGTATATTTCGAGTTTAAACTCCAGAAATTCGAGTTTTGGGGGATAGAAGAATCACAGGAAAATGATAGAAAATCGTCCGAGTTTTTGGCAACAAGGACAGGTTTTGCATGTCAAAGATATGTATTTTTATATATTTTTGTATATTTTTGTATACTTTTTGTATGCTCCCAGTATAAATTCATGTTTTCGAGTTTAAATCGCATCTGGGACTTAGAATAAATTCGAAATTCCGGTGCAGGAAAATCGACAAAGTGGTTGGAATTCTGGAAAAATCGGGCGTGACCCGTGGGCAAAAATAGGGGTTTTTGAGCTCCGATTTTCAAAATTTCGAAAATTTTCCAAAAATACGCCAAGTTTTTAAAATCCTGGAAAAATCGGGCGTGACCCGTGGGCGAAAATGATGGTTTTTGAATGCGAAAAGGACAAATTTGGGAAATTTTCGAAAAATCGACTGAGTCGCAATAAATCGCAGTTTTTGGAAATTTCAAAAATACGTACAAGTCGGGAATAGGATATATTTTCGAAAAATGACTGGGACAAGCGAACCTTAAGTGCTATTTTTGGGAAAATCGAATAAATTATGATAGAAAATTAGTTTAAAGTTGTTTTTTAGATGGAAAAAGTGGAAAATAGTCCAAAAAAAAATGGGCAGGGGTTCGGACCTACCTACCTTAATCTTAATCTTAATCTTTAGATTTAGATTTTGATTTTGTTTTGTCTTGTCTTGTCTTGTCTTGATTATACTATGTATGTTCGAATTTTTTTCCCGGCTGGGGTTCCAGGTCGGGGGTTCCAGCCCCGGGTTGGGGGTGGGGGGGCCCTGGGGCCGGAGTGTGTTGATTTTTAATAAGACAAGAGAGTCTTATTTGTGAACTGATTTATTAAATTTTTTTTTTCTTTAAAATGAAAGTAGGCAATGTACCAAATGACTGTTAGAGATGAAGTAGTGATAGATTCCTGAAATCCTAGGTAAATAAAATAATAATATAATAAATTGATTAAGAGATAAACATGATAGGGAAATATGAATTCTCAATTATGAATTTGAGGGATGGGTTTTTTGATTGGAAAAGAAATCTTCTTTTTAGCCATAAAATAAATATGATTGTATGTGTAAAAATTTTTATAATGTGATATGTTTCATAAATTTGTTAACATGTAATAATAATAATGAATGTAGATGATTTTGATTTTAAAAGATGTAATAATAATAAAGATAGATGATTTTGATTTTGAAGATGCAATGCTTATGATGAATAAAGATGACTTTGTAATTATGAAATCGTAAATCATAAAATTATGATTTGAAATAATAATAATTGATTGTGTTAATGAACAAGTTTAATGATGTATTTTGAAATAATGCTGATATGTGATGTTTGATTTTTATGATATGAAAATTTTCCAAAATTTGTTTGTCTATGATTTGATGATTATTTCTGTTGTTCATATGTATTATGTTATACACTTTTCTGCTGTTGTAAAATAATAAAAAATTAACAATGATGCTACGTTATGCACATTTGATTATGTTTTGACATATGATGTCTAATTTGTTGTGCTTTTAAATATCGTTTGTATTATGATATGATTTGATGATTGTCTATTTGTTGTTCACATTTTATATGTTCTAATATTGTCTGTTATGACTACCATACACATTGAATATGATTTTATGCTATATACCTTGTAATATGATGTGTTGCTTGATTCATTTAAAGAATTCATGTTGGTTATGTCATGAATAAAATACTTTTATCATATTTTTGTATCACAATCTGTAATATGATTTTTACTTGACTTTTGATTTGTGTACTTTGATATATCATGAACAATTTTATGTTTTGTTGAAAACATGTTGAGGAATGATTTCTGTTTATGTTGAATGTACCATTTTTAGAATTTATGATATTTTTGAGATTTATGTAACACTTAAAAATAATTGATGATGTTTTTGAAAAATCTGTAACAATGCAGAAAATTTATTATGTTTTTGAAATTTTAATAATATTTACTAAAATTAATGATGTTGTAATTTTTTGTTTTTGAAATTGTTAAATGATAAACAAAATTTTTAAATTGTTATTGGAACCGTTCTTGACTCCTTAAAAGGTGGCAAGTTGGTTGGAGTGTCCCAGCTTCCATGCTGTTTCTTCGAGATTCTTATTTCTGCGTAATGAGAATCTCGAAGGAGGGGGTTTCTGTAAGCATGGGACATCTTCCAACCAATAATAAATAATAAAACAATAAATATTAAGTTTAAATAAAATACAAGTAATGTCAATAGAGTAATAATATTCAGAATAATCATTATATAGAAATAAGAAGTGTAAAGTGTTCTTAAACAACATCTAAATGTTCTCTTTACAATGTATAACACTGAAAGTTTGAATTTCGAAATGTGCGCGCCGATAAAATTACCAGACATGAATAAAGGAGATTGAAACCTGGAAAAACTTCCCATGAGTCTCAGCGAGCGTTAGCTTCGCCAGGGAAAAATATCCCATGATGCCTTGCGAGAGCGTCACCTCAGAAAGAAGAAGCGTGGTTTAGTCTTCTTAGAGAAGTCTTGGTCAGGATTCAACAGTGGGCAGTCACGTCATGGTACGACTGCGGAGACTCGAATTTAGCAGCCTCATGGCGGAATAATAGTATTTGGGAAGTTGAACCAAATACAAATGGTTGGATAAACAGTTCGTGAGTAAAGTGAACAATTTAGAACTTAGCAATCATTACACCAGTGAACAAAAAGAAATACAAAAAACTTTTTATATTTTTGAACTATATGTATGTTTGAACTGCAATTTGTAATTTTAAATTTTAGTTTCCTATTGATTCTCGTGTGAGAGAAATGGTAAAGTTGTTTTCTTGTTTTTTCAACATAATAAAAGGAAGGTTTCTTGTTTTTAAAATGTCTGGCTAGATTAATTTGTGTTAACCTGTACCATGCTATAGGAGTGACTGTAAGTACGATTTGAGAGAGCAACCCTACCCTTCAGGTAAATTAAAATGGTAAACTAAATGTAGAATTGTAAGAACGCAGACTTGCAACTAGAAAGATAATTCAAATTTTTGTTTAAAAGCTCTTAAAGCTAAAAAGACTTAACTAACATGTTTATCTTTCCACGCGGTGGCACAAATGTTTTTAAATGCACTAAACACCATGTCAGTGTTTACGTGATCATTGTAAATGTGTCGTAAATTGAGATTGTCCTGCTTGAAAAGGACCAAGAGATTGGCATTGTCTCGAATCAATTGTTTGGGAATCCTGCTGTACGTCTGTCCTAAGTAGAAGGAATCTATATTATTGTGACGTCCCATGGTGAAATAGTTACGTATATTGTCGTGTTTCTCGCAAGCTATGTCGTCAAAAATTATTATCGAATTTGGCTCCGCTTCACCAGGATGGATGACATTTTCGTTGTCCGTGAATGTGTAATAAACAATTTCTTTGGTATTTCCCAGTATATTTTCTAAAAACTTGTACTTTGGCTGCTGGAGTGATTTAGAAAATACATAGACGTTGGCAAATTTCAAGCCATTTGGATTGAAGAGCAAATTAAATAGCACATTAGTCTTGCCACTGTTTGATGGACCGCACACTATAGTTCGAACTGTGTTTGGTAATAAAGAACTGTGTCGGTGCATTGTTGAGCCGCCTCCTGCAACAACGTCAAAGTTTCTTACACGTAGTTTATCCGCTGTGTTTTTTAAACGCATTACGCTGCTCAACGTTTGTCTAAATACTGTGGAAAACTAACAGTGCTATCCTATTAAATACAAAACCTAAACAACAAGCTTGGTTTTATCAATCCAACTATCGTGTTCCTTGTCAAACTCTAACCACCGCACCAGTATTTTGTTACCCTTTTAGCGTAATACTTTTTCAACAAGATATACGTTGCCGATTTTTGACCTGCTTAATTCTTCGGCATAGAATCCTCCTTTCAGAATGTCACCTTTCGAGTCTTGTAGAATGTACGTTACAGGATTGGTCGGTACAACAGCGCACACGGTAAACACTTCGTTTGTCCAGTTGGGTAGATATCCTTTAGCAAAAGTCTTTTTAAATTTCGATATTCTAACTTTGTCGTCCACTTTAAATCGCGCCAGTGCTTTTGTACTCTTGCGTGCTATTTTGTCCAGTAACATTTTCTCGTGCTTTTTCAACACTTGAGCGGGTTTCATGCCGATAGTACTATGCACAGTGTTATTGTATGTCTTTACTACGTTTTTCAGCAGCTCCAACCACTCGTAACTACCGCGTGCCGTAAATTCACGCCACATTATATTTTTCAAAGTACGGTTCAGGCGCTCCACCATAGACGCTTTTTTGTCTGAAAAAGTGGTGTAGTGATTTATATTGTATTTTTTCATTAATCTCTTCACGTGCGTATTGAAAAACTCCTCCCCCTGATTGGTCTGAAAGTTATTCATAGGATGTTTTTTCAGTATCGGTTCTAACGCTATAGATACGTCTAGAGCAGACTTTGTCTTTAGTGGTAACGCAATCGCAAATTTTGTTAGACAATTTATCATAGTCAGTATATATTTGTAGCCTTGGTTTTCCTTAGCATATGGAATCATTTCCACAAGATCGGCTTGATAAAGGTCATTAACTCCTTTCAGCGTCACACCTCGGGTTTTGAAATTTCTTCGCGCGTGCTTGTGAAGTTCCGCCGCAATGGCTCGCCTTACATCCATTATGTAAATGAATGTGTTTACAGTTTCGTGGCACTATTTATTTCCTGGAGATACTCTTGTGCACGTAACCTCGAAATTATCGCTGCTTGTTCCCGCCTCACCGTTGCTTTGGATTAATCCGCCAAAAATTGTCCATAAAAGATCCGCAGAGATGTCGGAAGCTTTACGAAAAGCAACGTATCCAGGTGTCTTTGTTTTAAAATTGAGACTAGTAAACGTAAAGCCCAACAGATCACCATCAGCTGTTCCATTTTTAATTTTGTCTACCAAACATTCAAAGCCTCTTTTTATCCAATAAATTTCCGTCACATTCTCGGGTGGTGGATGAAATTTAAACTGAATTTTAGTCCTTAGAGTACGAAATTTTTTCGCCTCCCTACTTTGCGAGGAAACAATGTAAATTGGCTCCATAGCTCTTTTCAAGTAGCTCTAACTGTGTGAGTCACCTTGTTTTAACTTTGGGTGACCGGTGCTACACTCTGGTAGCCAGTAACCTCATCCGGCTGTGGACACTACTTTTGAATATTGTTGGGGAGAGTCAAGGTCAGGGATTTGGCCCCGGGCGAGTTATTCTCAACCATTTGGTCACGTGACCGCTTCTCGTCCAATGCTGCACCGCCGCTTCTCGTCCAATGCTCCATTGCACCGTCGCTTCCAATCAGAATGCTGTCACTTGAACGCACACGCAGACGCGCTCTGGTGGTGGTGGGGGTACTCTCCCAGGGGGGAGTAAAGTCTGTAAAAATGGCTGCGGGCATCGGTCGCTAACAGGTATATCGGTTGGATGTTTGGGTTGGCAAATCGGTTGCTAAAAATATATTTTGGTTGGTTAATCGGTTGTGAGTGGTATCTATGGGTTGGTTAATCGGTTGCTAACATGATATTTTGGTTGGTTAATCGGTTGTTAAAAGTAGATTTTGGTTGGTTAATCGGTTGGTAATGTTATCTTTGGGTTGGTAAAAAGGTTCCTTACATGATAATTTGGTTGGTAAATAGGTTGCAGTATGAGGTGCTACGCACGAGGAACCTCTGGCCCTTACCTTACACACACAACCTTGAGGTACGAGCTATACCCGTACCGTAAGGCGTATGCGAGTTTTTCGGATTTGTGTCCTCCCCAGTGGATGCACTCTCAAAATTCAGGTGGCTCGGTGGTGCTGGAACCGACGTTGAACAAACGACTACTGCATTAAATATACAATGTGTAATACTATGCACAATAGCTCAGTCGGTAGCGTGTCTGCCTTCAAATCCGAACTTCACAGGTTCGAATCCCGTGTCTGACATGTGTGATGACAGGTAGCAGAGCATTACGTCACAGGTGTCAGGTAGGCATGGGGAGGGGCAAAACAATGCAGCAAATTACGTCACAGGCGGGGCAGGGGGGAATTGGGAGGAGTAAAACAACAAAATGGCGTCTCCCGTCATAGGTGGATGGTGGGCAAGGGAAGGGGGTATGGGGAGGGGTAAAACAACAAAATGGCGTCTCCCGTCATAGGAGGATGGTGGGCAAGGGCCAAGGAAAGGGGGTATGGGGAGGGGTAAAACAACAAAATGGCAACTCTAAATAACGTCATAGGTGGATGGTGGGTAAAGAGCCAAGGGGGAGGGGCATGGGGAGGGGTAACAAAATGGCGTCACAGGCGGGTTCAGGGGTGAGGGGAGGGGGAGGGGCGGGTGGGGTGGGAGGGTCATGGGGGAGGGGCCAAGGGGGAGGGGGAGGTGGTCAGCTGCCATGTTGGATCTAAAGTGGCCTACACTCTACTAATGTGCATTCAATACATTCCAGTTTATTACAGTAATATCCTTACCGATTGCTCATATATTAATGCATTTATATAATTAACTATTAAAGTACATTTGTACAAAGCCAGACGCGTCAGAAACTGGTTAGTAACATGTGTACTTGAAAAAGTTATTTTAACTTAAATAATGTTTTTTAAATGTACTTTAATTATTGCTGAGTACTTTTACATTTTCAGACAACGCTCAGCAAAATCAGCACGGTAGACTTTCCAAAATAAAGGAACTGATTGACATGTTTAGGAAAACATTTTCCACTAATTTCATTCCGTTTAGAAATTTTGTATATAGATGAAAGTTTACTAAAGTTCAAAGGCAAACTATCCTTCAAACAGTTTATACCATCTAAAAGGAGTAGGTTTGGTATAAAAACCTACGTTTTATGTGACTGTGAGACAAGGTATGTGCTGGACCTCATTGTGTACACTGGAAAGGACAGTGAAATATAAACAAGGGCCACTTATTGTTTATTGACAATTGGTACAGTAGCCCCGATCTGTTCACGTCCTTACACGTGATAATACCAATGCTTGTGACACGGTTAGAGGTGAACGATTAGGGATGCCTGTTTCAACAAGAGTTGGAGGTTGGTCAAATGGAGACATGTAACGACACAACAAGTTTGGTTGTCAGATAGGTCGATAAACGGCAAGTCTTGATGATAACAAGTGAACATGTTGACGAAATGGTAGATAGTGGCAAAGTACACTACCAAACTGCTCAAAAGATTATGAAGCCCGTTTGTGTCCAAGATTCTAATCTCAACATAGAATCTGTGGACCGATCCGATATGATGCTTACTTATGTTGAAAGTGTTAGATGTACCCAAAAGTGGTACAAAATTTTTTTCTTACATTTACTAGATCTTGCAATTCTCAATAGTCATGCTATATACCTCTGCAAAACTGGTAGAAAACCAACATTTCAAGAATTTCATCTTCAGATAATTCGTCAACTCTTGGAAGATAATATGCAAACTCAGACCCCATGTCAGAAAACAGGTGGCCGCCCATCCCCTGGGGATCCCCCACTAAGACTCACGCAATGTCATTTTCGGACGTATGTCCCTTCCACAGATAAAAAGGAATACCCAACACGTCAGTGTCACGTTACATGCGTGAAGATTGTGGCGTTGCTTTGTGTGTCGTGCCCCGTTTCAGAGAATCTCACACTCTGAAACACTACTGAAAACAACAAAAGCAGCTTGTGTACATATTGTAAATAGTTTTTTTCTTCATTTACTACAAAGGAACACTTATTTTTATCACAAGAAAATTTTTTTTAAATTGGTCAGTAAATTTGTTTTTTTAAATTTTACTGTAATTGTAATTTTTAATTATAACTCTAGAACCCCCCCCCCTCCTCCCACCATCTCAAAGTTCAATATTGTTTTTTATGATGCCTACAAACAATATTGATAACTATTTTCTTTAAAAAACAACTGGTGCAATTTTTTCATGAACAGGTAAAAATCGTCTAAAAACGGCAAAAATACATGGCGCTGGCAGTTTTCGGCTAGGCTAGTTACACAGTGGTTAAGGGGTTAATTACTAATTTATGTTAATGTTAATTCTATGAACCTAATCATAAAAGCTGTCTGGTGTAGTTATAATTTAGTTTAAGTAGGCACAATGGCTGTGCTTTAAAGCGACTTGGCGAAAACACAATTCTCCTTTGGATAGGCTTAACATGTAGCTTCCAGTACATTTATGCATGTCTCTCACATAAATATCGCAATTAATTAATTACTCCCCCCCCCCTTTCCACAGCATTCTCTTGTAAACTGCACAGTTTGGTGATTTTAATATTAAGGCAAAAGTTAAATCACGTTCAGTTTGACAGGGAGAAACTAATTATTATGTTTTCTTCTACAAATACAGGACGACAAAACCAAAGTAAATTTGAGTTTAACATCTACATAAACTTAAATAACAAATTTTAAAACCATCAGAACATTCTGCTTACCTGTCTTTCTGTAAGAGACAATCATATACAACGCCAGCTCAAAGATTAGAGTTACAAGAGCAGTCGACCATGATATAAGAAACATAACAAAAACACACAACAGAGCTCCTGCAAGACTTAGCCACATGTTGTAGTACTGTAAACAAAATTAGAGATGACAAGATAATACAAAATTAACAAGACTTGTAATATGGTATGGGGTAGACATAACAGCTGGGTGTTGTATATAAGAGAATCATTTTATAACTTATAGAAAAGTTAGTTTTTAAAATTTTAAATATACAAAACAAATTAATTTTATGTAGAAATGATCACAAATTTTCACCACTCTGCAAACAAAAGATCTGTTTTAAACAACACAATATAATCCGGATTTGGTTTTTAGTGAGTTTCACTTAACAAACACAAGAAAAAGTTGCTAGTCCCGTGCTGTGATAACAATGAAGAACTTCAAGATGCTGTGACAGGCTCGCTAAAATCCCAAGCAACAGAAGTTCATTGTTATAATAAATGCCTAAATTTAAATGGTGATTACATTGAAAAATAATTGAAAGCTTTAGTTTTAAGATGAAAATAATAAAGTGTTTGTAATTACGTATCCCGTTTTACTTATAATCAAACAGAGGTTACTTTCCGAATTGTATATGTGAGTGAGGAAAATCAATTGACCGAATGAAACTACACTAAGGCACCAACAAATGCTTTAATGTGTTGGAAAACCCTGTTGATCTAAAAATCATGTTTACTGAGTCAAGATTTTGGTTATGGATTTCACAGAAAATGACATCACAATCAATTCAGAGATTTATTGTGAGACAGAACCATTTTGAAGTTAGGCTCGATTTTGAAATACCTTCTCAAAATTTACTCACTGCTCAACTATACTTACTTGAAATGTTGGTCTCCAACCAATGGGTTTCACGAGGGATGCGTGGAATGTACTGAAGTTGATCAGAGCATACGAAGCTAGGTAGAAGTTTGATATAAGGGGTGCGATGGCATTCAACTGACCTGAAACAATATTATACATGAAATCACGCAAAGACAAGAATTTTATTTGCAGAGATATGCTACTCTATGGAATCAGAACAGATTTGCATTTATAAACTAGTATAATGGAGATATACCAATGCTTTCAAAATAGTAGAAGAGTTAGCAGAGAGATATGGTAAATAATAACTATTTGGATAAGAAGGTTAATTGATTTCTACTTGATGTAGCTCCTCAAAGGATATAAAATATTTAAGTTATTTAAAAAAATTCAAACTAGTGGATCATTATATCACGAGAAAGTTAGTAGCCGAGGGACAATGGATAAAGACGAACAATGCTTTGTTACAAATTTGGCCAATCCACTATTTGTTACGAATTAATCGTAATGTGTTTGGAGTTTATTAAATAATAATCAATGGTTCAGTTAATTATATGCTTTTAATATAATAATTCTGATCTCTGTTAATAGAATTTATTACGTTTCTAATGCAATTGGTGGTTCAATCTCTTAAAATTAATTACATTTGTTTTATTTCCGTCTTTAACCCATAGTGAAAGCAATGTTGCAACAAGAAAATTAATTAATTTCAATCTTTCTCTGTATAGACTGAAACTAACACAAGAAAGCTTGTTTACATCAATGGCACACTGACAACGTCCGACAGTCTAGCCTTCTTTCACCAGCTTCACTGCCTACCTTTAGTCCGCTTACTTATTGACTGACCTAGATTTCCTCCAAGCCAATGTGTGATGCATTTCATGGTTCCAAGGTCAGCTGTTTCCTAACTTTTTACATCTTGTCCCAACTATTGTTTATACTCTTGTAATTGTTCTAGGACTTAATTACCTAACCTAATCCTAATATTAAAATCCTAACAGCTCAATTAACACAGAGTGCATTAACAGAAGCATGATTAAGGACAGCTAGGCCTACGAGTCAATACATTCATAGTAAACTGAAGAGAAATGAGGACGACAGACAGCTGAGGCGAGATCAGCATGATAATATGAGTACATCAAAGAAGAAAATGTTTGCTGCAACCTTATGTACCGTCATTGCTTTAATTCTGGTGATTGATACTTCAATGTCTTCAGATAGAGGAGTAGAATTTTGTTCAAAGGTAATTGAAAAGCTTGACGTACCAAGTGATATGAAGGAATTGTATTCTCAGTTGAAGCTACATTTTACCAAACAGTATCTGTAAATAGACATAATTACACAGAGTGTAAGTTTATTCTTACCCTATAGCAACAGAACTAATAGGGTTGAATGAAGAGGCTGTTGATACCTCGGCAATTTTTCAAAAGTCCTTACGCCTCTATTTTGTTTCGTTGCTATCAGTGCATAGATATAGTTGATAAGCAAAGAGAAACCAAAACTAAGCCAAGACAATCATGTTATATTTCAAATTATGTTACAGAAATACTAATCTAACCTGAAAAATAATAGTTACTGTAAATGTACAAAATGGTAAGAAAGAGATTACAGTCATTGTTAAGGACAAGCAAAAAGCGTAATTCAAATTGTAGTAATCAATTTCTTTATTTTTACATTACACCATTCATTTTTAGTTGTTAGTATTTTTAACTGAATGTTTAATGTAATATAAATCTAATAGGAATAGATAAAAAAAATTTTTTTAAAGTATGTGAAATTTAATAAATTGTATATTAAAAAACTTCACATTCCACTATCCCTAAACACATTACATTATGTATACAAACAATTAAAAGAAAATAATAAACTTACCAATGAGTATAAAAATGATAGCAATAAAAAAAGTGAGAACGTAGCCACGCACAGGTTCATTGTTCTTTCCGTAGCCTTTGCCAAAGTATTCTATATAAGGATACAGTTTGTCGTTACATAAAGCTTGGAATACCTTAGGTGCGGATACTAAACTTGCGAGAGCTGAAGATAAAGTTGCTGCAAAACATCCAACGTAGATTAAAGGCCCAACCACTGATACCAACTCCATTATCTAAAACAGACAGAATAGTTATTTATGTGTTAAGACCATAGAGTAGATTTTTATTGCACCATAGACAAAGTTACAGCGTGATGTGTAGCAGATTGTGTTAATTTCTTGAGAAAGACACTATGCACTCGAATTAGATACAAGATTGAAGTTACTGCTAATTTTGTACAATGAAACAGAAATTTCTCTTTAGGAAAGGGAATAAATCACTTGATAACGTCATAGTACCGGTCAATTTGTATCTTGAACACCATGGGGAAGCTATAGGAGGGTCTATAGGTTAGGTTAGGTAGGAACCCATTTAACTCTCTTAGATGAGCGGATATTCACAAGCGTTTTCGTAGAAGGAATGTTGCAAAGTACATAAGAGAGTTGATCGGCAAATTATTTTCCAGGGAGAAGGGTGCACCATTAAAGAGCCAATGGTATGTAGAGCTCTGCAGGGTTATACGACTTATTTGTTGAAATATAGTAGTGTTAAAATAATCAGCTTTGCTGACGACACAATAATTAATTGTTATTGAGGCAAAATGTAATGACACTTTACATTACATGTGTGTGAGTGTGTGTGTGTGTGTGTGTGTGTGTGTGTGTGTGTGTGTGTGTGTAGAGGGAGCGAGGGGGAGAGAGAGGGGGAGGAAAAGAGGGGAGAGAGGAAGAGAGGGAGGAGAGATGGAGGGAGGAAGAGAGGGAGAGAGAGAGAATTTATCAATATTCTATATGGGATGTTACACATCATAATTATTTCTAAGTTATATTTCAGTGTGATACCGTAATTCAGTATCTCCAAAGACAATGATTAAAGAGACTCAACATTTTGAAAGACATCTTCAGTAAGACTTGTGGAGAGATAATCCTACCCTTCGGCAATTCTATCTAGCTTACATTAGGACTAAAATGACATACTGTTGTGAAGTTTGGAGTAACGCTGCTGCCAGCGACATTAAAAAACTATCTGTAATTCAGAATTGTGCAATGAGAATATGTTTGGGATGCTGCAGAACCACGAGTATCTCTGCCATGGAGATAGAACTGGGAGTGGAACCTTTAGACCTATATTATATCTCAAAATGCGTTTTGATTAAGCATCAAAAAAAGCAAACTCTTTGTCAGAACCACCCACCCCAAAATCTTGAGAAGACCACAGTAATTAAACAATCTTTCCATACTATTACAACAGAACTAAATCCTCAGATAAGTACAAAATCACCAGAAAAAATACCAACCACAACATGTACTCCGCCATGGTTATATAGAAAGATAAACATTGTACTAGATATAGCTGGAATTAGTAAAAAAGACAATGAACATCCTGGCAATAACAACGGAATATATTTTCGAAAAGTATACTGATCACGCTTTGATTTTTACTGATGAATCTGTCAAGGAAAACTTTGGAAAAGCGGATGATGACAAAAATTCAAGAACCAAGTATGAGTTTCCATGCCACCTAACATCTAGTACAAGTACATAACTTATGGCTATCAATCCTCCTCTAATACACTGCATGTCGATATCTGCAAATAAAATATGCATCATGACTCACTCAAGAGCTGCAAAACACCATCGTATAACAGAAATCCTAAGAAAACTTGCTGACAAAGACCTCAGCTTTCACTGTATACCGGGTCACACCAGTCAAACAATCCCTAGCCGCATCCATTGCATATGAAAAGAGAGAGAGTTCAATTAACTCTGGATAAAATCCTGGGAAACATCAACTAGCGGATGCCATTTGTTTGAAATTCAACCTACACCAACAGATAAATTACTTTACCATGGAATTCCTCGAAGCTACCTTACGTCCAGAGCAAGAAAAGGACACCTCAGTCTTACTTGAAGAGGTTCAACCTGACTGACTCAAATTGTGTATCGCTTGAGAAAAGGAAACCATTGAACATATCTTGCTTTGCTGTTGTTATCCAAACACTACAAGAAACACACTCAGAAGAGAGTTGAAGCCTGATGTGACACTGCCACACATCCTAAAAGATCGGAATTACTGACCCCAGGCAAAATCAACTTATGAGACATAAAGCCATTGGAAACACAACAATAACAACAAGGTAATTCGTTGATTTATATTATTTTCTAAAAACTATAGTTCTGTTTATTTATTTCTTGTTTTAGTTTATTAGTTTATATTTGTAACAATTGTACAGATAGTCCATAAGGTTGCCGAAAGCATTGATTCTTCCATGTATAGATCAGTTACCTGAGGCAAGAAGTATCTCTTTGTGATCGGCCAGTTAAGAATGGGAAGGGAGCACTTGGCACTTAGCTTTAGGTTTATGTTTAGTCTGTATAAAAATCCTAACAATTCAAGTACCACTGGGTGCATTATCAGAAGGACGACTAAGGACAGTTAAGCCTGTAAGGCAGTACACTGAAGAGAAATGAAGATGGCGAACAGCTGAAGCGGGATTGATAATAAATGAGTACCTAAACGAAAGAAGAAAATGTTTGCTCCAACTTTTTGTACTGTGACTGCTTTTATTATGGCGATTGATACTTAAATGTTCTGTCTAAATTCATCAAGTATACAAAAAAAATGTAACTTTTCGAAAATATTTTTAACAACTTCTACAGACAAATAAATTCCAAAACTTTTGTATATGTTGAAAATAAATTAGTTTTACGATGGTTATGGGCACTTTTTTTGAAGTTTTCACTTCTATCACTACAGATTCATTGATTTCTGACATACTAACTCCAAAATTTTACTTCTAAATTTTTTTTCTTCATTTTATAGATATATATTCTATGCACATTTCTGAGAAAAATGATAAATAACAAGTTAGTTTTTGGATAATATTAAAAATTTCTAAAACAAAAATAATTTTAAATTTAGCAAAATCGGTCTGCCAGTATAGGAATTAATGACTAGGTTCAGGGTAAATTAATTAAAAATGCAAGCACTCATTTATTTGATAGAGTTTGAGGTTAGGTTACGTTAGGTGTAAGGAGTTGTTACTTAGATAACTTATTTACAGAACACCAACTACTTCACTTTACCTGGAAAGCATGATGTAATCCATATTTACAATCTCTCTCAGCACAATCTCTAAATGTACCTTGCAGATATTCGTCTACATTGCCACTAGCATCTCGTACAACTACCCAACCTACTAATACGGCCATTCCCATATAAGAGAGAGAGGTTATGCCGATGGATAAGATGGTACCTTTAGGAATAGCTTTTTGTGGATCCTGAAACAAATTGAAAACATATTATAGTAGTGGCTTCATTCCTTGGACATTTTAATACATTCTTGTTAACCCTTGTAATGTTACCGAAATTCGTAAGTTATAAGATGCATAAATTAAAAATCACCCAATTAAACATAATCATTATCACTAACCAACATGACCCATTTCACCTAACCTAACCTATACCACAGTAGATATAAAATAAACATAAACAGTGATAGAATTCACATTATTTCACGAGTTTAAATTATTAGTTGTAAATCTGATCTATAGAGTAGGGAAAATGCAGATCTCATTGACAGGAATGGTGTGAATGTAAGCAAGCGTACCATTTATTGAGAGTGATTCATTATCAGTTCTGCAACCAGATTTTGATGGCAGTACAAATTCTGTGTCAGCTATCTGATCATAGATGACACCTCCAGCATTAAGTTTATTACCCTCGAATGATCCATCTGTGAAAATCTAGTGAAATCCATTATATCGTGTGCCAATAATACTCCAAGATCGTCTGCAAGAGAAACTCTGGAATATCTTTATCATTTTCACAATTCTTGGGATGGTTACTTCAATATGAATGCTGTTAATTAACCATAGAGGAGTGGAGTTCACTATTGGAAAAACTTCTGGTGCACTTTATATAGAATCTTGTTCTATATTTGATATGATATTATTGAAGGAGTTGCAAACCATATTGATTTTTTCCCGACGATGGAGTGGATGGTTCTGTGGGAGAACCTAGATTTTGAGATGTTTAGTTAAGAACATCCTTCTGGTTCTTCATTTCCGTTGACTGAACACTGGTTGTTCTAGGGCATCCAAAACATATCCTCATAGAGCTGTTCTGAATCACTTCCAACTTCCTGAGATGACATGCTGCAGAAGACCCCAACCTCAGATCCATAGGTTATTTTTGATCTATTGAATGTCAGATAAAACTGCCTAAGATTAACTCAAAAAACTGCCACACCCCAAACTCAACTCGTTACCACTTTCATAGCGTTCATTCTTCCTATGTATTAGCTCTTTACATAGACAATATTATAACCCCAAAGCAATTTAGAGTCCAAAACAACACCAAGAATCTTCGGATTCGGGTTGTAACACAAGATGTGGTCATTAAGATATATACTGGCTAGAAATTCTTCAGGGAATATCTTGTAGTAAAAACTACAAATAATATAAAAACAGCGACCAACAAAATTCCACTAATGTTTCGATTCATAAAATGTTTGGAAGACTATCTAGGAAAAATATCACCTTCCAATGGATATCCAGTCATAATGGTGTTCCTGGCAATGAAAGAAAGACCTGATCGCCTGGCCAACCAAACAGCAAAACAGCCTGCCCCCAGAGACAGACATCTCTTAGTGAGTGTCTGTGAAAAATTAAAAGGAAATTTGTGAATTCCTGACTGGAGCAGTGGAGGGATGATTCCTTTTTAATATTCAGAAAGTACCACCCAAAGCATCACTATATAGAGATGTTGCACATTCAACCCGCAACATTTGCTGCCCGTATAAGAACTGCTCATATTATCACCCAGGCCTACCTGAATAGGTTTCACTTAGCAGAGTTTTCTCACTATTTGGCTTGTGACAGAGAAAAGGAAACCATTGAATACATCCTTTACTGTGAATTAAAAAAATCTGTGTGAGAAACTGAAGACATACATGACTCCAACTCACTCACAGTTTGAAAAGATTTTAACAGATAAAATATATTGGAAATAAGCAGAGGAAGTTTATAAAAGACATCAAGCCATCGGAGAATACTCTGGAAGCTTGTATTAAAAAGTTCATGAGTTTAAAAGAAAAAAATGGAAAAAAAAGAAAAAAGATCTCTTGAAGAAAATGAAGTCTCTATGGTAACGAAGTGAAATAAAGGTTTTGAAACATTATATTTAAAACATTCAGAGGCAGAATCATTGTTATAGATCCAGGAAAATTAAGCATTTTAAATAATTATTTCAGACAGCTAAATAGCTAAAATATGATGTTCTAACTTAGAACCATTGTGTTTATAAACTATAACTTTGTTTATCCCTCCATGGAATTGTTTCAACATTATAAATTCACCTTTCATCCAGATTACATCAAGTCAAAATTAACCAATGAAAATTGGAACTCTCTCAAATTCATTAAAGGCAACAATAAACTCAAAACTGTAAACGAAAGAACTTTTAGTAACATAAGAAATATAAATACCATTTTTTTATAAACACAATCCACAATTAACTTTTGTAATATATTCACCCATCACTTATCCACCCCCATCACACACCTTACATTAGTTTTTAAGATATCACATATCCTAATTACTTAAATTATAAATATGTTGTCTACCCAAAAGTGTTATAAAAATAGCCAAAGCAAGAGTTACAAGCTACAGTAGAACCCCTCTTAACCGGTCTAGTCGGGACTGACACCCGGGCCGGTTGCCCATTTGGCAGGTTAATCCGAGGTTAAATACACTTCCGTTTTCGTAACTCGCTCATTTTTATTTACTTTATATACTGTACGTAGATCATAACCAGTCAAAGACAAGAAGAAAACTGAAAAGAAATGTTATATTTTCCATATTGTATACTAAATTGATTCGTGGAAAAAAAAAGCGGCCCATCAAATGTTTTTACTGGTATATGCTGCTATACCGATAGGTCCTAATACAGCGGTATTTTTACGCCGCCGACAATGGGATACCGCTATTGAAAAAATTGTTTGACTCGTCGCCGCTTTGGTGCTGCAGTGTTTTTATGCCGCCGACAATGGGATACCACTATCGATAAAGTCGTTTTACTCGTTGCCGCTTTGGAGCCGCGGTGTTTTTACACCTCCGACAATGGGATACCGCTATCGACAAAGTCGTTTGACTCGCCGCCGCTTTGGTGTTATAATTCCAATTTATTTTCAGAAACTCTCATCGAACCAGTACACTACGAAATAGGCTGGTTAATCCGAGGACCGGTTGATCCGAGGCCGGTTAACAGAGGTTCTACTCTGTTGAACTTCTGAATCTTGAGTTAGGAGTAGGCTACTTATTTAGTAATTAAATAATTCTAAAATAATAATAATTAATTAATATTCTTGTCATAAAATTTTATAACAGTTTTTAAGAAATTACGTCTTTTATAACAGCAGCATAGTAATTTGTTTTTAAACTTTTTAACAATATCTCATGAACCGGTATTTTTGTAATGATGACAAGATCAAAATCGTTAGAAAATTGTATTTTTTTTTGGGCAGCTACCTCCATATTTTGAGTTCTAAAAAAAAAAGAAGAAAAATAGGCCCATAGTATCCCCACATACAGTAGACGCCCTCTAGTTCGGCTTCGGTTGGATCGTCCGCTGGATGGTTTGGCCGGTCCTAGGAGGGTGAGTCATATCTGTCACGTCACGGTTATCTTTTATCTTGAATGTTTAGTCTACTCCGGCCATAGAAGTACTGTACAGTAAACTATTTACTGTATGTCAGTTTAGTTTACGGGCGAGCTTGTAATTGGTCGGTCGCACGTAACCTGTGACAAACGGTTTGGTTATATGTAGTACGTACTGTACAGTGAGATTGAATGATCTGTAATTTCTTGTGTGAATGTTTTTTGCTGTTTAGTATGTAGGACTGTTTTCGGGAGTGAACGTTGTGAGTGAGTGTAAGTTGTACGTGTGCGAGTTAGCTTTGAGAAAAATGTTTTCTAAAATGAGTGAAAAACGTAAACATACGTTTGTGACAATGGAACAAAAACTCAGTATCCTAGAGCGTCTAGATAAATGTGAATCGGCCCTGCAACAGTTGTCGACATGATGTTTATGAGAAAATGGCGTGACTATGCTTTCAAAAACACTCTTAATCAGAAAAAGCAAAAGAAAATAACAGATTTCTTTTAATTTTTATAGGTTATGAGACAAGTAATACGTGTTGTACAGTAATTTCCTCAAATACATTTCTGGTTTGTTTTTACAGTACGTACTGTAATGTATTTTTCTGTTCAGTTTTATCCTTAGTACGGTATCGGTATTTACTTTTTAATATGTTTTGCAAAAACGTATCTATGAGTGTCACAACATGACAATTCAAAGAGACGTCAAAATCTTCTCTTTGGCAAGTACATAATGTTGTAAAAATGTTTAAACAACGTCTTTTGGTGATTCTTAAGCATAGGTAATGTATTAATTAGGGATATTTTAAATTTTGATAGTACATCCGGATAGTCCGGCCATTTTGAAGTCCAGCCAGTGGTCCGGTCCCGAAGTGGCCGAACTAGAGGGAGTCTACTGTACCAAATTTGATTAAAATCAATCCACAGGTTTGGGCCGTGGAATATTGCAGATATGACTTTTTCTTGTATAAAAATAAGATTGTAAAATTGATAACATTAAGATCATGGATTTTTAATTGTTTAATTGTAAATTTTTTTTTGATTGGCTCATTTACTTTTCTTGAATCCGACAACTGGAATTTTTATTCCTAACAGACTCGTCACAATTTTATACTAACTGTGAAATTAAAACAAACTACTCTTAATACAAATATTTAACTGTGACAGAAGTGTAACCTACCCTTAAATCTCCTGAGATGTTAGCTCCAGCCAAGAAGCCAGCAGCAGCAGGGAAAAATATAGCGAAGACTGAATAGAAGTCGTGTCTTACACCTTCGTGCATCCTATAGTCAGGCTTCATGTTCTCCCAGAATAGTTCACCTTAATCACAAACAAACAAAAATAATTATAAGCTTATATTAATACACATTATATAAACTGTAAGGTATATGATGTAACCATCTCTAAAAGGTTAGGTAGAGCCTAGATTAAGTCGCGGCTCTACTGTACTTTTATTTTTGTTTTAATGTTACGGTATTCATTAAATTTGTGCAATTTTCTTATAAAAGTCATATTTTTAATGATCCCTATGTTATTAGTGTATGTCCAATACACTCCCTATAGTTCGACATTTTGATACTTCGACAACCCATAAGCCCACAAAGTGTCGAACTATCAAAGTTTTACTGATTATAATTACCTACTTTTCTCTTAAAAATTTAGTCTTGATACTGGTTACTGCTTTTAAGTGTTTTGGTTTGATATCACCAGTTTAAATCTCTCTTGAGATAGCATTACTATATTTGTAGAGACCTTGTTAAAGATCTCTGGCTTTTTTGTGTCCTCTCCTAATCCTCTCACCTTCTTTTTCTTCCCTTTTTGTAGCAACCTCTTTACTTATTTCTTCTTCTTAACTCATTTATTATATTGTATATTTAGCACTACACTTTAATACACATATGTGGACTGAATATATTCTTAAATTATATTCACTGTAAATTAATTACTTGCTTTTAAAGTTAACGGTTTAGAATTTATTTTTGACCTTACGAATTCCCTATGTGTACACAACCTATGGATAATAAGGTATATAATAAAAGAATTAAACAGATTTTATAAAATAATGTTTAAATCAACTTATCAAGTAACTACCAAATAAAGCAGTTAAGTTTGGTGTGAATTAAATCATTGCGGTGCCATTGAGACTCGGTGTGGTTACAATATCATATGACAATTACACTATAGTCAGAGACCAATTAAAAGACAACAATCGGCTATCAAACTCAAACCAGCTGAAAGCCACTATAAGATCTAAAGAAAATCTATATGTGCCTGCAGAGAAGACCATTCCTAAAATACTTTCCCAACCACGCAAAAATACATAACCCAATGTTCCCCTTTTGTTCTTCATCATTCATAAATTCTCAGCAAGTCATAAATAATACTAAAAGTGAGAAGCCAATTCTTTACTATCCTTATAAAATTGAACATACTGTTATTTAGTTTTATGTTAAGAGATGATTAAATAACATACCTGTTATAGTTTAATAACATCTTTCACAACAAAAATAAATTGAAACAGCTGTTACAAATCTCAAAGACTTTTCTGTAGTTTTGTTTGAGAATTTATAACAGCTGTTACATTTAGGTTAACTTATATAATACTTACTTTATTTGTGCGGATTCATGTTGTGCTTCATTGATTGCTTACATCTCGTAAAATTAAGGGGTTTTAAATACTTAATTTTTTTTTTTGAAGTTATAACAGCTGTATTAAATTATTTTTAGGTTAACTTATATAGGAGTGTATATTTTATTTTTGGGTATTCACATTATGTTGCGATTGATTGCTCGCAAAACTAAGCAGTTTATATGATGGCATATTGTTAATGTGTGACAATCGGGAATTTACATTAACGACTAATCACAAATACTGTATAGTGCCTAATTTATTTGCATTTTATTGCTTACATTTCACAAAATTTAACAGTTTATTGTTAATGTGTGACAATTGTGCGGAAGATTAGATATTCTAAGTTTTGCATAGTATAAAACAAAATGCCGGCTTCAGGAAAACAGTGTAAAAATCATTGAGAGAAAATGCCAATGACAGAAATTGAAGGGTACTGAATCATGTGAATTAACCAAGTTCAATTTTTTGATCCCAACATGAACTTCAGACCTCAACATTATTTTTAAATTGCATGTTCATTTGATATTATCAATCCATATTTTGATGTAGGTGATCGTTCAGATGAATGTAGATGTTTGCATTGATGTTCATTCTTTGATGTTTCATTGTGAGATTGGCAGAACGTCACTGTGTTGTCGCAAAGGCAGCGTGAGGATAGATATTCTCCAGGAACATCCAAATTTACAAAATTTAATTACAAATAATACACCACTTTGAAGACATTATCTGGAAAACATCACGAGCTACAACACACTGGCCTTCGCTTCATTTGGAGCCGACGTTGAAATGCCTCCTGTTATGATTTAGCTCTACGGTTAAGTCCAAAATATGTTATTGCCACGAGAGAGTATTATCAACTACTAACCCCATGAATACACACAATATATAGGCCTCATAAATATTATGATGTTTAGAAATATCCTTCATCTAGCAAGCAGCCACTTTTTGAAAATGAAATAATACTTAAACATGTCTTACTAAAGTTTTAAGTAGCTAGGAATTACATAGTCAATATAATAATGTTAAACCTGGCTCAAGGATTAAAAGTTTATTATTTTAATACTTACTGTTAACACCAATGAAACCTTTAGCTCTAATTTCATCACTCATTGGACCTATCAAGAAACCTATCAAGAAGTCTGCAATAGCAAGCAGCAATAAGAACAGCAAAACCAATTGTGTCTGTAAACAAAAATAAACAAATTTTATGAATGAAATTACGAGGTACGTCCAGAAAGTAAGTATGTTTGGTAATAAAAACAAAACTAATATAGATACAGAAAAACTAATTATATTCTTATAAAACCAAATTGATTTTATATTTTTCGCTTTTGAATTGCTGAATGTATATTCTAATTTCTTAATATTCTAATTTATTTTAAGTAAAGGTTTAAAACATAATGTACGAGGAAAACAAGATAACCTTCGATCTGCACTTGTAAACATCGAGGAAGGCATCCAATGTCTCCCCGCAAATAAACAAGACCTTATCAGATACGTCATAGCTGACAAGAGCATTGTGCACGCAAGTAAATCCCAATCAAACTCCAATAACTTTACACCTTTTAATGATCACAAGATTGCTCAAAACATTAAACATAAATTAAATTTAAACAATGCAATAGTAACAAAGGCCGATAAAGGGAACTCTGTAATAATAATAAACAGGGATGTTTATATTAATAAAACACAAGAATTTTTCAAGTCTAATGATATAGTTAAAATTGAGAAAGACCCGACTAACAAGTTTAACACGATCATCAAACAACATATAAACAAATGCAGTCATATCATTGATGACAAAACGAAAAGACATTTGAAAATGATCAAACCATCCGCACCAATTCTAAGAGCCCTACCGAAAATGCACAAAAAGGATATACCTATTCGACCCATAGTGAATTTCACCAACGCACCATCTTACAAACTATCAAAATTTCTTGAGAATACTATCAAAAAGACAATAAAATTTGAACAGAGCCACAGTTTAAAAAACAGCTTAGATCTGATAAATAAAATTAGTAATGTAAATGTACTACCTCGATACACATTGATTTCCTTTGACATATCAAACCTATACACTAATATACCCATAGAAGAAACAATAGATATCCTAAAAGAAAAACTAAAACATAACACACTTCCCGAAAAAGCGGCAAAAGAATTGGTTGACCTGCTCTCAATATGTCTCTCTCAGAACTACTTCAGCTTCAATAATGAAACTTTCTTACAGAATAAAGGCTTAGCGATGGGATCACCTCTTTCGGGTATAATGGCGGAAATCTTTCTTAATGAAATAGAAAATAATCACATAATGAACCTAACAAACAAATTCTCAAAAAACATCATATATTACCACCGCTACGTGGACGATATAATTTGTCTATTCGATGGCACAAGAAGACAGATAGATTTGTTTACCAATTATTTGAACAACATACACTCATTATTAAGCTTCACCTCTGAAGTGGAAACCAACAATAGCCTAAACTACCTTGACTTAACAATATCTAAGCATAATAATAAACACATATTTAAAATCTATAGAAAACCAACCCAAACTGATCATACCATTCACAATAGTTCTTATCACCCACAATCACACAAACTGGCCGCGTACAACAGTTTCGTATACAGGGCACTTAGCACACCTATGAGCCAAAATGACCTAAAAAATGAAATAGCGATAATAAAGCAAATAGCAAACGCAAATGGTTTCAAAACAGAGATAATAGACAAACTAATATATAAACATAAAAAGAAAATTAGCGATCGCAATAATATATTCCAACCTACAGCAAAAAAAGAAAACAGAAAATTCGTACCAATTAAATATAACCACATTCTGGACCGTCCGACAAGCAACATATTCCGTAAACATGGTTTCAACTTAGCATACCGAACCTCCAATAGCCTGAATAACATCCTTAAAACCAAGATAAAGCCAAATATTATCAATAAATTTGACAATAGTGGAGTATACAAACTCAAGTGTGACGACTGCGAAAAAATTTATATAGGTCAAACTGGCAGATCCTTTACACAAAGGTTTAAAGAACATTTACCGTCACATAAAAATCATCTCTCCAAACATACTTCCAATTTTGCCGAACATTTGATAAACACCAATCATAATTACACTAATATCAATACCAATCTTGACATCATTCATAATGAGAGGAAGGGACACCGTCTCGACGTGCTGGAAGAATATAATATATACATCACCCAAAAGAAACATCCCAATATACTTCTCAATGAGAAATTGAACTTCGCAGCCAACCCGATCTACGATATAATCTTATCTCTGAATAAACAAATGGACTTCCACGGCAGTTAACTATCATCAGTCTTATTTTCAGTATCCGTCCGGAAACGAACGAATAATGATGTGGCCACACACGGACATTTTTAGTGTAAAATTTAACGAAGAGCTAGCCTCCGAATATTTTAAAACAATGTTTTTAGTGTCGTATATGTTCAGTGTCGTGTTTATGTGTTTTATTTAAGTGGCCTGCACCTGACGAAGCCGACTGTGATCGGCGAAACAGCTGTAGTGATATACAATAACAAGAATTGCTCTGACTACTAATATAAGGTATTTATCTAGAATAGAAAAACTAATTTATTTTATTATTATTTTTTTTTTACATAGCTCACATCATTTTATAGGCACTTGTCCTAGTGCGGCACAAGTTACTATATTCCGTCTTCATAAAACGTTCCCGACTGTGTTGTCAACCTGGTAACATGTTCTTTGAGCTCGTCATTGTTGTTGATTTTTTTTGTTTACAGTGTAGACAACTATGTCAACGTTTAGGCTTATATTTGATGCGAGTTCTTTGGAATTACACCAAATACTTGATAGCGATATTTATATTGATTTATTTAGTGACAAGGAGGTTCTTCTTTATATTTGTGAAAGTGTTATTATTTCAGAAAAAGCGATATGAGTTCAAGTTTGAAATGTGTATGAAAATCCCCAAAGTTGTAAAAAAACTGGTTCTACTTTTTCGATTTGATGTTTTTGAATTTCCACACATTATATGACTTACAAAAAGCTAGATTACAGAAATTTTAGTTGGAAGTCATGTATTAGAATTATTAATAATAATGAACTAAAGAAATTGTCAACACAAAACTGCCGAAATCATTTCATTTTGAGCCCGACTCCTTAACAACACTGAAGTTAAATAAACAAAATCAACACACTAAAATTTTAATTAAAGAATTGTAAACAGAAATTTATTACTTATATATATAAAATATCACTGGAAATATTTTAAAAAAATTTACCCTAGATAATTGTATACAAGTAATGAAATTCACGAGTGGTTACCAAAAACCGAAACCACGCTAAATTTGAAAAGATGTGGGACTCTTAAAACAATCAATGAGAGAGGATGACACTAAATCTGAAATGTTAGAAAAATGTTTAATAATACATTGAAGGTATCAACATTTGTAAGAAGAGTCAATAGTTAAATTTCATCAAAATACAGCATGTGTTTCGAAAACATCGAAAAGTAAGTTTCCAGTATGTCTTAAGTCAAAATAAATTTTTTTTTATTTAAAAAGATTAAGAAGTAAAAAATTTCAAACAATGACAGTGTTGGGGAATAATGAACTTTAGGTTGAAAATTAATTAATTAAAATTAAATAATAAGAAATTTGAACAGAAACATTAATGTTTCTGAACAGAAACGTGCAGACAATATTGACGCGGTCGAACCCCAAAGAACAAGATCATAATGATGTTTGTGACCGTGCGCATGTAAGAAAATGTTAAAATCAATGTATACGTGTATATATATTTGTGTGTATAGTGTTAATGTTTTTGTTATGTTTAATGTTTTAACGACCTCTACGGAGTGAAATTACTGAAGATGGAGCTACGACTCCGAAACACGTCTTTGTAATAAGACAAACACAAAGTCACATGACGGAACTATAAAGGTAATAAAAATAATTTATTACTCATTATATTATATAAAGTGACTTGGACACCAAACAATGAACATTTATAAATCTACTGTGCCTTTCTTTCACTATTCCTGAGATACTCAGTTACATAATCCTTTGCAATCCTATAGCCACCATAAACTGCATAATTTGAAGGGGATTTAGAGAGAGTAGATCTTCCACTTCTAATTGGTATTTTCTCCAAGGTTCTTGTCTTGCAGTCTATTAGTAGTGAGGGGGTTTCTTCACCCTTCTTACAGGTCATGTCATCCATTAAGCCAAGTTCCCTGTCCTCACACTCTATACAGTACCTGTCTTGTCATATGTTAGGCCAAGTTTCCTGATGTCCTCTGAGTTTACCATGTCCCATAAGGAAGTCCGTTTATTAGTCTTAAGGCCTCTTCACACCGCACGTAGCCGAGGTATTAATACGTCTTCGGCGTATTAATACCTCAGCGATGTCTTTCGTGCCCCGTTCACACACAGAAGCAACATGGAAGACGCATTTACCCCTCTAGCTACCTGCAAACAGCTCGTTGTATAAAGAGTTCACTTAAATTTTATGATGGCGTTTACAGTGCCGTGGTGTGAGCCTGGTTTTGATATGCCCTGGATGGAAACCGATTCAAGTGATAGTGATGAAGAGCTGGTATTGTTGTATGCAATAGGTGGAAGGTCGGAATGGGTCCATCGAATAAACAAGAGGCGGGAACAGTTCGGTGAATATCATCACCTAATGGCAGACTTGGAGGGTGATGACGAAAAGTTTCGAACATGTTATAGGCTAAACAAAGAAGAGTTTAATGAGGTTTTGTCGCTCATTAGTAGTGATATTAAGAAAGAAGACACTAACTGCAGGAAAGCAATACCTCCTAGTGAGCAGCTTGCTATTTGCTTGAGGGAAGTTTTTCAGTTTTAAGATCACGCTGTCCACGACCGCCATGTTGAACTGATCTTCCATTAAGTCAATGTTAAAGAATAACCCCACATTTTCCCCATTGTTTTGAACCCAAATTATAATTGTGGTGTCATTTGAAAGGTAGTACACACCAAATATTAATCGTGAACGAAATTTAAAAATATTTTTTATCGTCGTATAAATACACGTAGGCTATAAAATTTGTTAGGTCAAAAATTGTTTCATGGGACATGAGCGTTTTGTTAATACACTGTTAAAAAAAGAATGAGTGTAACTGTTCAGTATTACTGTAATTGTTATTGTTGAATAAAAACACAACTTATAATAAATGTCACAGTTAATAAAACACATTGGATTACGCTGTATGTATGAAACCAAAATATTTTATTATTACAGAATGGTTAATGTAATAACGAAAGACTGAAAAAAAACCTTAACAAAATTATGTTAATGTAATATAATTTTAATAATAATGACAGAAAAAAGGCTATTAAAGTTGCTTGCTGAACATAGCTCAGTGCGCATGCGTGAGTCGAGATACGGCAGCGACACGTAGCTAGCCGGGGTATTTTCCCTTCCCGTATTAATACTTCACCGACGTCGGCTTCGTATTAATACTCGGTCTGAACTACCCCATATGATATCATTGTGAGATACGTCTAAGATGTCTTACTAAGACGTCGGCGGAGTATTAATACGTGCTGTGTGAAGAGGCCTTTAGCCTATTCTTGAATAATGCAAGCCTTAGGATCTCTAAAGGAAATTGAAAAATGATTTTCGATATGTTCGATATGCCGTCCATTTGTTGTCTGCTTATACAAAACCCCATTGAAATTCAGAAAAATTAATTGAAAATGATTGAAATGGCAGCCATTTTAAACAATTTTTTGTTCATATCAATGTTATTCAAGTTATAACTAACTACATTAGATAAAAATGTGCAGATTTCAATTCTGCATGTAATGGTACCAACCCCACCTATCTACGATGACAAATAGCAAAGTCATTGTACAAAATGTTATTTTGAATCCTGACTTCCCAGGAAAATATGATATTCATTATGAGATTCGTTATGAGTTATGAGATCCGCCTTCACATTTGAACAACTACAAGGCCCATTAAGCCTAGTCAAAATCGAGATAGTAATATATACAAAATTACAAGGTTCTGAAAATCTCTGTAACATCTCTCTCTGAAAATCTCTGTTTTTATCAAACTTACCCTATTGGTTAAGACCTCTTGATCTTATGATACAATTTATTATTTCCTATAAAGCCTCCAAGAAACCAATTTGGAGTACTACATTTAAAGCATCTGGTTATATTACATTGTCTGATTGCGTTGGATAACTACCATGATGTATTTAAACAACTATTTAATCTTCTGTTATCAGTGATGAACATAGTTTTTAAAAGTTTAAAATAAAAACATATACACGCTCTAAAATGATAAAAGAAAGACTTCTAGTGTTTGGCAACACTATACATACTGAACAGATTATTACGCAAACTATTAACTTGAATGAACTTGTTTGTGAGCGGAATGAAAAGCAAGAAGAGTAAAAATATAATAAATGATATAATATTATTTATTGTAACATTAACCTTGCACTGTCAACTAAAACCCCAACTGAAAATTCAACTGTACGCAACCAAGATTGCAACCACAATAATACCTTCATTGGAACTTGTCACAAAACAACTGTTCAGAATGTCCATTACTCTAAAACAATTTTGACTAACTAATTAAACAAGGTATGCTAAAATCTATATACCAATGGTAATTTTTATCCAAACTACATGTATTTTATATAGTAACTCTGAGTAAAAGATGCTCTATTCATTTTGCACAATTTTATCGATGGTTATAAGAAAAATCAATGTTAGCAAGCCTCTAAAATACAATATGTTTACTGCTGCGTCCCGGCAGTGAATTGTTGTTTATTGCTTTTGTCTATATTATTTTGGTAAATACAATTTATTTTATGATTATTTAGTGTATCAGTAGTGTTTTTAGTGTAGTATTACACATCATATAATAATGAGTGAATTTGGCAATTCAAGTGATATTCATAACTGTTTGTGTGAAAGTGATACCGCTAGTGATGAAAGCGGTAACTTCGATGTAGGAATCAAAATGTTTGTTTTGTGTTTTTTGTGTGTATTACATATTTTATAATAACTAATTTTAGTAAATACATGATATTCAAAGATTAAATGCCAATACTTTCTAAAGACACAGTACAATACTGTAGTATAGTATCACGTCAGAAGCAGACAAACACTGGATGACTAAGAAAACGTCGCTCGCAGTCACTGCACTGGCGGGAAATGTCAGTCGAGGCCTGTCAGTCGCCCGAACATTACTGGAAAAAACCGACCATGAGTGGCTCGGCTGATGCTGGTTAGTAGAAAGTGCCGGTTGTTAGAATGCCGGATTAAAGAGTTTCTACTGTATTGGACTATTTTGCCTTTGTTTTAAAAACAATTCATAATAAAACCAATGAACTACTAAGAATTAACATAACTTAGTTAGAATAATAGTATAAGTTCTTTTGAGAAGCCAGAATGATAAACAATTATTGTGACAAAGCTAGAAAACTGACGAAATAGCCTTGAAAGTATGGTTGACGCCACGAGTCATAAGGTGGGTGAAAAAACATCAGGTTAATCACTGAGGAGGTGACCAACTACAGGGTTCTGCAATATAACCAAGACAAACTTGGCGTGAAAAACCATCTGAGGATTTCAGACCAGACCAGTGAGTCATACAAAGGTGAGCAAACTTCACGTGTAAAAGGAACTTGTAATTGTTCCAGACTAAAATAACGTAGAGTCAGAGTCTAGAGTCACAATAGTTGGAATCAAGTTTATTGATTTGATAATGATAATAGATTTGTTTGTTTGAAACATTAAAAGAATGTATTATATTAATGAAAGTGAACTGTATTTAAAAGAAATTGTACAACGGTTATGTAGTAATAAAAGATACTTAGTAATTATAAACTCAAATACCGTTTTGTTTTATTGTAACAAAAGAACCCAGGCGAGAATCAATGAGAGAGAGGGGTGGGAGGGAGGGGAGAGGGAGAGGTAGAGAGAGGGAGAATTGAATTGAATTGAATTGATTTGCCTTTATTTAGGGGCGAGGTTAGGACTGTATAGTCCTCTCTACCACCTAACCCCATACAACATAACAACATATTATATAAAAATATAACTTGATAATAACAAAAAAAATTTAAATCGATTAAAAATAACTAAGATAATATAAAACATTAACAAACTTAAAATTAGCTACAAAATGAAATTAATAATTTAAAATAAAATAAAAAGTAACAATCTTAAATTTAAAGTGACAAAATGAAAGTTATAACTTAAAATAAACTAAAAATAAACAAATTTAAATTTAAACAACGTAATAAAATTAAAAATTTAGAAACAAAAATAAAATAAAATGAAATACTGTAGCTTACACTTGTAGATACAGATAAATACAATCACACATACACACAAGCACATTCATACATAATAACATTTAAAAAAGACACCACATAATTAAAAATCACTATTATTACTACATAAAAGCTAAAGAAAGTAACAAATACTTATTTCAATCATTCACACTTATTACAACAAAAAAAAAAAATTAATAAAATAAAATAAAATAAAAAATTAAAAAACACTATTCCGCCACACCCAGGGACGAGGACACCAAATCCATTCTATTCAAAAAGAAAGTCTTAAGTAATTTTGAAAACTGGACACGACTGTCAACAGTTTTAAGTGACTCTGGAAGTAAATTCCACAAGCGGCAAGCGGACACAGTAAACGATTTATTAAACATAACAGTTCTATGTAGCGGTATCATAAGCAAAGTGGAACCTCTTCTAGTGCTCCTTGCACTGATATCAGAGGTGAAAACAAACTTTTCTGCCAAGTAATTCGGCACTCCAGTTTTTAGGACCGAATGCAAGATAATTAAAATATGAAATGATCGGAAATCGTTAAGTTTTAGAAAATTAAGTTCTTTATAATAAGGAGTTACATGAGCATCGCGTTTTAAGCCAAAAATAAATCGCACGCAGTAGTTCTGTGCCCGCTGCAACCTGTTAGCCAGAACAACAGACATGTCATTGACTACAGTGTCACAATAAGAAAAGTAAGGAAATATTAAAGTCTTTACTAGGAGAGGTAGAGAGAGGGAGAGGGAGAGGTAGAGAGAGGGAGAGGGAGAGAGGGAGAGAGAGAGAGAAAGGCAAGTAAGCTTTCCATTATGAATGTCTTAAGTGCACTTATAAAAATAATTATGTGGCTTTCAATGTGGCAGTGTAAGGTGAATAATGTATTTTATACTTTAAAACAAATTTTTCTATCATAAAATTCAACCAAACAACTTTTCATACATTCATTACTATGCCTCATTAGGCCAAACCATTCATTCTTTACAAAGCAGGTAATGCACCATTAATTTTGTACTGGCTATAATCATAATTGAGTTTCTTAATGAATTGTTTAAAAGTTTATAATTAATTTTGTTATTCATCTTGTAAAATACTAAAAACACAAATTGTGATAGATTTCTTCTTGTCTTGCGGTGCTTGCATTCTTCAAGAGACAACCAATAAAGTTCAAACTGTTCACACAAAGCAGAAAGTCTTGTTGATTATTTAAACAACAATATGGCGTCTATTTACTATCCATAGAAGAACCTTTCACTAAATGAATGTATGGTGTTATGGTATGATCATATATTATTATTATGTTTAGATATCACTATTGCTTAATTTCTATTTGGATGTCTAAAAAATAATATCTGAATTAAACAATCCAAAAAGTGCATGTACAAATTTTCCTTCAGACAGGTATCACTTTGATCACGAGTGCAACGACTATTAAAGAACGAATCGTGTAAAATTGTTTTTGTCGTTAAGGCTGTGTAGATGACTATTTGTTTTCCTAAAACCCATGCTTATTATTTGAGACGCAAATAAAACATTCAGTAGATTATAACAGAAACGATCATAGATTTGTCTTAATTAGCTACGTAAACAGAAGTCCATCTAGGAAATCTTTTAACAGAAGTAAAAAAAAATGTCTTTTTGTATAAAAAAAACACATAATTGGAGTATCTGTTACAAACAAGTATTAGATACAAATTAACAGGATGATACTAATTAGAGTTTGTGATCTAAACATCTATCTAATACAAAGTAACAGTTTGATACTAATAGAAGTATCTATTATAAACATGTAACAGGTTGATACTAATTGGAATATCTGTTACAAACATGTATATGATACATAGTAACAGGTTGATAATGACTGGAGTATTAGATACGGACTTGTATCCGATACAAAGTAACAGGTTGATACTGATACATCTATATCTTACCTTAGCTTCCCATTCCATTCCAATACAGACAATTCCTAGCAGTACACATATAGTAATAGACCCCATGATCCTCATATCTACGACACCTCCGTCTACTATATACCAGCCTAGTCTTCTCATCGCATCTTGTAATGTCTCGCAGAACCCGACACAGTTCATTGCGCATGACACTGCATTGGCAAGTGCAAGAATCAGTCCTATTGAACCACCAAATTCAGGTCCCAGTGAACGTGATATCATAAAGTAAGTTCCACCTATAGACAAAACATATTTGAAAATAAATCAACTATATGTTAATCTTGGAAATAATTTAAACTAGCGATACCATCGTCCTTTTTCCTGCCTTGCTTATGTAAACTAACTCTTACACTTATTGAATCTTGTAATTGTGAATGTCGCTACTCACTGACATTCAGTCTGGGTGGGCCACGAAGTAAAATAGCCTGTACTCTCTCAATCTAGAAATTCTAACTAGTAAAGTAGCAAATAATATTTCATGTAGTTATTTTTAAAACATTTCACGGATGTTTACTAAAACTTATAGTAAAGTTGTTGTTTTTTGTGGAGGAAGGAGTGCCGAGTTCAAATTCAACACACATTTTTACGTACCTAGCCTCTCGATTCACCAACAAACAAATATCATATTAAATCAAGTCACAAACAGCTTACATGGACATCCTAATGAGATAATTTAAAAAGGTTTACTAGAAAAGATCCATCTTTGTAAGCATGGGACATTCCCCAACCAATAAATAAAAAAAAAATAAAAAGGTATTAATCATATTAATTAATTGGAAAAGTATCAAATAAGTAGCATTCGAAATTATAAAATGTAAACACTTTGGACAAAACAAATTTAAAAGAATAAATAAAAAAATTAAAATTGAACAGTTCAAAAAGAGCACGGGTTGTGCTTACAAGAAATGCATGGTTCCATTGAAAATAGAATCTATAGACCCAGTGACATCAGAAATGAAAAAGACCGACTCTCATTGGTCTATACTACGAAACTGGTGGTCTATATTACACTGTTTTTTGTTTTGTTTTTTAATAACTATGCTTTTAATAATTTACTATCAATATTTTTACAGAAAGAAATAGAACAAAGCATGGAGTTGAATTAAGTCATTCCAGATAAGGATATAAACCCTTTCATCATTCTATTAAACTTAAAAACCCAACCTTTGCCAGTTAATGGAATGTTTCATGTTTTCAATTTTGAAGAAAAAGGATTTTTTTTTTAAAGTGAAATGTTTGGAAACATAGTTGTCTATGGTATGGGCATATTTAATGTTGATAGTCTTTTTATAATACTTAGGTGTTTCAATTCAAAATTTATTTACATTTTTCGATAACGTTTTTAATGAATTGCATAAAATTCAGCATCAGTTTTCACATGTTATTTTAGAATGTTGAACACAATTTTGACACTAATCTTTTGGTAAATTAAACCAAAATTTTTAATTTTAAAATGCAGCATTATTTTTTAAATTACAATCCTATCTATTTCAATCAAATTTGGTATGTAGGTATTAAGATTGACCACATGTTAAGATTTTTTTTCTTCTCAAATTAGTATTTTGGGTATTCATAAATGAAACTTTAACCGTAGTCATTAAAAGTTTGATTTTATCGAACCTCGAGTTTTCAATTTTGAAGAAAAACAATTTCAAAGAATGGTGAAATGTTTGTTGCGCATACTATGGGTGAGTTTAATTTTTCACAGTCTTGTTTATAGCGCTCAATGTACAAAATTCATTGACCTAAATAAAGCCAGATCATTTGACAACCCAGACTGAATGCTCCATCATGGGATAAATAGGATTCCTCTCTGTCTGCTATTGTATTCTCACTAACAATATAGTACTTAATTATCAGTCAATAAAAAGCAGTATTGGAAATGAACAAATCAAATGTATTCAATACTAACAAGTCATTATTGTCTGCAAGGAACAATTTAAATAAATTTTAATGATATCTGTATGGAGACACTTACAGTTACAGTGTAACATTTTGAATGCAAAATAGATTGGAGAATCAATAGTTCACTAAAGGGTTCACTATAGTGTGTACGGGGATTGCACTCCCGAGGGACTCTAGCCAAATCTACACCTCTTTCATGTAGTCTTGGGTTAGATCTCTCTTTTTCATCTTTCCTATCAGGTCTCTCTTATAACCCAAGGGAAATTTAGGCTTTATTTAAGTAAATTTATTAGAATTTCAATAAATCTAACATGTCCATGGTTCATTTTTCACTCTCATCAACTGAATGAAATGTTTTTGCGAAATATATAGCTTAGTATGTGTTCAGTATATCTACAATTTTTAAATTTCCGCTCCAATATTATTTTTATGAAACTGTTTCAACCGGAATTCTGAGATCTCCAGCTGTTTTGGGGTATCCTTTGTCTCTTATCAATCAGTCCAAGTTTCAACCTCAAACAGGTAACGGTCTTTCTTCTTAAAAATCCGCAGATACAAATCCTTTTTTCCTTTTTCTTTTATAATTATTATATACGCATTTCGGCCAACAACTTAATTAATTGTGACTCATAAACAATTGTCATGTTTAGTATTAAGAAGTCAAGTGTTTTTGTTATGTGTTTATTTTGTGCGTTTAGAGCAGCTGTTCTCGCGTGTGCATACGGGCATTCTTGACGACAGAACATTACCAAGAAAGGAACGCCGCCTCTACAAGGTACTGTGACATTAGATCTTAGCTAAACATGATAGCAAAATTAATCAAAAACCATTTTATTAGTTGGTAATAATTTCAAAATGTCAATTAACCATTTCATGTCTTTTTCATTTCTATCTACTTCCCAATCTAAATTAAATTACTAAACCATCCACTTTTACCACAGTCGTTAACCAACCGCCAATATCAAACAGTATGTGTTTATGTGAAAGTTGTGTAATCTTTATTTTAGTTGCCTTCAAGACTACACATATTTCAATGTTGTATTTAGGGAGCTTCTTCATAACAAGTGTTACATTCCTTCAAATTACTGATGTCAATCATTACGTTTGCAATGTATTTCTATATTTATGCATAATATCTGTTTCTACTATAACTTGAAGACTTGATGATGCCTGATGACAGCAAACTTGGATAAAAATAGGGATTAAAAGCGAGTCTCCCCTTCTGGATATACACAGCAATCATAACAGGTACTTTAGAGGTTTTGTGAAGCCTGCTCCCTCTAGACATATTCATAATACGGAGGTGAGACAGCGTAACTATGGTGAATAGAGGAAGAGCATTATTGAGGTGGGGCACTTCAAAATCGCCTAAAAGGTCTTGTAGGACTCGGTGTTTGACATGCTATCTGATAGCATGCAACCCAAGTACGTTTTCATTCAAACTTACAGTTTTTTAATAATTCACGAGAAGACTGGATTGCAAGCTACCGGTACATCTAGAATAGTTTGTTTGGTTGACATTCCATGACCAACCATCTAGATACGGTGGATACTGTCAAACCACTGCGGGAATTTTTGAAGCTAGCTTAGGTAGTGTTTCAATCTCAGATTTGCACAATCTCAGCATGCGTACATCAAGGATTAGAAGAAGGTAAAGACATTCTAATACTCTCACACAGCCAAGAGATAATCAAAGCCCTCAGCTCCGTAGAAATCTAATCCATACTCTCTCTGTGTTCTGTCACATGGTGCGCTTGGGATGGATACTTGGGCATTGCGGGATCGAGGCCAGACCTGTTGGTCAAAAAGGGAGCCGCTCCCTACCTGGTGAAATCAGAACCAGCTTGTGCGATCAATCAATTGTGCCTTTATAGTTTGTTTAAATATGGGGTTTGGCGCAACATTAGATTCAGTTGTGGTTTAGTTGGTGCAGCTGGTGTATCACTGAAGAGGACGACCTTGTCGTTGAAACGCGTCTGATATTTAGGCGTATTTTTTATGAGAATTGTGTTCTCTGTGTTTGTCATACTGTCTTCCTATCCATTTTCCTGTTTTCCAAATATGTTATCTTCATTGGAAGAGCTAAAAATTACAACTTATAAACTGATTTGAAAAATTTTCTCTTGCCAAAAGTCTTGCATCCTTTAATAAACATTTCTTGTTATAAATATCTTAATTTTGTTTCATGGAAGAATCTTATGAAAATATTTAATGAGAGTAATAATATATTTGTTCTACTTACGTCTGCTCATCCAAAATTGTTTCAATGCATTACGGCCGTTTCGACTATTTATTCATCCATGGTCACACGCGTTATTTTCGGTACTATATATAGCATATATTTATTTATTTATATATATATATATATATATACCTTGTCAACATTGTTATAAAATCATTTAAAACATTAGTACGTATTTGACACACATTTATTACATTAACACATTTATTTACACACTTTTAATTTGTTCTAAAAAACACTTGTTTAGTTTATACGGAAATAACTTTACATAATCGACAGTATCCGGCTGTGATTAAAACTGTACTGACCCGGTTTTTTATCAATCGCTCTTTGCTTCTAATCTCGATAGGAGATCGAATAATACATTTGACTGGAAATTTTGTTTATCATTTAGTATATCTGTCGGTGCATTCTTTCGAGTATGTGTATCGATGTACTTTTATGTATAATTGATTTTGTAATTGTTAGATTTAAGTAGAAATAAATCTTTTGAGGTTATGACCCGTACTGATTATGATTTATTCCTATTAATCTACAGAAGTTTTTATTATTTTTAAAAAAATTCGTTTAGTATAACTCAATCTGTTTATCCACGTAATTTTCAATGTGTTTAATTTTAATTTGAAGTAGTTAATATAAAGAGCGCTACGGTAGGCCTAACAATACACAGTCTGTACATTTTAAAAAGTGACTGTCGTTTACGTAATAAGTCCAGCCATCACTAAAGTAATCCCTGGCTATTACAAACAAAAATTATATTGTAATAATAGAGCAATGAATAAATTAAATCATTTCATTTCAACTAGCTTTGTACTTACCACCTTTGATAAGACCATTGGTGCTGATAGCAGACATGGACAACGAAGTTATCAACGTCACGACAGTTGTAGCGAATATTAGCAATACACCTTGTGCTGGAACATAGACCTATAATTAAGTTAAACTTGTTTTATTCAAATCGTATAATAACCCATACAATAAAAAGTAAACATTACACTAACTTTCACACATGCAAAACTAAATATTAAACAAACACTAAGGGTGCCTTCAAAATTGTAAAAAATGAACCATTGGTGGTGTTTTTAAAAGGTGAATTTTGTGCAAAACTTTTCCCAAGTTGATTTGATCAAATTTAGTGAAATTTAAAGTAATTATAGTTAGGAGAGTGGAGTGCTTCTGTTGCCACAACATGCAACCAAGCTGAGCTGTTTTAAATATTAACTTTTTCAGGAAAATACCCAACTGTAGAATATATTAATAGTGTCATCGTCAGGAGCTCACATATGGGGTGACAATCCAATGTACTAGTTGGATTTACAGTTTTTTTCAAATAGTCTTGGTATGATTCTCCTCTTATTGTCTTTCCTATCTGGTTCTCTCTTCACCAACTCTTATTCTTTTCTGACGCTGATGACATTTAGTATTCAAAAGCTAGGGGTTTTAGCTTATGTTCTTTTCTTTCTATTTTTAATAAGGCTGTGATTACCGAGAGGTTTTTATCCCTTAAACGACAAGAGGGGAACAATTTAAAATATTGTCACAGTTGGAAAGTGTAAATCAGAAGAGACTTGAAAGCGAAGGATCTAAACCAAGACTAGAGCCATCTGTTATTATGATGATTTTATGCAGTTCAAAAAATTATCTTATGAATTTCCACAAATTTCAAGAACTGTTCTTACATGAAATACTGTCACATTGTTTAATTATCAGAAGTTAAATCACACTTGTTTTGACCCCCTTTAAGACCATAGGGACAAAGTGACGCAACAAACGACTTTCAACTCGTTCTTGACCATCTGCTTTTTTTTCTCCAGTTTCGCCTACTGATTTAATTTTTCTCTTGACCAAACTCACTCAAGTTATTTTTGGCTTGCTGGTTTTTTAGGGGTTCCACTCTAGGGTGTAAATCCTACAGATTTTTATTGTTAATAGTAAAAATATAAATTGGTAAGCTCTAGATTGGAACTAGAAAACTAAAAGACTAAAAATAACATGGGAGAGATTGGTGAAGAGAGAAATTTATTAGGCCATATCTTGAAAAGGCCTAGTACTACTAGTAACCAACTATTCCTTTCCTTGGTTATTTCTTTCTATTTTTACCAATTTTAAGTACCTTCCCTCTGGAACTATAAGAGGTACATATTGTAACATAAAATTTGTACTTACTTTGATGTTAGGATGAAGTGTTTGAATTGGTTATTATCATGCTTTGTTAATTTGCTCATTGTTATTACATGTATTTTATGCACTAGTATGTAGGTTAGGCAACAGATGATGAACAAACGAACATAACCACAAAATGTAATAATAACACTTTGAATTTAGGAATTAAATAAACATTTGCCATAAGAAAATCACATCTAAAGTACACACAGCGATAATAATAATAAAATTTAAATTTTTGAATGTGTGAAAAAGAGTGAAAGGAGAGAAATGATTATAAACATCAAAATAATGATTTAGCTACCAGTTTAGGTTATATTTTTAATATGCAATTCAGTTATAAGGAGTTCACAAATAAAGAATAGATATCATTATTAAAACACTTAATAGGTATTAAGTAATTAAATACCTATTATTAAGAAATAGGTATTATTTAAAAAGATACTTTTAAATTTTTCAGGCAGAAAGTAAATCCTGCATTAAAATATTAATTACAATTTCAAAATAAAGTATGTAGTAAACAAATTAGAATTTTTTTTTTAATAATCGGTATATCGATTTACAAAATAATTACAGTAAAATCTTATTTAAAAAAATATATATATTTCATTAATTTTTAATTTTTGTAAAAATGTCTGAAAAATTCTAGTTTTTGTTTGTTTTAAACATTTTAAATTTTTGTTTCTACAGTACATATATATATCGATAATTTTACTTTGGTATATGTACATAAACTAAACCTATAAATGGCACGCAGGATACTAAAAACTGTATTTACAGTATCAAATGTGAGTATGGTAGACAATATATTGGTGAGACAAAAAGACCATTAAACATTAGAATAAAAGAACGTAAAAACAATGTGCGGTTAGGCCTAGTCGATAAACCGAAAATTGCAGAACATATATGGTCCGAAAATCACAAATTTAATTGGGAAGAGGCAAAAATCATACACCGGGAAAGTAACATATACAAACGTAAAATAATTGTAGCCTCGTATATAAAATTAACGGACAATCCTATCAGCCAATCAAGTTTAGAAGTAAAGCCATTATGGCTCCCATTATTAAAAATAGAACTAAAATTGGATTATAATATCCATATTTCTAATAAACAAGCTGAAATTTTACCTGTTAAATCGTCACAAGGGGTTGTAACCCGTTCTCGTGCTAGGAAGCTTAATACAACTAACAATAGGCCACTCCCCTAACAGTTTGTCACGCCTTCTGGACCACGTCACTTGTTGCTGTATCTTTGATACAACACGTACTTGTCGTTAGTTGTGTGTTTACCGTGATTGTGTTTTTTGACTTCTCAGTTTTAGCTCTGAGATACATGCTTAGATATTAAGGTTGGTGGTATTCTTATTTAATTTTACTTCTCACATAGGCTTAGTTTCTAGTTTCATGTTTCTTTAGTTTTTTAGTCACTTGATAACAGGAATTGATTCTTATTCCCGAAACGTCGTGTTTTGATTTTTTAACACATAAATGATGGCAAATGTCCGAAAAATGTATAATAATAAAACAATTTAAATGTTTCAAAGTAACAGAAAAAACACACGCAAACAAAAACCAAATTGTAATGTAAATTACTATTAACTAGAACAACACAAAATAGTCTATTTAACATCTACAAAGTCAAAACCTGTCTATACAGGTTAAAACAATAAAATTTACTTACAATACTTGACTCAACTCATTGAATGACCTATAGTAACTGATGTTTTCTTTTCAGCTGTACACTTGGGGTGACTGCAGTGTTGCCAACATTGGCAATTATTATCGTAATGATAAATAAATATAATAGTACTATAGTGAATGAAAAATTTGACATTATTTAGTCTAAATCATCCGGCATTAATTTATTCTGTTAGAGCTTTCAGAATAGCATTAATATTATTTAGTTTTGTTTAGTTTCTTATGCAAATGGACTACAAAAACAATGTGTACAAACATTTTGTAGGTGTTCCATGTCGCCCTAAGTTAAGCTTCATTTCTTTGAAAATGAAGTTCACGCTGGGTGCCAACAATTACCGGGGAGTACAAATACAATGCTCTCACATATCTCAACGCAATACACAGACGAAGATGATAATTCTTCAACATTGTCACTGGTGATGAGATATGAGTGTCTAACAGTACGTTGGAATATAAAAAAAACAATAATTCTTAGAGCGGAGGCACATCAGATATTCCAAGAAGAAGAAATCCAAGCACACAATTCTGTACAACAATAAATTATACTTCTTAGGCTAGACACACAGCATCGAAGAAATGTTTAACGTAAAACCCCTCAAGAAAAATCATTAATCTTATCGGATGTGGAAACTCATCCACTGTTTTTGCCTGCGACATTTTGGTCAGCTGTACCGAGTAAAACTTTTCAAGGTTACCTTTGAAGTTACGGATAATGAGGAGGAAGGAATTGTTTTTATAATGTACAATTTTATCCATTGTACACTGAAAAAATGTGTAGATCCAGCTAGGGTCTTTCGGGATTGCCATGCCTGTACTCACTATAAATGAACTCCTAATTAGTAATATTAGTAGAAATTACATGGAAAACTAGTTTAAGGTATGACCTTTCTTTTAATTACAAAATTGTTTAAAAATAGTTATAATTTTTTTTTTTCAATAGTCTAACAAACTTCGCACTATGATTTATTACACATAAGATGATAAAAAGAATATAAATGCAAAGTTTGCAATAAATATAATTTATTGTCTTGTCTGTGTAGACTGGTTGCGACTTACAGACGGAGAGACACAGGCATGATATTATAAGGATTCTCTGTTTTACCTGTGGACCCTAAAAAATCTAATCAGAAACAGTCCATTTCTAACTCTGACATAATCTGTGTAATTTTGTTTTCAACAATATGATTTCATCACTGATCGATGATGTTGAAAAGAGTTGCAAAAGAATAGTTTAGGGCGACACGGAACACCTACAAAATGTTTGTACACATTGTTTTTGTAGTCCATTTGCATAAGAAACTAAACAAAACTCAATAATATTTATGCTATTCTGAAAGCTCTAACAGAATAAATTAATGCCGGATGATTCAGACTGAATAGTGTCACTATAGGTGTAAGTGTATACCCAGTCAACACCTAGCCTAAGCTTACCTATGCCTGCCTGAGCAACCACCCAGGACAACCTGAGAAACAGCATAACACCCCAGATATTGAGAAGGTTCCGAACCAGAACTCCCTTGATCCATCCGAAATTGACTGAACCATGGTTTTCACTGAGGATTTGAGATGCTCCATTCATTCGTACAACTGCAGCATTCTGTAACAAACATTGTACAAACTTAGATTTCGATATTTTCAATGCATTAACTATCCGATTTATACCTACACATAAACAAAACATAATATTTAAGTATTATCGATTATATTTTAAAATCTTCTTTTTTTTTTTTTTTAGGGTTCGTAGGTAAAACCAACGAATTTAATACACTGTGCAAAAAGTCGCACAAATCTTCCATAAAATTTAATATATTAGAAATAATATTTTTCTAAAAATAAAAAAATTACAGAGAAATTTAAAATTACACGGCAATATTTAGTGAAGTTATTTTAGAGATACAATTCGTTTCCCGTCTGTCGGCCATTTTGTGTTAAAAAAATCTTTGTAAAAAGATAAATTATTGAGTGGAGATTTGTTGTACGCGTTATTTATGTAACCTTTTACACAAAAAAAACTTGAATTTCAAAATGGCGGACGTTTAAAATTTTTAATATGGAACATCTCGAAATTTTAACAAGAACCGAAAGTATTCTCTCTTACGGAAAATAATGATGTTATTTTTTTTTTTAATATTTTTTCTGTATCAAAATGATAATTGAGTTATTGACAAAAAATATTAAAATATAATTTTTTGGTAATTGTCTAGAATCTAGAATACCCAAGATTAGCCTAAATCAAAATATTATGGAATCTATTGCCCGGAAAAGTACCAAAAATGAAAACGTTTCCCTCAAGTTTCAAAATGATGACTGGTATTTAAATAATAATTTTAAATAGTTCGAAAAATTAATCTTTAAAACTAAACTATCTAAAATGTGTCAGAAAAATTTTACAACGAATTTTTTCAACAATTTCGAAAGACTGATCTCCGGACAATTGATTCTTAACAATTAATTATCATAAAATTTTAATTTACATTTAGAGGATCTGCTTGTACATATTACATTGTATAGTAGGGCTGGGTAAGTACCATGATGACTCCATCAACTCGTTAATTTTTGGACTCGGAAAGAATATTTTCAAGATAATTGGACATCGAATAAATTTCCAAACGTACCGTAGGAAATTAAATTTTAAATTAAACATTAATTCTAATTTTCTAAATTTCTAATTAAACAGAATTAGGAGATAAAGAACGGTGCAATTAGTTAGTTCGCCGAACATTCTTGCTTCCCACTGTCCATTGAGTTCAGCCTGACCCTTGACACTGAGTTAAGAGGCCAGGTGGGTTGTGGCATTATTAACAGTACAATAAAATAAAATAAATTGAATTCATTTTCAGTATCCAGGTCATTATTAGTTAAAATAAAGTTTCTTACCTTGTTTCCGTCAAGTGACCTCTTTTTGTGTTATTGACGCGTTTCGGGACTTTTATCACATCTTCAGACACAACAAAAATATTAATTTTTACTCTATGTTAAAATAAGAGTTTACTTGCCAACTAACCTTTTCATAGCTAAATCGGGTGTAATATCTCCAACAACCAATGGGTATTAGGAATGTTTGGGAGTTGGTACACATGCATTTTCAATCAGCTGTTCAATATTTTTTGATCCAAACAGATTCTGTTTTGAAGATATGATTATGTTGATTGTTTACATTTTGTTTTGTGTCTAATATTGCCACAGATACAGATGAAATAATTTCAATATTGTAATACATTCAAGATTAGGTTTTAGTTATGTTCATTCATCACACCTATTGTTTTTAGGTTATCCCAGCCAAACTGAGTTACTAATTAATTTCAAAGTATGTCTTCATTTATTTTATAAATTAAACTTGATATTAGCTACCAAGTTGGTTAAGCTGGGATGTCTTATGAGTCCTTCTGTTGCTTTCACGTGGCCAAAGGTCTTTGGAACATCATCAGCTTATGTTGTCTATATGACCTATTTATTTTTGTGTCTATTTTTGTTGGTATAGTTAATAGGCTTTAAGATGGGATCGAGAATGGCCAAGATGAACAAAACAAAACAAAATTCTAAAGAATAAATATTTATTTTATTAATCGTTGCAATAAGCATACAGGAGGCATAATTCTCATAATTTAATTTAAATTTTAACTCAAATGAAGAAATAGTCTACCAATATATTCACCCAAATAATTTCCAGTGCACTGAGTTCATTTTATATGATCAATTTATTATCAATATAGATTATGGAGGTAAATAACATTAGTGATTACTTAGGCCTATATAAGTCACCCCTTTTAACAATTTTTATCTGTAGAGTTATAAATTTAAAATTTTGTCGTAAGGCTTTTATTTATAAATATATCTTTTACCTGCGTGTTTTGTTTCGGTACCACTGAAAATATTTTGAATAATCTTAAGGTTGAGGAAGAGGTTACTCTACTTATTTACAATGAAGATGGTAGCAACCAGTTAAATGATGAAGAAAATAATGTGGGGTTATATGGAAATAACAGATTCACAAGAAAGTGAGGATGAAGAAGACAGTGCAAAAAGGAAAAAAAATAGGAGTTGAAAATGTACAGTTTGCAAGAAAAATTAGAAAATGGAAATAAGGAAGAGGAAAAGACTGAGTGGAGAAGAATAGGAAGATAGGAAGGGGAAGATAAGAAATTTAGTTTTAAAGAAAGAAAACAAATTCATCAAAGATATTTGTCTCTTAGTGATACTGGGAAAAATCATTTGTATGGTTAGTTAATTAAGGACACGAACATTAGATGAGAACAACCGAAAGCCCTCCTACTTTAATTATAAAAAGATAATCGAGTTAGTGTGCAGAGTTTTTTTTTTTAAACTATATATATATATGTATACTTAGTATATATATATATATATATATATATATATATATATAGAGAGAGAGAGAGAGAGAGAGAGAGAGAGAGAGAGAGAGAGAGAGAGAGAGAGAGTGAGTGAGTGAGAGAGAGAGAGAGAGAGAATAGGCAGTATCTTTGCAACCCATGTTATTTAAATTACATAGATTTCCATTTAACTTTTTACAAAAACAAAAACGACTAGTTTTTCACAGAAAACTTTTTAACATAACCTCTAAAATTAAAAATCATTGTCTCTGATGGAGATGAAGGCGTCGAAGGTCCTATTTCTAATTGGCAATCAATGACAGAATTATGACTTAAGCCTAATGGGAACTTATACAAAACAATTTCAAACCACATTGCCTTCCATTGAGTTTCTTATTCTTCAATTACTTAAAATTAATCTCTTAATGCTAATGACAAAAATACAAACTTTAAAGTTACAAAGGATACAAACTTTGTAAACTAAAACTAAATTGGACGGTTAACGTACGAAAGCTTAGACTAAAAATGAAAGCTATAACTAGTGAAATGGAGTTGAACGGTAGTTGTTTGTGTTAAACACTCAGTTTTTAGAATCGACCAGTGGTTTGAAAATACCACTGGTTTCGCCAGTGGAATCGAATTTGGTCTTACTGTCTTAGAATTGAAAATAATTGGTATACTGGAAAAAAAGCACATTTTTCTCACAAAAACGAAATTGTTGTCACCTTGAAATGTCTTTACATTACATATATGTGAGAAAAAGAATACATGAATATGATTTTTCACGTGGGTTTTGTCGTTATTTCACTCAAGTTTTAACAGACTCGTGATAGATTTTTTTCCTCTTTTACCAAGAAATAAATATATGTCAAAGAAGGATAAATATATACTTTACAAAATGTGTTAGACGTTATTATGTGTATACCACAATCCCTTTTGAAAGGTGTAAACACAAAAAACCATATTGATAATGAGATGATAGATAAAGTAAAGGTAAAATATCAATTCATATTTAGAATATTTAGAGAGGGATTTGGCATAAAATGATTTCAGGATGGGCGGGAAACCACCTAGCCAGTGTGGACTCTCGTGTGGCCCAGAACAAAAATTCCATGTCACTAGATCTACAAAAGTTTTTACAGGAAAATCCTTCAGAGCCATGACATGGTGTTGTGCAAGAGGTGGACGCCATAAACAGTAATATTGAAAGATGGTTGTAACTACTAGTGATATTTAATCCGGCTCCTGTTAAATAAAGGCAACAAGAACAAAATAAACATAATGCAAGTGAAATCATCTGATTTTATTGATTTCCAAACAGCTGCAAAAGTTAAAGATATTACTCTCAATAGCAAAGAACTATTCGAAGATCAATGCAAAACAAGTTTCACTAAAAAAGAATCAGTTTCATGCAATATTAAAAGGGATAGTCAGAGAAATAAACAAGTTGGTAAAGCTTCAGAACCACATACAAAGAAGAGAAAAATGTCCGCTGCTCCTCAGACAAAAACATCGTCAACTCCACAGATTTTTCCTACTGCCAAGAAAATTAACTCCAAGCCTGTGTTTCCAGTAGAAAGACTTGCAGTCAATGTTAAAGTATCCATACAACTTAACTATAGTAGCCTATGTTATCTCAACTAAGTACAGTAATTAGTTTAGGTTAATTAACTTTTATCCTTATTTCTGTTTATTGTTTTTGATGTCAATAAAAATATCTTTCTTTGTAAAAAAAAACAATTTTACTATTTTTTATTCACATTTTTAATTTTAATTTTAGCTAAGCTATAAACAGTATTTATCACCTTATAGGGCCTAACATACAAAAACATTAATTAATCTCTATAAACCTTGTGAATGTTTGGAGATGAAATAGTCGTAACCTAACAAGTTACCATCTCCAGCAAAGTTTCATAAATATGAATTTTAATGAAATAAAAATACATAATTTGGTAGTGAGCTTCACTTATTACCAATCTGAAATACACAATGAAAACCATAAAAACAACTAACAGCATCTAATACCAATCTGTTTAATTTTATTGTGTTCCAAACTTTGTTTTTGTGTTTTCTCAAAACTTGGAAAAGTGGAGTTGGAACACTCACATTCTCAGCCAGCGAATTGTCTAAAACATCCATTGGCCATTACAAATTGGTATTCTAGACAATTACCAGAAAAGTTGCATAAAATCCAACGTCCAGACATTTTAACAGATTTCCTTTTATTAAATTTCTTTAAAAAATAATCTATGCCAATTTAAATTGTCAACAATATTTTTAACCGGGTAAATAATGATTTAATTTTCAAAAATTTTGCCATTTTGTTTTTTACCATGTGAATAAAAAACAAAATGTTACTTTTCAAACATAATTTTTTAATAGGTTACAGTTTATCCATGTTTCAATTTTAAATTCAGTTTTAGGTACGGAAAATTGACTTCTGGAAACTCTTAAACCTTGTATTTTCACAAATTTGAGCGCTTTACCTCCTAAACGGTTTGAGAAAAATATCCAAGAAAAAAAAAGGCTTAAAATTATGTGTAGAAAGGAAACCATTAGTTTATATACGAAATTTATTGGAAAATGTTTGATATACAATTTTAAAATACCCAAATAAGAAAAAAATTCATAGGAGTTGCCATTTGATTTTTTTAAATATATCAAATAATTTCCAAGTAAAGGAAAGATCTCCACAGCCTACAAATATCCAGCGTAGTCACTCCTGCCAAGTCACTCCAAAAATCCGTAGACAAAATAACAAAACAAAAATATCACGTGATCATATCAGCTGCGTGTTCTATTCATAGATTTGGCAGTCAACTTGTATAGTCTAGAGTTTACACACTGGTAACAGCTGATTCGTGGATGTATAGATTGGGTAATTGCTAAATACTAAATACAACACTTGCTGAAACAGCTGGAAGCACCTGATTTAAACATAACGTCATTGATTGTTACAGATTTCTCATTGTGTGGTTAAATTAAGTTTTATTCGTCATACAAAAAACTATAATATATGATTTCGCACTGCAATTTAATTTAAAATCTAAATAATTTATTATCAGATTTGTAAGTCACGCCGTGTTCAAGTTAGAATGGGTGGGGGACATGATATCTGACACTATTATGACCTAGGGCCAACATATTAATTTTTTCATCAAATATACAGTACCCTCAGACTAGGAATGTGTTGTCCTCCCTTCTACTTGGTTCCCTAGCTTGACTTGACGATAAAGTAGCCTACAAATGAGAGTCAAGAAGAATGTGAAGCACGTTTACAATCTGATCGTCAACACAAATCGCAATGTAGTGCTGTGGAAACCTTTGAAGAACTTCAAGTTCGCTTAGAACAGCGGCAAGAGCGAAATGATAGTCTGCCAGCGTTCGAAAAGACGATCAACAAATTGTGTGACAAAATCTGTGAAATTTATACGAAGCGATTATCACAGCCAAGTTGCAGCGTTGACATTAATTTGTCGGAACAAAGCCGTAGGGGCCTACTATTTGTCTGACGAATTGAAAGATAAAAAATTTGTTTATAACTAAAAAGAAGAAACTACAATAAACTACAATTTAAATAAAAATAATAAACCCAGTTTTCTAAAAGAACGAAGGTAATAAACTAGTGGAAAAAACCTGATGATGACAATTTGATTGTCGAAACCGGTAATTTTAAGTTTAATATATGATTATAGACGTAAGAACATTATATATATATATATATATATATATATATATATATATATATCTCATTAAACTTAAAACCATTTGCTTTGTAAATTTCATTTTACAAAACAAACGAGATTTTCTGTTTGTAAAGATTATTAACTCAACACAATGATGGTAAAAATGTGCTTTTTTAAATGTAGGAAACTCCACCCGTTTTCAATGAATTTTAAACAGCCGGAAACCACACCTGGTATCTATTCAAACAAAATAATTGAAGTTTAAAGACGCTTTGTTACTGACCAGAATGGTTTAGTTGTAATCGATTGTTTAATAAAATGCAATCAATATTGAATTTGTAACTGCGTTTATGAATTTTGTGCACAAGGTTTATTTTAGTTTAATTATTTAGTGGGGAGGGGGTGGTCAACCTGATACTCACTACTACTCCTTGAGAATCTCAGTTAAACATATTCAATAGGCATTCACGACAACTCAAGGAGATTGTGATCAAGATCCCGGTGGCAAACCAGTGACGTCACAATGTATTAACTATCGTTCCATACAGCCGAAAGTATGAATTTGACGCATACCTAAGTGATTTAAAACACTCTGGATGTCTTAAATCACTTATTAAATACTTTAAATTATTACCTCGTAGCGTTGAAAGTTGCTAAAATGTTGCACTAACTTTCTCATAAACAATTTTACAAAACATCAAAGTTAATTAACTTCCTGGAAGCCTGGGTATAGTCACTATTTTATCAGTGTAGTCAAATTACCTAATATACCTTTGACAAAAATAAACATTGTCCAAAAGTTTCGCTATTTGTCAACTAGATAGCGTGGCAGTTCGTATTATTTCAAAACAACCGAGAAAATTTTATCTATAATAAGAATGGGTCGGAAGAGAACAAGATTTGGTCAAGAGAGACCTCATATGAGAGGAACCTAATCCAAGACGACTTGAATGTTTTTTTTTTTCAATTTTAGAACAAATTTGAAGATTGTTTTTAAAACAAAATTTAATTAGGTTGAATATTCTGCACTATTTGTCAAAAAATGAAAATTAATTTGTTGTAATTTAAAGGATGAGTTAAATTTTTAACACGAGAGAAGCGAGTGAACCACAACAAGACTACCTCAGTCCAGACTACAACTATTTTAAGACATGTTTACATCCCAGCCAGTCATCAATCACTCGTCACTCGTCGGTTTTAACTTCAAACGCGTTTTCTATAGTAAAACTCATTAGTAGACTACTAGTGCTGCCATCTAATGGTAACAGCATTGCACGATACAGCCAAACACTGTCGCATTCTACATTTCTGATTTCAATCATGTAATGGTACCAACCCCACATCTCTACAATTAGATATAGCGAAGTTATCGTTAAATGTAATTCCAACATTCCATAACTGTGTCGACACAAATGAAAGCATCTTTGCATGTGTAATGGTACCAACCCCACATCTCTACAATCAGAAATAGCGAAGTTTTTGTCAAAAAAGTGTTTTCTAACCTTGACCTCTCTAAACGTGTGCTCTGTAATGAATCACTGCTGACCTGTAACCTTTGGCAAAGTTCGTCCTTTACAACCTGTTATCGATTTGGCAACATCTAATTCTGTGACGTCATTGGTGTTGTGGGAACGAAAATCCAGTAATGCTGTTAGCGCTACATTTAGGGAAGCGCATGTCAACTGACTTTACTGTTTAGAACACACTACACAAGATATGAACACTGTTTATAATGACCGCCATTTTCTCTTACTGTCAAAATGTGGACATAAAATTGTTTAAAATGGCCGCTTCATTCGAGAGTATGTCTATAACAAGTAGGACCATCATGGTACGTACCCAGTAACCTGAACAGATCCTCAAAAAGAAAGTTAATTTCTCAACAACCTTGGTTAGCTAGAAAGTTAATGCAGTCTGTGGGGAACATTATTCCTGCATATAGATACCGGCGCGAATGCTAGCACTTGGGCTATCGCTACTAACCTGACTAAAAACATCAGTAGACCCTACTACCGGCGGGTAGATAAACCAGTTCCATATTCCAATTGTATGTTTTTCAACTTATATCTGAGGTATTTTTTAAGATATTATAATTACCTCGACATATTATTAAAGCTTAGAATCGATCACATTTAAAAAAGGTTGATGTATTTTTCGTTGAAAGGATGAGTCACATTTAATATGTGAAATGTTTTTTTTTCTCCACTTATACCTTTCCCCCGCACCCCCCCCCGTCCATCGCGCAAGGGTAACTTCAAATGCCAGCATTCGCGCCGGTAACTTTCGTTTAAAATTGACAATGTTGCAGTGCCAAATACAGTTCAAGTATTTCATGTCAGGAGTGGGGAAGTGCTTAAAATAGTCTGCCCAAGTGTGTTACGCGTTCCACATTTTTGTGACTGGAAGAATTCCATTCAATGTAAGCACAATACAATCTACTGCTTGTAAACAGCTGATTTGGTGACGTCACGGTACGCCAATGTTTGTATGGAATCTATCGTACCTATGTAGAGACGACAAGAAAAGGAAAGGGGAGTCGGACAATGAAATCTGTCAAATTTTCAATTTTTTGTTCTTTAGTAATTTGTATTAAATTTAACACAAAGTTGACTTAAATCTCACTATACTTTTAATGTTATGACACTTTTTGTAACGCTATGCATAGTAAATTTTAACCTCAACTGTGCCAAGTGAAGACGCAATGTCACCGATTTTTCAGGATAAGTTTTCCAAGCTATTTAACTCAAACTACAGCGTCAACTTCAATAAGTCTCCTTATCAGCTGTTTGTTGTTTATATTTACACCATTGTTTCTTGTCTGTTGTGAAGAGTATACTCCGATAATTTTTAGTGAATCGTGTTTATATCATCGCTAAAGAGAGTGTATAACTGTAGATAACCTACTTAGTAGCTCTAAAATAAAGGTTAAAAAGTTGGCCTAAGTCTAACAATAAATGTGATGTGTCATGTTTCTGACTTTGAAAATTCGGAAAGATATTATAAAACAATTCGTGGTAAAAAATCCGAGTTAAATGTTCTCATGACGTAGACAAAGGAGAAGAGGCGCTGTCATGGATATACCTCAACCTGCCGCATTCAAAATCTATAATATAATGCTTTGTTACGAGCAAACAATGAAAATGTGAGGGACATAACTCCATCAACGGCGTGGTTACTACCATTAGTGCTAACATCGGAAGGCTGGAAGATAGAGTTCGATAATTGCATGGCCAACTATGCAGGAACGAGTGGAGGAATAACCGACATGTTCAGGACATCTCAGGAATAAGGTTTAAGTACTCCCTAGATGATGGTGATAGTGCCGCTTATCCTACTGTTGTAGCGGAGTGTGTAGGCCACATCCGGAAACACTAAAAAAAAGTAGGCCTACGGCCAAAACTAAGTTACCGTGTGGAAAAACGATGGGCGGTCGAGGGCGCTTAATAAATGCCTGTATCGATGAGATCCTAAATTACTTGAAACAAGGGGAGCCGAGAAATAATGAAATAGGCAGTGAGGGAGGGCTGAGTACTTTCATTTCGCCTGTTCTCTATCTCTGACCACACCGAACACACACACGCAAACTTCCCAGACTTAGCAAAGCCGGAGCTACTAAGCAGATGCCTTTCATGGTGGAACCCAAAATGAACAGTGTCATTTGGTCTAGGCTACCAATAACTACCTAAGCTATTGCAACATAAACCGAGGGAAACATTGTTAAATGCAAAGTTTAGAGAAAGTTAGGGATTAATCCTGGAAACAATTGTGTTGAAAGTGGACGAGCAAGGAATCAAGAAAGAAGAAAAGGCAGTCCAAGAAATTTAAATTAAATGCAGACCGAAGAAATCTTTATCAAAAAGGAAACTAGAAGACTTTAATGAGGACCAGGAAGTCCCAGATAAGCCTTCTTATGAAGTTGGGATGCATTAAAGTATTTAAATTTTAATAAAATACGTTTTTTCCCAGTTTAATGCCAGTTTTCCACAAGTTGATGTTTTTCAAAAATAATGTACATTATCTAGAAAACTGTTTGAGATATCAAGAATATCTTCTTTTTTTTGTTCTGTTAAGCTATCTCTGGCAAACAATTTAAGCACAGGAATTTTTCCTACATAGTCTACTATAATCCCCCCCCCCTTTAGTATTCTGTTGTTAAACAAAAACATAAACTTAGGTATAAATTACTTAAAAAGAAACTATGGAAAAAAAAATTTTTAAACCCTGTGCTTAAAATGTGTACAAGGATTTTATGTTTACAGTATATGGTTTTACATCTAGAATGAACTTCCGAGGCATCCTGTATATACTGAATATATAAGATAACCAATGACATCGACTGTAGATCTTAAAATCGATTCTAACAATTTTTATTGAACACTGAAATTTAAAAAAAAAAAAATCGGTTTTAAAATCACTATAATTTTAAACAGTTTTTAATCACAACTCTTGTGTTATTCAACTTAGAACACACTAAATTAAATACAAATTTGCAGATAACAATTTTACATGTAATGATACTAACCCCACCTCTCTACGATGACAAATAGCGAATTTATTGTCAACAATTTAATTTTGAACTCTAACCTCTCAATAAAATGTGAATAAAGACATCGAGTCACCGAGTGTAGCAAGTAGAGGCTACTCAAGACACTGACATCAAGAAAGGTAGTGTTCTACACAATTACGAGGTTCAGAAAACCTGTGTAACTAAGAAACCAGAGGAGAGAGAGAGAGAGAGAGAGAGAGAGAGAGAGAGAGAGAGAGAGAGAGAGAGAGAGAGAAATCTTGCTTGTATTATATTTACGATGACCCTGGGTAAGTACTATGATGGAGCGTAATAACTAGTTTCTTTTGTAGATGAGTGCAAAGTTTTGTTAAATTTAACACATAGTGTATTATCTAGTTTTTGTACCTACAGTACCTAAAATAGGTCAACCGGTCTTACAAAACAGCTGTTTCCAAACGACCAGCTGTCTCGAGGGTGAATAACCCTTCATGTAGACAAGCTGCTCTGTGAATGCGTGAATCTTATCAACACGCGATCAATTGTAACGAATGCGCTTGCAGTAACAATCGTGGTACTTACCCGGCCCAATCATACAACAAAATACAAACAGATTCATTAAATGTAATGCCTAAAAGTTGGTTACTTGTGCCTTGTAGGAAATGTTAAATTGTATTGGCAGCCAGTAAATAATACAAGTAGACAATTCGGATGAATTCACAGCTAATTTCAGTGAATCGGAAATGAGATTCACTGTAATTTATTTTATTTACTCCTCCTTAACTATCATAGATTGCCTGCGCCCCATGTATTTCTCTCCAAGTATTCCAAATAAATCCATAGCCACTAACAATCCTCCATCAAAATTGTAGAAGGGTCATGAAAAAATATTTTATACTTTTTAGTCCGTTTTAAAAACGTGGTATGTTAAAAACTTTTTTTTTATTTGATTAATTATTATCTTATTGACTCCTCTTTAGGAGTGCCCGCTTCAATCGCCTCATGGCACAGTCAAGAAAAAAAGAGATAATTTTTCACTTCCGGAGCATTGCTGGGAAAGAGTTTAACCGCCAGATGAAGAAACTGGAGTAGTTTAGGGACCCGCTTGGTTTCCTGTTATCACTACTAACCTAATCTTAGCTTCTTTATTACCAATCATAATAGCGTATAGTCGTGTGTAGTGCCACTATACTCAGTATGACGTTAAGTTGGCAAACTGAACTGAAAACCTTAAAATTCAATTTAAATCTAGTTTATGGTAATTTAAACACAAAATACATCTGAATGCTTCACCCTACAAGATATTTTCTATTAAGAAACTTTTTTAGTAAACTGAATTTTATCACGTACTACATTAAGACATTCCTTCATGCGCGTCGTAATGATAGGCGCATGCGCACACAACCATGCAAGCGTGAGCGACCTTATTGTAGTAAACATACGAAGCGTAAGTCTGTCCATCTGCTCGGAAACTTTCACGGCGAGAGAAATAAATCTCTTGCATTGTAACCTATTGATTCGAATTTAAGATGAACAAAGGTGTAGATCCAGCTAGTATCCCTTGGGATTGTGAGACCTGAAGAGAAAAATATCCTCATGTAATTCTACTTTTAAATTTGATAATGATAAATTACTTATAATTACGTATGTAGTTTAATCAGACTTTTGTCATCAGTTATACGACGTTTCGAGAGTTTCGATCAACTTCTAGTATCAATTGATAAACCTATTTTTCTCATGTTTTAAGTTTATAATACTTGGTGACGGAGTTGATTTATACTTTTGAAACGTCGTATATTTTGACTAACAAATGACGTTTCGAGAATGTTCATCAACTCCTATTATAATGTAATAAATTTTAGTTGTCTTTAATTTTTTTTATCCTTCTAATGATTCAGGTATTTGTATAAATTTACAAAATAAAGTCTTTTTTCGATACACTTATAAAACGTAACCTACAAAATGTCTTATACTAAAAATATGAACTCAATATTATCTATTTCGAAATTTGTTTTGTATAAAAACAAAATGGCGGATAACTAAGAAACTAAGTATTTTGGAAAAAATGTAATTCTTAAATTTTCCTGTATCCTGACCCACGGAATCAGATTCTAAGGTTTGACAGCGTACTTACGGGACACCCTATGTATTTCCCCCCCTAAATAACATTTTCTTCACTTGTTTAAAAGTGAAAAAACTTTCGAACATCATCGAATTATAAAAAAGTAACATAACCATAAAAAATAAACATCCCTAGCTTTCTGTCGGTGAAAAACAATAGTTGGACAAGAGAGACATAAGATAGGGATCTAACCCAGGACAACATGATTAAAGAGTGTAGATCCAGTTAAATTACCTCGGGTTTACCCTGGAGAGTTGTGATTTCATAAGTTGACAATAAAGCAATGATACTTGGAGAATGAATAAAACGAATTTTGTTCTTTCTATATAGAACGTTACATTTACGGCTTAAAATTTATTGAAAATTAATTAAAATAAATGTGGTGTGCAAGAGTATTGTACTAATTTTTTTCAAATAGTACAAAAGCAATAAACTTTACGCTAACACCTGCTAAAAACAAATATAAATATAACTAAATCAGGGTAGTGTTAAAACTTAATGGCGCCAGTTTAAAATATATCCTTTATTACAAAGTATTTTTTATGAATTTTTAGTTTTTTTAAAATTAATATTTTGAGCAGCTCGCTGCGCTTGTGTTATAAACTTGGCCGATTTACATCAAATTTTATTTATATCGGTCAAAGTTCAATTTCACCAAATATTTCTGAATTACAATTATTTTTGAATTACAATTTTTTTGAATTACAATTTTTTTTCTACCTGTTAGTAATTTTCACATTTCACGAAAATTCTAATGAAATTGGTAGAGACGTTTTTGAAAAATAAAATATTTCTAACCAATGTTTTCAAAAAGACAAGTAGCGGGAACAGTTAAATCGCTTCTCAGTGTTGTCGGGCAATATGTCTTAATACGACCTTGACATAGGATCGATCTGAAAGCACAGTTAGTTTACTTTGCATTGCATTGTTTGTGAGTAGTACAGGCTAGTACCAGAGAGAGAAGGGGGTTGTTACCTCCCCTTCACAGCTGAGGGTAGAAATCTACCTACAAATAATGGTTGTACGTAAATCGCGCCCGATATAGAAATTGTCTACCTGTAAAGACATACCTGTCCCATGAGTCACACCAGAGTATGATATCTGAACAATGCTTTGGGAATTCCTTCTTACCAACCCTAACCTAACCTTTTGAAGTAGACATATTTGTGGCGGCAGAAGGAATGTCTTGACCCTTGTAAATTTCTTCGATCTTGGAAGGAATTCCGTTTTAGCCTAAAATACTCCAGGTAGAGACTCTGCTGGACACCACAAATAATCATATTGTTACAATCATAGAAGCGTTTGATTTATTCTCCCAACATATATACGAGATTGAAAATTTCAAGATGGCTGCCACTTTAAATAGTATTTTGTTCATATCATTCAATTTATAACACATGATGGATTGCATTTTCATTGATTTATATTTTAGGGTCCATAGGTAAAAACCAAGGACACTTATAACTTGTCTGTCTGTCTGTACAATTTAAATTGCCGTATAAAAAAACTGTCCCCAAATGCCCATATGTCATCATATAAGGACACCAAATTTTGTCTCAATTTCTCAAATTATTAAATTTTATCCATAGTACATTCTGTATATACGGGCCATTGAACCATAAATGTTACACGCGGTACACAAATATAAGGTTAAAAGTTTATGACGTCACTAAAAACAATTACAAATAGAAAGGAATGAGCGCCGGTGTTTATAACTTCAAATTATAAATAATGATAAGAGTTAAAACTTTTAAGAATCCACTTAAAATGGGGGGAAAACTTAATGGCGCCACTTGATAAAACAAATTCAAACAGAATAAAAGTGATGTTCAAACCTAATAGCGCAAATACTAAAACAATTTAAAAAACAGAATAAGGATATTAAAACTTAATGGCGACACATGATAAAACGAATCTAAATAAGTACACTATTAAAAACTAATGGCGCTACTTGCTAAATACATTTTAAGCCTGTAAAATGGATTACTGTGTACAAACTTAATGGCGTCAATAGCTAACATCTATTGTACAAAGCCTAGTAAAAGTAAAAACAAAAAAACTTTCATTGATGTATTTAGACGTGGAAATAGGGGGGGGGGGGAGGGAAGAAATGAAATCACACTTCATACTTACAATATGACTCTGACAAAAGGCCTAAACAGAAAAAGTAAAACAATTAAAATCACAATTTATTAGAGTAATAAAATATTTAATGACTTTTAATGATAATGGGGAATATTAGGAGCAACGAAATTCCTTCATATATGTAATAATACGTTTATTTTTTCGTATAGACGTAGTAATGAACAACAAAAATTGGAATGTTGTTTTTTTTATTATATTTGGCACATTTTCAGGAGTTCTTTTTTTAAATTTCATTAATAACATAGAAACAAAATTTCAATATTCTCAAACTCGGCTTTAATGATTTTGATAAACAAAAAATAAAATACGCAATTTTTAATCGACTCTACCGATTTCATGTTGTGCTGAAATTTGATTGAAATCTGTAGAGACGATTTTGAGAATATAAGTCTTTAATAATTTTCGTTTTTGTCCTTAAAATCTACATCCTAGTAAAGTTTGCTAAGAATCTGTAGAGCCGATTTTGAAAATTTACGTCTTTAATAAGTTTCGTTTTGGTCCTTAAGGCTCTGCAGGAGTGAAATGAAATAACTGAATTGACACCAACGCAACATTATGGCACGGGATATTTGTGAAATAATAGCACCTATTTTCTGTATACAGTAACTTGGCGTCTGAACCCTTGGCTACCTGCGAGCGGCCGGAACCGCCCCCCCCCCGTCAATCCCTTCCTCACCCAGTTGTTTCAGTGATGAGTCACCTACTAGCGTTAACAATGCACTGTTTAACTTTTTTATGGGAGACACAATTTTAAATTTTTTTCAGCATAGTTAAAATGTTTAGGAAAATATTAGCAAATTGATACCAAACACGACACTATTAAAAATCATTGTAACCCCCTAGTCTAAAAATCAAAAGTAACCTATACAAACGTTAAATAATTGAAGCCTCATATATAAAACTAACGGACAATCCTATCAGTCAATCAAGTATAGAAGTAAGGTCATTATGGCTCCCATTATTTTAAAAAAACTAAAATCTGATTATAATATCCCTATTACTAATAAACAAGCTGAAATTTTACGTGTTAAATCGCCACAAGGGCGATAACCCGTTCTCGTGCTAGGAAGCTTAATACAACTAACAATAGGCCACTCCCCTAATAGTTTGTCACGCCTTCTGGACCACGTCACTTGTTGCTGTATCTTTGATACAACAACACGTATTTGTGTGTTACCGTGATTTTTTTTTTTGATTTCTCAGTTTCAGCTCTGAGATGCATGCTTAGATATTAAGGTTGGTGGTATTCTTATTTAATTTTACTTCTAACATAGGCTTAGTTTCTAGTTTCATGTTTCTTTAGTTTTTAGTCACTTGATAACGGGAATTGATTCTTATTCCCGAAACGTCGTGTTTTGATTTTTAACACACAAATGATGGCAAATGTCCGAAAAATGTATAATAATAAAATTACATGAAATATTTTGATAACGTGACACAAAATCTCGGCCGTGCGCCCCCGGGAGCTTGTGCCCATAGGCCCGGGCCTATTGGTAAATCCTGCCATGATTCAAAATCCTTATCTAATGTAAGCAGTGACTAAACATTCCCACACTCAGTAGTAATGGACAATACTGCTATGTCGTCACATTATATGAGTGTTATGATGTTAAAGTCAGGTTAGAAGTTTAGTGTTGGTCTCAAGACAAATTAACATTTCTTACATTAATTTGTTATCCTTTGGTTGACATTATCACTGGATCAGTTATTTTTTGTGGCTGAATAATAAATTTACAAATTAATTTAAATATAGGTTTCTAACAAATTATAAATAAATTTCATGATTTTTTTAGTCTGATAAATATTATAGGCTGCATTTAAAACACTATCTCAAAAGTCAAAAACACAATAATCTTAATACAACATAATAATAATAGTAATAAAATAATATAATAATTTAATCTAATTTACTGTAATACAATGTTTTTATTTGAATAACATTAGTAATTTTTATAACATATTCTCACAATATTTAAAAAGTATTTAAGAAGAGTTCTATAAGCCTGAAATAGGAACATTTCCAGGAAATGATCTCGCTCATTTCCGGTGTAGCAATGAGAAAATATTGTAGCAGCGAAAATCACTTAGTTAATTATGATGACAGTCAGCTGAAGTGTAAAATGTTCAGAAGTTAAAACGCGGTTTAAGGCGATAAAGCTACCAATCACCTATTACCAATGACCAGCCTATTATTTTGTTTGCGACGTAGTTGATTTCATTCCAGTAACGTATTGTACTTGGTAATAGTGTTATATAACGCACATCCTTACTTCTCTATTCAGGGAGTGTTGGCGGCAGTGACGCTCCTCCTGCAGAGGGTTGCAGCCAATAAAACTGAACAAAACTGAACAAAAATCAAAACAATGTAGACTCCTAACCCATAGGTAGATTATATCATCCCCGTGTACAAGTACTTTGTGAACATTGCTGGGCATGTAATACCAGCTATATTATCTAAGATACAAGCTCCTGGTTTCTTCTAAAAGTACTCAAAATGTAGTCATTGTTGAATTAAAAATCAACAACGAATACAGTATCCATGGAAATGAAAAATTATAATAAAAAATTTTAATACCAAATTTATTTTTGAAGGTTTATAATTTATTACACAAAATTTAAAAATGGTTTTTTTTGATTTTTGTTGGATTGCTTTCATTACTCTTGAATTTTTAATTTTCTTCGTTGATAGATATTTTATTGATCATGAATCAGATTATGAATCAGATTATGAACCAGAGCATGAACCAGAGCGTAAAAAGTAAGTTCTGAGCTTTATTAATACTATAAACTTAACCATACGTTTTTATTTAATTCATTCTAAAAAAAAAAAAAAAAAAAAAAAAATCGTAATATAGGCTATTTAAGGAAGATTTTAAAAAAATCGTGTGGGTACATAAAAACAATTTAATGTTAAACTAATGGAATTGATAATGTCCATGCAAAACCATACTTCAATTAGATAGTTAGATAGAAAGATACAAAGTATTTTTTTGTTAAATAATAAGGTATGACTGAATGAATGTCAATAAATATTTATTAAGAGCAATACTTTGACAAGAAAGATTAAAATAAAAAGATATTTTGGGAATTTGTTCATGATTTTTATAAGAATTGAAATTTATATTGGTTGATGAGGAATGGTCGGAGTGTGTGTCAATTTATAGAGACAATTTATTTTAGTACTCATCTTGTTTGTATTCTAATGAATGTAGGGGGTGAGTTTTAGAGATCTTTAACTATAACTAAAAAATATATATCTAGATCTTTTAATAAATTTAATTTTTTTTTAAATTTTTTTATTTTTATTTATACATATTAGATTGTAAACATTTAGATTTTGTTTTAATAATCCCATTTTGTTTCGACTTTTACTAATCAATATAAATGAAATTAAAAACTTTAATTATTTTTGGCCATTTATTTTCTACTACACTTCTACACTTTTTCTTCTAAGTCTTACAATATTATACTAAAAAATATTAAAAAACAAAACCTTTCAACTAGATATTGGTCTGTTCAACACTTTGATGTTGGAAATTACAAGCAACTAATTAAAGGAAAGAAAGATATAGAAATGTAGAATCATTTCATCTTCAATTATATAATATAATTAATAAAACTAGTATTTATATAACTATAATGAAAACATAAACTATTTTTAAGAGTATTAATAATAATTTTTGTGTTTGGAATGTTGGGATGGGGGGGGGGGTGAAACTTGCCTTGTTATATTTACAGAACCACCAAGATAAAATGTAAAAATTAATATCTTTTATTTTTGTCATTAGATTAAATATGAGTATAAATTATCGATTTATTAATTTCTTGCAGAATTCAGAAACATAGGCCTAACGTATGCGAACAAAAAGAGAAATTGAAAGACGGCATTGAAACATTATATCGTGCCAGACGATTTGAGTCAAGTCAGAGTGTATTTTATTTTTAAATTAACTATTGTTTATTAATCATATTATTAGAAATTAAATTGTGTAATATCAATATTAAAGTTATGTTTAAATTGTATTCAATTGACTTTATTTATTCACATCGATTTTAGAAGTCTCAAACTACAAAACTAGTTTGTGCTAGTTTTTATCTACTTTACAATAGCTCATTAGATGGTAATATTATAATATACAGTACTCTTATAACAAAATAAATAAGTCATTGTAAATATTGTATAAGGAAAGAAAAGCACTAGTCGCCAATTTTAAACTGTTAAAGAAAAGATTTTCATTTTTGTTGCCTTTCTTCTCAATGGATTATAATATTATTATTAACAATTATCATAATTCCTTCATATTTTGATTTAAGTTAATCTTGGGTGTTGTAGACAATTACCAAGAAGTTATGTTTTTAGTTTTTTCCCCGATAACTCGGTTATCGTTTGACCTACAGAAAAAAATATTAGTTTATTTTTCTTTTAAAATTAAAATCGTTTGTTTGTAAATATTTAGTAATGTTAATGTTTTTGACACTAAACATTTTAAACGTTCGCCAATTTTAAAATGTAGGCCTACAAATAAAGTCTATTATAGGCTACTGGTGAAAGGTTACATAAATAACGCGTTTGACCAAATATATAATGTTTATTGTATATTAATTATTAAACCCCTTAGCTGTCTTTAGTTCCCATCCTTCCAGCATATTCAAGTTTCTTTTAGCACAGAAGGGAAAGCAGAGCTACAGTTAGCCTCATGCTTTCTTTGTGTTTGGTGACAGTTACAGACTCAAGTTCTCTTCGTTCATTAAATAAATGATTATTACAAAACTTATATAATTTATTGATGAATACTTGACCTACAATCCGTTATATTATCCTATTGCTAAAATTTATTGATTTGTAACGCTTGTAAGGTTGACGAATAATAAATAAAAAACTATTGTTTAAGATGAGAAGAAAATATAGTATCCTCAAGGTAGGCAGGAATGTGTCTGGGGTGAAGAGGAAAAGAGGGGCCCTCACACTTTGTTTGTTGCGTTTACTTTCAGTGGTACAACCCCAATAACAAAAATATAGACCTCAAATGCTTCTGTGTAACGGCTAACCTACTTTTGTTTCTTTTATCTGTGTAAATAAGAATAAAATGTTTACAAAAGTCTGTCACGAAGTTGTAACTTTAGGAATTAAATGTAGCTAAGCAGTAATTTGTGTACCTAGTTTTCTTGGAATGGGTTTTACCGTCAAGTCAGGCTAGAAGCAAGTAGAAGGGAGGACACGCCCCTTACACCAGACACAATCCTAGTCTGAGACGAGGATATCTTTAGCAACCCATGCCATCTTTCTGTCTGTATACACAATACAACACGTTGCAATTCTAATTATAGGTTTCCTAAATAAACAACAAATGACAAATATTATACATCAGTTTATTCTTCTTGATCAGAAGTTATCAAACATGGGATATGAAGAGTATTATTATTTCTGGAGCTATTGTTGTCAATTTACCATACTGCTAGAAGTTATTTGGTATGTAGTGGCGCTTGACCTTCATTGGGCAAACAAGTTACCGTCATTTTATAGTGGTAGTGGAAGCGATTGAGTTTGTGTTACGGCAGACCGCCCTCCCTCCAAGCGCCACCACATAACAAATGAGCTATACTACAGTTGGGTAAAAAATTGAATCGAAATTTGTTACCATTGTTCGTTCATCTATTCACCACAACAATTCAAAATACATTTGTCTCAGTAATGATTGCATGTAACTCACAGCTGTGATACTACAACCATTGTGCGGGATTATCCAGGAAATAAACTCTACATTTTTCTTACAAATAATTACTTTCTTCATCTACACTGTGGCTGGAGCATCTGCGTCAATTCCAATTATTCTTCATAATGTAAAGTGTTCATCACCTTGAAGTTTTTATGATGTTGGTTTTACTTACTGAGCAATATTATGCAGCAGTTTTGATGGTTTGTTTATAACTATTCTGTCGAATAAATTTACATTTTAGTTATTAAAAATAAAAAAAATGGCAAATTAGAGATATTTATAAGTCATACAATTGCATACAATAGAAAGAACTAAAAACGCATTAAAGAATAAACTATTTATTCTCATTACAAAAATATAATAATTTAAATAATTATTTTCTTTTACTTAGAATCTTTTAAAAAAAAAAATGCTCAACTTGGATAAGTTTGAGAAACGAACTTGTCCAACTATTCACAAAACCTTGCATCCCACAGAAATTGGTGACACATTACATCTATAATAGTAGGTAGGATCAGTTGACATTTCATAGTCTCTGATGTAGGAGTTTCACTAGCAATCAATACAAAAGTCCAAACGTGTTCTGTATTCATTACCGTAAAGGAAATCACAGTAGCTAAACAAATGTATATGTAATGAATATTATTTTATAATAATTGCAATGTCGAATTGCAATTATTTATATAATAATTGCAATGTCGAATTGGCTAGTAATTTTGATTAATGTGAGTAATAATGTTAAGAAATAAATGAATTATAAATGTTCAGCAAAAATAGTTTATATTAATGGTTATACTTGGCATTATGTAAAACATTACAAAATATTTTGAGAACTAACGCGTTGTTAGTATTTGTAATATTATGAAACATTAAAAAAAAACACAGGCTCATCAGTGCTGAAAGCCATATTCCACTGCGTCTGAGTAGTTCTCTTTCAAACCACGCGAGGGCACCCATTGTATACATGGGTATATTTTTTCATTTAATCCATTCTATCTGCCCTACTTTTTAAGTTGGACATTTCGGCATTATTTATTGTAATAGATAATAAAACACTGAGTGTTTTGCTTTTTAAATTTTTCGAAAATATTTTTTATTGACTCACAAAAAAATAGCGAATTAGAAAATCTATTTACAAATGTCCACTCTATTTGTTCAACGACTAATGATTATATTACAAATAATTTTTTAAAAAAGGGAAACATCCGCGTTCACGTGATCATTAAAATGATTTTTTAACGATAATTATGAGATGAAAATTGACATCAGTACAACTGCTAAAGTCTAGCATTATTCTTATGGGAGATGAATCTATTATGGTGAGGTTGGAGCAGAGCCTTAAAAGCTACATATTTAGTAAAGTTTGTTAAAAATTTGTAGAGCCGATTTTGAACATTTTCTTCTTTAATAAGTTTCGTTTGGAACCTTAAATGCTACATTTTAACAAAGTTTGATCAAAATTGGTACATCTGAATTTGAGAAAATTATCATTTTCATTTTTGGTTTTTTAACAATTAAATTTTAAGTTAGAAAAGATAGTCACGCATAATAAATGCGATCAAAATAGGTGGAACCGTTTCTCTGTACCATACTGCAATAATTACTAATCAACAATCTAAATTCTAGAAATCAGAATCTCCAAAAATTTAATTTTCAAAATTAAATATCGTTTTTTAATCCATCACGAACATTCCCCGTCAGGTGTGGAGAAAATAATAGGAAGCACGTAGAACTAATGAAGAGAGACAGCGATGGTCAAGGATATAAAGATAGATAATCGAATGTGTCAATAGTCTTAGATTACAATCATAACGACCTTCACTTCATTGGCTTCATATGTTGATTATAAATAGCAATCATGTTATTATGTTGCAATCATGCGATGTAATAAATAGCAGATCCTCTAAATGGAATGCATAAATTTGATTTTTTGAGTCTCATAGGTAAGTTATCACAGTAGGGGAAATTTGTTTAGGTAGATGCTTATTAACAAACCTAAATAATCACAAATAATTGTAATGGTATTTTTCTAAAATACAGCTAGTAAGGATATTGTTACCTGTCTCTGCGTATAGTCTACATTTTAGTATGAGTTGCGTGTTGCCGTCACTTACAGACCTTTTATTAAATCTGATAATAATAGTACCAGATAATCTGGGACACTATTCATGCCCAGAGTGGACCACGCCAATGTTAAAAGAGTAGTGATACTAAATTAGTAGATACTGTACAATGTAACAGTTGTTTAACTTTATAAGTCTCCTTTATCTATCCTACACTCCTAAGAAAACAATTTTTTAAAATTAAATTAATAGAATCTGATTGTATTACCTTGTACGATGGGGCTGGGTAAGTACCATGATGGCCCATCAATTTTTGTTCATATAAATACATTTAATCGATAACAGGTTATGCTTGTTATCATAACATAACTTAAATGGGTGGGCGTAAAACTTAGATCTAACTTGGCCTTTTAAATATATATATAATTACCGTTGTGGGATATATTTAACAGGTCTTCCCGAGAAATCCAAAACGCCACTTACAGAAAACTTTTCGGTATAGGCTACGTAAACGTACCGCCATTCACCATAACGTACTAATTTAGACAAAATAAAATTTCTGCTGTGTTAGTTTCTCGACTAATCGTCAGCTGTGCCAGAGCAAGATTATTGCGAGCAAGATTCCGGTGCCTAACTGTCACAGACACGTCAATGTTGCTATTGTTAACTGTACACATAGTCTTTACTAGTAAACCAGCAATCAGAATATGTACTGTTCCGCGTTATGGTTGCTTGGAGTCAAACTAAATAATATAATACCAGGATTGGGTTAGGTTAGGTCGTTATGGTTGCTTGGAGTCAAACTAAATAATATAATACCAGGATTGGGTTAACTACTGAACAAGTAATCTCCCGTTTCTTTTCTGATCTTGATTTCAATTTCCTTTTAGACCAATAACCACTCTATATAATCAGCTCTTAATGAATTAATTGTAATACACCGATTTGGGAGGAAATACACGAAATTAAAAAACGTAAAATTATGCTTATTGCCATTGTTAGCTGTACCCATACAGTCTTTACTGGTAAATCAACAGTCAGGCTCGATATTGTAATAATATATTATATAATATTTACCTTACCCAGACTGGGGATGTTAACTCAATGTTAATGTTTCATTGCGTACCTGTAACAAATAAAAGGCTACATTTTAGTAAAATTTGATAAAAATCTGTAGAGCCAATTTTGAGAAATTACCTCTTCAATAAGTTTCGTTTGGATACTTATACGCTACACCCTAGTAAAGTTTGATAAAAATCTGTAGTCCCGATTTTGAGAATTTACGTCTTGAATAAGTTACGTTTGGGAAAAGCTACATTTTTAGTTAAGTTTGATAAAAATTTGTAGAGCTTATTTTGAGAATTTACGTCTTCAATAAGTTTTCGTTTGTATCCTTATAAGCTTTAAATAATCTTATAAGCAATATTTTAAGTGTTACACGTAATTAGTAAGATATTTAAATCAGGTATGCCAACATGACAGCTCGTAATTTATTCATTACAGAATGCCATCTCTTTCCTCGACATAATTAAATATTCACTTAATTACATCCTATATATGTTTGACGTCTCATTTTATTTGAGCTGGATGCCATTGACGTAATGTCGTCATGGTACTTACCCAGCCCAATCTGGGTTATTTGTGTCATGTAGGTGTCTTATCCAATACTTTGTTTAAAATAGTTATTACACATGCTTTAGTGCGTTACTTTATTAATTTTCTTTACTATTTCACATTTTTTGTATTCACATTATATCACCCTTATGTTTGAATGCTTGATTGTAGTCATTTTCAATCAAATTTTATCAACTTACACATCGCACCAGGTCAATTAAGAAGCCCAAAGAAAGTTGTCTGTATCAAAAGAATTTGCAGTAATTAATTAGGCAGCTTCTCTGATGCTGGACGTCTGTGCGTGCGTGCGTGCGTGCGTAAGAGAGAATTATGTCAGGTAGCAGCTGTTTTCGTTCGTTTTACAAACAATCGAACTTGTTACTTAGGCCGCCATATTTATTTTTTTGATAACGCATAAACACAAATAAAAATGTCCTAAAAATCTGGGCAATAATCGTCATCCATTTGCGAGTTACTGGTAAAAAAAAAATACATCATTTCTCAAAATGGAATTTTCCAATTTTGTTCAAATTTTAGTGAAATGGGAAGATTAATGACTCTCTCTCGTTTAGTATAATTAATTGTTAACGTTCACAATTTTGAGAATGAAATTGTAAAATATTTTATAGCATCGAATATTTGCGTTGAAAGACAATAAACAAACGACACAAACACACAAACGAGATTTCCGAGTAAAATTAATATTAATTTAGGTTGGTAAATAAATAAAAATTGTTATATGAAATGGTATAACTTGAAGGTAGTAAGTATGTTATTAAAATAAGTACAGATTAGATTCATAAGTCGAGATAGAAGAAAGAAGTTAGACGTAGGCTTCGAATTCAAGTAGAGATAAAAATATTGAATTTGTTGGCAGGAAATGAGAGGTGATTAAGAGGACTGCAGAGTTGTGGTACTGTACCACGAGTCTAAACTTACTATAAACAAACTCGAGTTATCAACAAAGGCATTTCTAAGTAAGACTAATGACTAATGCTAGCGAATACTGGAACTATTGATATGCTTACTATAACTACAGTAACTATATGTTACTGTAGACCTTAATATTGTGTACGATTTATTTAACTAAGAAAATTGTATGCTCTTAATCTTAACATGTAAATAAAATACAATATAATTAGTTTTAAGAAATAATACTATTTGCTGTTTAGCTTAGGACAACCAGAGAGAAAGAAACCTTAAAAAATTTGATTACTCGGTTAGGGAAGAGGTACTAATTTTTTGATTGGAGGTACTAAATAGTACGAAATAGGTACTAAATCTTGGCATAATTAGTTTTTACAAATTCCGACATGGCCGGGCCAGCGACATGCACGTCCTATAGTGTTATATATGATAATCTGAATTATATATCAAATCTGAATATAGTTTCGACATTACAATGTCATTCACAACATTGAATACTTAACAAAAATTATTACATGTACAACACAACAAACTAATAAAGGATATAATTACTTTGTAAACAAGTTAATTGGTAAATTTTTAATTAAATATATTCTAGAACAATTTAGAAATTGGCTTTCATTTAGTTTTCATAATAGAAAGATGTGGTCCAATTGCCTAACCTACCCCTGGCAAATATGTTATGATATAGCGTGGCATTAACATATGGAAGGAAAACTGTATTTAAGTAAATCATAAGATCTGTATAAAACTACTTAATGAGACTCTACTATTCAAACATCAGAAACCAATCAATAGGTGGTACTTACTTAACCCCTATTATATAATTTAATAACAAAGATCATTTAAATAGTAGAAGGAAATTAAAATATAAAAGTAGTGTAACTAGGAAGTAGAATTTGATATGAACTAGCTGAGTGGGAAACCGAAAAAATTAACAAAATCTGACTGGAGATTCGCTATAAAAGTGCACTTTTGATGCATTTTGAGTGCATCGATGCACTATTTTTAAATATCTACAGTTCTATGGATCGTAGAAAAATGAAAATACTCGGAATTGAAGAGATTATTGAAAATGGTATAGCACCATTAACTTCAAAATATTCGTAATTCAGGATTTAAGATTTTTTCATTATTAATGCAACAAAATCATCAGATCTTCACTAAAATTTGACAAAATATGTAGCTTTAAATGAATTAATATGTACTTTATCTTGAAATTTCATAAATGGGCGACGTCGTTGTCTAGATCCAGCCCCGATTTACTGGAAAAAATGACAACAGAGTAAAATGACAATTTTTTTACACGTTTTACCCCTCAAAAGGGTGAAAATATTTTGCGGTTTGTTTTTTTTTAAACACTAATTGCAAATAAAAAAATACAAAAATAAATTTTCTCAATTAATTTTTTTAAATGTAATTTAAAATATATTGGTTTTAACCCCCAAAGCAGATTTAGGGTAATTTTTAATCCTTAAAGAGATGAATTTTTTTTTAGTCTTAAAATTTTTAGTTATTCGAAATATAAAACAAAATTTTTATAGGTAGCAAATTAGTTTAGGTTCTTTTTATTTTAAGGGTAGTTTTATCCCTCAAAAGGGTGAAAATAATTTCCAAAATTTTTTTAAACACTAATTAATTGTAAAATTAAAAAAGCAAAAAAAAATCCAAAAGCGTTTTTTCATCAGTAATTAAATTTAGATTTAACCACTGAAGAGGGTAGTTTTTATTTTTTTAAGGGATGAAAATATTATTTTAGTTGTAAAATGACTGTTTATAACTTCAAATAATCAAACCTACTGTAATAAAAAATAACAAACAATTTTTTAAAAAACCCTTTAAAAGGGGTGATTTTTTCATTTTTAATGGTGAAGCCACAACTTCGGGGTTTCGCAAAATTTCGGAATCAGCGACCCAAAAAAGGCATGAATTGAACAACGTCACTCCTCTGTTTAGAATTGACTATTGTTTTAAGCTAAAGATTTTAAAATACAAAAAAAGAACCATTTGCGTTGACGACAGGTTTTATACTTTCGTTACTTTTTTTTTAATTTAAAAAAACAGTTTTTCAATCTTTAAAAATAGCCACCATTTTCCAGTATATGCCGGCTAACATAATTTCTTAGGGTAATCTATAATTTGGTGATATCGGACTTTACAACAAGTCTTAAATTCCAGTCGTTTATAACGTAACAACAATATCTATACTAAATTTGAGCTCAATATGTTTTTTAAAAATTGGTCGGATAATTTGAAAACTAAGCATTTCCGGACTCATGTTTATTGAAACTTTTTTTCTTATTTTCAACCATTTGGGACAATATTTTCTAAACACTCTGTATAACTGTTTTAAAATCTTTAAATTGTTTACCTCGCGCCATAAAACTCGACATATCATTTGTTGCGGTCAAGTTTTATGTGTTCTTGTCTGTGGTATTGTCGCGGATGTACATAGATATAGGTCATTCAAGTACCAATATGTAAACACATTCAAAGACTATTATACAACAAATTCCTATACAGAGTGTCATTAGAAGTAGACATTGTTCCAAAACCACATAGATTTTATCAAAAAGAAAAAATAAAATACAACAATATAAAATTTAAGAGGGCTGTAAAAATATACACCTAACCAAACCGACAAAGGAAAAATGTACAGTAGATTAAATTGGTTCCAGAGTAGTTCTGGGTAATGTTGACAATTACTACAGTAATAAATATATTTTTCGTTTTTTGTCAATATCTATGTTATCCGTTGAGCTAGACAAAATTTAAAAAAAACTGTTGTCTATTATTAGCAAAGTAAATTTTTTGGTCACCTGTAAAATTTTTATAAAAATAGCGGATTTTGAGATATTTGACATTAAAAAGTTTAAACGGCCGCCATTTTGAAAATATTCAAAGGAACGTTCTGGTTTTTAGTAGAGTGGATAGCCTACACGGTAATAAGGTACACAAAGTTTGAGCTCAATATCTATTTAATTTAATTTAAAAAAATAAAATAAAATGGCGTATTACTTAAAACCAAAGCATTTCCGGATCTTTGTTTATATGAACTTTTTTCATTATTTTTGCTACTGGAATCAGCTCAGAAAGTGCTCGGAACCCAAGCCTGAGCGGTAAAAACAACCCAGTTTATCAGACTGAAGCCACCGAGCACAGGTAGGCAGTAGAAATTCTTTGTTTTACGGGATTTCAATATAGCATCCTATTCTGAAAATGGAGGAGAATAAATCTTATTGTCTTTTTTCTTTGTTATTAGAGGTCAAAAACCTTTTCAGAGGTTTATAAACTTTATAAAAACATTGTTTCTTTTATATAATTATTTGAAATATTTTTAATTGTTTCATTGAAATCGGTTTATTGCGTTAAACATTATTACGGTTTAAATGGAAAAGTGTAAAGTAAAAAAAAACTGTCCATTTTGAGACAGACATTCATAGTTTTTCAAGAGATGGTGGTTTTCATCACTATAAAAACTTTAACCTTGGTGAAAATATTGAAACTGAGATCTTCATACTGAGACTTCATCATGTAATAGAAACAATCGTCGTAAACAATTGAATTTCTCAGAATAACAGTCAATTAGTACGTGCCTAATTATTACAGATTTAATCATGGAATGACCGCAAAGACAGGAAACCACCATTTCCTCTCGACGACTGGCAACATAGGACAGTTTATTGGACATATCAGATGGGGGCTGGGTAAGTACCATGTCACTACTTAAAAACACATTACGTATTGACCGTTGAACAAGCCGCACCAATAATTTCTGTATTACAGATATTTTGACCCCTCGAAATGGGACATTATCTTTCAACTTTTATTGGCCCAGTCTCAACTATTCATCGATCAGAAAGTGGCGCCCAGTTGTCGGCATCTTGGCTTCTGCCCAAGCTCTACAATGTAAATATCTGGCATTGTTTCCTTTATTCATTGAAGTTTAAGAATAATTACGAGAGGCCTTTTGTAGGAGGAAAAAAATATCTTCCAAGAAGATAATACACCTGTCAACCAGCCGAATGCGTTAAAATTATTTTATTGTTTTCTGTCAATGTCGTTTATGTACATGGTGTGCCATAATTTTCTTTCAGTGTTGATTAAATGTAAAGCGGCGTTGCCACATCTCCCGGCAGTGTTCAGTACGATTTGTATAAAAATAAACAAACACCCTACAGGATAAGACCCCTTGATCTTACCAATACAATTTAACAATTCCTACAAGGTAAAAGGGCATAACTTCGATTGTTTCAAATATTTAAACGCCGCCATTTTATATAGTAGCGAGATATCGACATCCAGTTTGCTCAGTCGTATTTTACCAAATAACATGATGGGGGTTTCCTTTACAAATTATAAAGTTGTACCCCAAAACCCCCATTTTTAGGGGACAGGAAAATACTTCATTTACCAAAAAGTATTTTTTTACCACCAGAAGACACGCGTAAAATTTTTTTTTTTTTTTTTTTTCAAGTTATTGATCCTGTCCGGGACTTTTGGGAAACTTAAGTATAATGTTAGAAGAACTAAAAAACTTTGGAAATTCATTTTACTACAAATACAGTTGTTTTTATTTCTTTGACATAATGATATTGGCTCAAGCTATTAAGTTGTGGATTATTTTTAAGTTTGAAGAATGTATGTAAACCATCTATAATATCATCCTTGCATAGAAGTTAATCTTGTCTTTCTTATGTTATGCGTAGCAGATTTGTGTTGTTTAATTTTTTTTTTGTTATTTCTTTCATTTCAAAACATTTATATTGCAATAATTTGTCACTGTATTTGATTTGGATGTTGAACAGTGGAAAATATTCCATGAATTTTTCACAAACTCAAATATAAAATTTTACTGATATAGGAGGGGGAGGGGAAATCTTTAACATCTATTGTTTCCACCTCTTCTTAACATTATTTAAAAAACAAAATTTTACAATATATATTTCCATAAACTAATCCTAAGCATAAATTGAATTTGAGTTAATATTAATTTGTCAATAATTTCTCTAAATAGTGAGTAGAGGCGTGGCAATCCTGACATTCCCAACTGGATCTACACTTTCATAATCACGTTTAAACCCGCCATTAATACAAGAATACCTACAAGAAATAATCACCGATACGACAACGTTAAAACAAGTCATCGAGGTACTTGTCCAGCCCAATATCCGAGAGTTGGATTCTAGGAAGTATTAAATAGATCAAAGGGTTTTACACAGTAAGAGTAAGAGTATAACAATCATTACACAGGTGTTTTGATTTATCAAAAATATGTAAAGTATAATTGTATTTGAAAAATTAAGTTAGGGTCAAAGAGGGATTCTAAGCCATTGGGTTTGCCACGTTGAAATCTATTTCAAAATGGTATAGCTTTAGCTTAGCGTCTCAACTGTTCACAAAAATTTACTGTGATAGAAACTTAATTAGATATACTGCAGTAGAAGTTAGAGATGTAATAAGTAAATCTCCAAATAATGTTTAAGAGGATTCAGATATCGCTGAACATTTTGTTATGGAATGACGTGCAGTGCTCTACTATCAAAACTCGTTGACCGATTTTAATGAAATTTTGTATATAAAGAAATATTTGTCCAATCTCGAGACGTTTTTCACATTTTTTTGAAAAAATCAAAATTATAATTTTTATTCACGTGTTTTGATAACGTAAAATTATGATTTTCTCAAAATGAACAAATTTTTATAAAATGTTGTATGTAGACATATTTACCTAAATCTCGGTAAAGTTTTTCCTTATTTAAAAAAAATAAATTACGATTTTTATCAATTTTTTAATTTAGCTTCTAAGTGCCTAAACAAACACCTATTAATTGCTAGCCATCTCTCAAATAATGCTGGCTAGAGAGTGTTGTGTCAGGGGGTTGTATTTAAAATATTTAATTTCTTAAAACCAACTTTTTCCACTTCATTCAAATTTTGATGAAATATGAAGATAAATGCAACAATTTTGCACCATTATATAAATAGAAACAAAGTGCAAATGTTTAATCATAAGTTTAAAACAGGCAATGTAATAGATATAAACAGCCTAACATTGCAAAACATGTAATTTGTCATTTAGACTAAATTTGTAGGTTAGGCCTAACTAATCGTCAGACAAGACGTTATCTTCAGCTGTTCTTGAAAACTAGATTAATATTGTTTCATGAACAATGCTATCTACAAAAGTTAGGAAATATGTCTATATTTGGGTAAGAAAGCGAGCAGAGTTATGAAATTATTGATTTGTTCAGCTGGGCGGATCTTAATGAACTATTTGAGGATGATTAGGATCTTATGAATCGAATCATTACAAAATAGAAGAGAAATGAAATAGTTTTTTGATGTTAAATCCTTATTTGAGGTAGCCTACTAAAACGTGTGGACCGATTTTAATAAAATTTTATACTAGGCATATCTAGGGCTGTTTTTAAACTTTTATTGATAATTCTAAAATCTGGGAAAGTCTAAAAAAGAAAAAAAATACGATTTTCTCAAAAACAGCTGTACAGATTATGATCAAATTTTTCTCAAGCGTAGCCTCCAAACGTATCAATTTGCTTATATTTTCCTAAACATTTTAACTATACTGAAATTATTTTTTAAATTGTGTCTCTTATAAAAAAGTTAAACAGTGCAGTGTTAACGCTAGTAGGTGAGTCATCACGGAAACAGCTGGGTGAGGAAGGGAGTGACGGGGGGACGGTTGCAGGTAGCCAAGGGTTCAGACGCCAAGTTAGTGAGTTATAATAACCTTTCGTGAGTTATCGTTAAGAAACACAAAAACTCCAAAAGGACTATTAAAACACGTATTTTTCAAAAATCTGCTACCAACTACCGATTGATTTCGTTCAAATATTAATAAAGTAAAAAGATTAAAGACTCGGACACGTGTGCATTACAGCTCCTACACCGCCGCTGATAATGAAACTAAATACACATCCGCACAGTAAATAAAATTCCAACCTAATGTAACATTCGTTGTAAATTCTATTTTCGGTAAGAAAATTTTAATTTTTCTAAATTACAGAGCTGTTTTTCATTTTTTTTAAATGTGGACCCCCCCCCCTCATAAAAACTTTTTGTTTTAAAGATGATTTATATTTAAATAAATAAAGCCCGTGTTGGCTTCGCTTGTGCGTTAAACTCGTCTTTCCTATCGAGTCTCTCTTGACCAACTCTTGTTCTTTTCCGATAATTACGCTAGGGAGTGTTTATTACCGATAAGTTTATAATTTAATGAACTGTTCATTTTACGATTCGATTCACAAGATCTGGACTTGCGCCAAGAACATTACTAATAAAATTAACGTAATTGGTACTAACGCGTTTTCAACACTAATACTTATGCACAGCTAACTTCTGTTATTTATAAGCCTACCTAACGTAAAAGGCCTAAACATTTGGATATTTCAGAAAATTAGACCTATTTGAAATAAATAAATTAATAGAAAGACACACGGTTAGTTTTCAACACTATTACCGTATTTCAATACAAATAACATATTAACAAAACATATAACTTCTCTGTGGCCTAACCATGTTGAATTGTTGATATTGCATAAAAATAGGCCAACCAGCAATAAATATATTCCTTGTTGTTTAAAAAAGAAAAACTGGTCGGTCATCATAGCCTTATAAAAGAAAAGACCTTTAGCTAGCTAATACAACTCTAATAGCCTCAGGGTCGGAGAAGAACAAGAGTTGGTTAAGAAAGACAGATTGGAAAGATGAAAGAGTGGGATCCTACATAAAAAAAGGTGTATATTCAGCACCAAGACACACACACACACTGATGGTTTTCAATACTACTACCCAATCATAACAGCCAAAATTCTGTTATATATAGGCCTAGCTAATGTAATATACCTATACAGAAAAAAAACACGTTGAACTGTTGATATTTGTAGTAGGCCTATTTATAGCATTGTATAACACATGGACAGTTCTGGATACTATGTAGAATATAAAGAATACTTGTACACAATTAAAATAATAAAAAATTATTAATTAATTGAAAGTTATAAAGAATTAAATAAAACAAAATGTGCCTACTAGTATAATTTAAAAATAAGGAATTAAATAAAACAAATGCCTAACAAAACGGAAATAATTTATAAGTTACCTTTCCGTGCAATGTTGCATTATGCAGTTCATCCAATGTAGGCCTATAAGCAGCTTGAATCGACATAATATTTCTATAATTATCCATTCTAGGTAAAGCTTCCCTCGTGAAATGTCTAAAACTTTTGACATAGGAGCCCGGCGAATCTTCTTCATCATCGTACAATTCTTCCAATTCTTCTTCCGATCCAACTCGATTTACTTGAAAACGTGGATGCCGATCTTTCATTTCAACAGCACGCGAATCAGGACTCTCTCTACCTACACGTTTTGATGCCATTTTTTGTAAACCAAACTGTACAAAATATCTAGTCTACGCACTTCGAGTTGAAAGCTGCGTCGACAACTGACTGTTGTGTTGTTTTTGTTTCGATCGCGGTTTCCCTACTCACAGGGTGTACTGTAGAAAATTCCCTCACGTTGGTACAAAATTTCCCTACTGAAACTGAATTTGGTGTAGTTTTTTTTTTTCCCTCAACCAACTCCCCAGTGTACTTTCAACAATGATAGGAAGTGCAAATTTGTTTTTTATACAAGAGAGTAATGTTTTTCGTGTTTGAACTATCATTTTTACCAATATAAGAAGTAATAACTAACAAAATGTAGAACTACTAACTCACCTTTGTAGAATTTAGTAGTTAAATCAAATTCTTGTTTTTTTAAATTTCTCTGTATCTCTAGAGACATTTGTTTTATTTTTATAGACAGCACAGGTGCTTTTTGGTTAAAAAAAAAAAATTAAATTAGTATAGGCTGGACTAAACGCATGGCGGAACTATAGTGGAATTATAACTATAATTGTTTTTTATAGTGGATAAACAAAAATCCTCTTCAAAACTTATTACTAAAAATACAAGTAAATATCAGAACCCTGTAAAAAGGTGATAATAAATTTTAGATGTAACTAAAATAAAAAGTAAAAATAATAATATAATAACACCTTTTTTAAAAACCTATTACACAGATTATTAATGATGCAAAAAAAAAAATAAACTAAATATTTTACAATGGAATGCACAACCCATCATACCTAAACTATCTGAATTAGATAATTTATAAAACAAAAATGAAGTTCATATAGCAGCTTTACAGGAAACATGGTTATCAAAAAATAATACAATAAATATAGCTAATTAAAACAAAGGCAAACCAAAAATGACAAAGCAAATTGGACCTTATTTGGAGACATAATAAATAAAGATATTAAAAATAGTTCACAAAAAAAAAAAAATCAAAAAATATATGTTGACAATATAACATAAAGGAAATCTTAACTTAACTATTACTAGCTCCTACGATTGAAGGTCAAATTATAAAATAACTTCACTCAGGTCCTATTTAAATAAAACGCAAAACACAACTCTTTACCTTTCAAATTACTTTAATATAATATTTTGATTTTAGAAAAACAATTACATTTATTAACCTAATTTTATTAACTATAGCCTACTTCATTCACTCTGCACACATTCCTTAACCTAATTTTTTGGTTTCAATTAATTTTTATTTAATACAATTTTCATAACTTTCTCTAAATTTCTTTCTTGGACATCAACAAAATTATTTTACCCAGATTATATTTTCCTTTTGTTTTGGCTAATAAAACCTTGAATTTTCTTCACAAAGAAAACCAGTTAACACTCTAAATATCTAACATACAATTTATTGCCTTGGCTTTGATTTTCTCTAGAAACAATTTAAATACTTTAATTATTGAACATATCAATTAAAAAAACAAATTTAAAACTTTAAACATTAAAACATTTAATTTATTTCCACGGCTTGCTCTTTTACAACAAAACAATTTAATTTTTTAATAGCACTAACTATAATTTCTCGGGGGGAATTCTTTGATGGCTCAATTGAAGAGAAATTTACGAATAATAATAAAAGAATATTTAACAAATTTAACAAACTTATCAATGGTTCGCTCTTTTTTCAACTGATCTATTTTTTTTTTTTTTTAACACTTCACGCTTTCACTGACTCTGCTTTATTACTTCACTAGATTTTCTTTCACTAACCAAAAACAAAGCACTCACAAATCCCTTGTTGAAACTCCTAGGTGACTGATGGTCCTAGCTGCAATTAGTAGCCTTTCTTCCAAAAGATGAAATATTAATTCCTCGTTGATACTAATTTTCTTGGTGCTGATTGACCTTCAGCTACAAGCTCAGAGACGCTCAACTCCCCTGATCAACAAACACTTTAAGACTTTAATACAAAACTCCTTTAACAAGATGACGCAGAGATAACTCGTCTCTTGGGTCAACAATCTTAGACTACCCTCAGTCCTTCGCTCCCAGTCCTCGACTAACTTCCTTTTTCAATTTTGATTTGTACCAAATATCATCCCCTCTCTTGAAACTTGAGCTGGCTTTCTCTTCGTTGATTCGTTAAAACATATTTTCTGTCCTTTTAGTGGCGGTTTTCAAAATCTGCCCGATGATTTTTAAAAGTGGGATCTCATCTTGGTCGACCTACATTCTGCAATCCGTTATAACAGAACGGTTCTTTCGAACACATCTGGAACTTCCCTTTCTGATGTACAGTTAGGGACGCTAACTTCACCCTTGTTTTCGCTTTTTTTTTTATACAAATTTTAATTCACATCTGACTTTGGCCAATTCTCCCGTTATTTATTTTTTTAAGTGTGTAGGCGCGTTTGCTCCTTCAAGGCTAAAGTCCCGTTTTCTTTTATTTTTTTCCTTGTACTCTTCCCTTGGTACTGTTAAATTCCAACCTTCCTAAGCTGTACCTGACACCATTACATTTTCTCCAATATGAATTGCTTTTTAACTGTTGTTATTATTATTTTATTTTTTACATGAATTAATTAACTATTTATCCTTTTGATATCATAAATCATAATTATTTGTAAATGATTAGATTGATATCGTTACAACACTTATTACAATACTATTAATAAAGCAACTACTATAGCAATACCCTCTTTTAGAATACCAAATAATTATTTGCAGTCAACATTTATTCCCAAAAATTGGTGGACAGAAGAATGCTCCAAGGCAATACCTTTGAGGAGGCTAAGTTTAAAAAAATTCAACAAAAACATGACTTTAGATAATTATAATCAAACAATGATAAATTCAAAACACACTATTAGTAATGCAAAAAAACTGGGGTGGGGGAAATTGTGTAAAGAACTGGAAGCTACAAAAATGGAGAAGCACCAGCCTAACATTCAATAAAAAAGCCTCTTTTATGACACAAATTTATGTGAAAAAATTATGAATTTTTTCACAGTCCCTCATATGTACTACATAAACAGGAAATCACACCTCCTATAATAACACTGCGAGCACATTTCCTAGAAGTACCTTTTAATTTTTTAGAACCAAGTAAAGCCATTAAATCTAAAACAAAAAACACTGCACCAGGAATAGATGGAATCACCTTATACTATGATAAAAAAAACTGCCTGGGAAACTCTATTACACATTATCAATGATATTTGGACACAAAAGACAAAACATATGCCTAAAATTTGGAAACACTTTAAAATAATACCCAAACCAAAATCCCAATCAAATAAAAATCAGGAAAAATCATTTAGACCAATATATCTAATACCATGTTTTATAGAAATATTAAACACCATAATTAAGAACAAATTAGAATGGTTTACAGAGAACAATCTAATCCCTGACTCACAATATGGATTTAGAAAAATAAAAGAAGTCTCAGACTATTAATTTAGTACATCTTATAAGTGACATTAATAGCCCTTACACACAATTAATCAATGATCTGTGTGTCCTCCGACTTTGTACACATACCTACTTTACTAATTATAATGCACAAGATAGGCATTCCTGGAAATTTTATCATTTATTGGCATAAATAGCTAACAAACAGAAAAATAACAATAACGAACTCTCAATCACATATCACTAGACATATATCATGAGGCTTACCTCAAGGAAGCATACTAAGTCCTTTATTATTTTCAATATAGGCTATATCTGAAATTAATAAATATATACCAAAACAGGTTACGTCTCTACAATATGCCCACAAACAACAAGATATATCCCTTTCCACAATGCAAGAAGCCCTTAACAGTTAAAAACAAACTGTAATAATATTCACCTAAAATATAACACACACAAAAGCAAAGTAATGACCTTCTCCGGAAAAAGAAAAGAAAAGAAAAGAATCTTGTGCATCTAGGCTGTACTGTTTGTCGAGTCATTTTCTCCCTTGTAAAGACACCTATCAGTTGGTTTCTTACACAGTTGTTGAAAGTTAATGTTGTGAGTGTGTTTCAATTTTTGTTCAACTGTGTTTTCCGCTATGTCTACATCGAAACAACAATGATATAAAACATTAACTTTTAACAGATAAAGTCACAGCTATCCGTGAAGTGGAAAAAGAGCGTTAAAAAAATCGCAAATAATAAAAGATTTTGAAATACTACCGAATATGTTATCTCCGTATTTAAAACATAAGGAAAAAATTATGAATAGTGCATCAAACAAAAGTGGAAAGAATTGAAAAAGTGCAAGAGGACTTGAAAATCCTAATGTTGGAAGATTGCATGCTTAAATGGTTTAAACAAACTTCAGACAAAAAAACCCACTTGTGAAAATGGATCACTTGTTCGCACTAAAGCTGAGATATTTGCCGTAATCTTTAAAAAAATATATATATGTAATTGTGAATTTATACTAGGTAAACTATTTAAGCTTCGAATTAAAAATGTTCCATCATACCTCTGTAGAATGAATTAAATCTTGTCAGCCATTGTTCTACACTATTTTGTGTTCGCTAGTCTGGATCAGCTGATTTTAATTGATTACTTTAGGTTGTTAATGTAAGTGTTGTTATTCAATTTTACACAGTTTTGGTCTCATTAATTGAATAGTGCGTACTACCGTTCAAGAGCGGGTGTTTATTGTTGAACAATTCAATAAATATGGTTCTTACAAACAGTATAGAGGCATTTCTTTTAAAATTTGATAAAAAAACTCCAGTGGACAGTGTTATTAAGAAGTTTCTGTAAACTAGTTCAGTAATGGACAAAAAATATGAAGGGAAGACAAATCTGTTTTAACAGAACAAACGTTTCAAAACATTGAAGTTGCTATCAGTAGATCTCCTGGTAAGTTTTACGAAAATTAAGTAAAACAGTTTCCTACGGTTCACAGCCCATTACTGCTGTAAGAAAACTTCTTCAATTGTAACCGTGCAAAATGGAACAGAGTTTTCTTTACAGATGAGATGGTTTCACTTGAGTGTAAATATAAATAACCAAAATTACCATATTTGGAGTAATAGTAACATTATTGAATTTACATCTAAAAAATTTTGGCGTATGGTGCACTATATCAAGAAAAATAATTATTGGTGCATTGTTCTTTGATACTACTGTGAATGGCGAGGCGTATCAAAAAATTATTCAACAATTCATTGGCCTGCTTGAAGAAGATGAGCGCTATTGTTGGTTGCAGCAGGACGGTACAACTTGACATACCATTTTTTAATGTAAGAATTATTTCCAAAGGGTTTTGGTCAAAGAGATCTCCCAATTTGTCTATTTTTGATTTTTTCTTGTGGAATTATTTGAAAAATTACATATTCAAGAGTAATCCACAAACTTTATTTAGAATTGAAAATAAATATCAACTGTGTTATTTACAGAGAGTAATGTGTTGACAAGTGTATGAATGTTAATGGACAACACTTTGAACATTTATTATAAGTTTTGATGATGAATAAAATAAAATAAAAATCTACAGTGAAATCTGTCTTTATTTTGTATACATTTTATTACCGGGAGACTTCTTTTAATCTAATTACGTTTGTATTTAGTCTTGTACCCCATGCACATTTCTGGGCTTAGGTATTGCTAAGTTTGACTTTAGTGTAGGGTCCAAGCTTTACCGCAGGGCGCTTCATCCTTCTGGTATAATTAAAAAATGTTTTTGTGGTTCGGAGAATTCCCGTTTTTTTTCTTTATTAGCTTTGACTACACAGGCTTAAGTTTTAGATTTGAGTTCTTTTCTTAAAATTATATATTTAGTTTCCAACATGACCCTAGCCCGGATTCACACCTTAGATTCCTCTTTCCTATCTAGTCTCTTCCTACTCTGATGCTATTAGAATATTTGAGGAAGAACCAAAATCTAAAACCAACCAATCCACAATTGATTAAATTTATTACAAATTATCTAAAAGAAGTAACATGTAGTAGGAAAAATTACACTCGCAAAACTGTCACTCTCTTTTTCCACACCATCCCCCCCACACATTCAAGTAGAATCAGCCTATTTTGTAGTGCACTCTAGCTTCTTTTTCCTGAATTACTGTCATTAAAATCAAGTTGATGGTCCATCGTGGTACTTACCCAGTCAATAATACAATGGAATACAAGCAGATCCACTAAATGTAATGATAAAAGTTGGTATCTTGTGCCTTGTAGGGAATGTTAGATTGTATTGGTAGATCAAGTAGGGTGTTTGTTTAAAATAGTTGTTACACAGGTTTTCTGAACTTTGTAATTGTGTATATAGCTACTTTGTGAAAAAATTACCACTCACTGCTAGGGCTCGAAGTTACAAATACTTTCGTATTTGTCATCGTAGAGGAGTGGGATTGGTAACATTACATTCAGAATCTGCGTATTTTTATCTAATTTAGTGTCTTATAAGCTGTACAAAACATGAGATATAAGCAAAAAACTGTTTAAAATGGTTGCATTTTAAATTTTTTTTTTTTTTTTTTTCTAAATTATAGGGTTCTATATAAGCACACTGTTCCCAGTAGCGGCCGGTGGTTAAGGGCAATGGGAGGGCTCTGTTTTATTTTATACACGTAAGGGAAGGCATGCTATCAAAACATACACTACGGTTCAGAAAGCAGGCGTAACACAAGTGTTATTCACTCCATATTAAAAACATGTGGGGTCTACATAGCGATTATAAAGCAAAGTTTGTATAGCTAATAAAATTAAAATAAAATAAATGAACTATTTTGAGTTTTACTTATTACCATGTCAGGCCTAGGGGAACCTAAATCTTTTAAGGCAATTCTATGTTTTATGTTTTTAATTCCTTGACTAATGATTAAACTTACATCATTTGTCACAACGTTTACCGTTGACATATTACCGGCAACGGCATCGGCATCTAATTTATGGTGGCTGCACTGACTGATGTCTGCATGCGCATCTTTGGACTCTGCCCTAGAAGTCCATTACACGCTGTGTAAATGACGTCACGGCACCCTCAGCACTGTCTGCTGCTTGCCCCATATGACTAAATGCAATGAAACTGGGACGCTCTGGCCACCGTCCGAACTCCAGATTACATTCCTCAAATATTTTATATTGTAAAACTTCCGCTACAAATGATGGTGAAATCCATAGCGGCAATTCATAAATCATTTATCTCCAAAGAATTAAATACATATAGGTATTTACATTATTAAAATAATATTATCATTGGGGGGCGGCGTCCGAGAGTCCTTATGAGTAAGCCGCCACTGACTGTTCCTATCTTAATTTTTGTGGTTGCTATCAAGCTTACATACAGAGAACAGCTAGACAAAAATCAGTTTTCAGTTTCCTGAGGCTATCAAACGTAAAAATCAGTCGGAATTTTTTGCGATTATCAAACTTATTATGAGATTAAGACTTGTTCTATTGAAACCAAATTTATAAATATAATAAAATGCACTTTACTTTGATAAACAAATTCTTTCTTTTATTCACTAGAAAGTATGTAAAAAACTGACAATTTAAAAAAAAGTTTACTCTACGACCACTTCTCATTAAATAATAACTTAAATTTTTTATTATTTTTTTTGACCTTACCGATTTCGATAGTCCCTTCATTTCCGAGTATTTTCATTTTTCTGCGATCCTTAGAGCCGGAAATATTTAAAAAATAGTGTAGAGTACTCAAAATGCACTTTCCTAGCAAAGCTCCAGTCAGATTATGCTAATTTTTTCAGTTTCCCACTCAGTTGCATGTACAAAAAGAAAAAAAAAGACAAACAAAAATCAACTTCCCAGTTACATCACTTCTCATCAATTTTGTGGACTAATTTCTCTCTACTAGTATATAATATTAAATGAAGGAAAAATATATTTACAAATTTAAAAAAATTTGACCAGTCTACTTCATCAGTTTGTCGAAGGATGTTTTCTCTCATTTCTACATTCCACCACCAAGAGATGGAGGAAACACTGACCAAAGCTACAGTACCATTATTCTTTGAATCTTAATTGTCAGGATATGATATTGGCACACCACATCCCTCTTCATACAGGCACTGAATACAGCTAACTCACATTCTGCTTGCTTTGGAACCTCCTATGTTTGTAACAACACTCAAAACGTTGTTTGCAACAATGCCTAACATAACCTACACCTTCTGACTTTTCAAATCCTTACTTGATTCTTCATTTGCATGCCCTCGTTAAAGAAAACTCCTAAATGTTTAAAGTGCTTATTTACCGCAATGTCAAAATCCCTAATCAGGATCTCACAGAAAGCACCTTCATTTTCTACAGCACAAACTCCAGTTTCCAAAATTTCTACCACTCATGGATAATTTCTCATTTAGTTTGGGCTCCAGGAATTTACCTTGATTTTCTCGAACATCACTGCTAGATTATCACCATATCCAATCAACTCCACAGTTCCAATTCTGTAAGTCAAACTACGTTAGTCCTTGCTATAACAACTTTTTACCTGCCACAAAGTACTACATACTGAGTAAAAAAGGCGAAATTTTGGAAGAGATATAAAACAAATAAAGGAGTGTTCAAGAAAATCCACAACTCTCTCATCATAAATAATTGTCTTTTTTTTTTTTTTATTTATGGACTTAAATCAGACTGTTAAATATACAAAAATTAATGTTATTAATATAAATGATTAATTTACAATAAATCTATAAAACAAAACAGTAGAAAGTAGAATGAAGCAGACAAATCAAGAACAGAAAAAAAAGAAAAATGTAAAATTTCATTTAAAAATTTGTACATAAAGTTAATTATATAAAATGTAAAGTTCAACCACACTTTATACATTAAGGACACGCGACACCAAGAAACAGACGGAACGATTTGCGCTGCTTTGAGCAGTTTGTGTTTTACACTGTCAATGTTTTTAAATGTGCCAACTTTGTTTTCACTTCTCTAAACGTTGGTCGTTTGTCAGGTAACAGATCCCAGGCCTACGAACAAACAAGATTTCAATTAAGAATATGGTTGAATCTAGTGTAAACAATACGGATCGGAGATATGGAAAAAAAAGGAATATAAGAAGTGTGGGGGTGTTTGAAATGTGATATAGAAATAATTTCAATTGAAAACATTTGGAAGAGATACAACACAATAATATTCATAATGTTGAAAGTGACGAGATGGAATTTAGGAATGAGAAGGAGAAGTAATTTCAAAGGAAGAATTCTGGAAGGTGTACAAAACAAGACTTACAATAAAATATAAAATATGCAGTTGCATGTTTATACTCTTATATTCAAATGTTGCTTATTTCCTTTATATAATTAAAATAAAGTAGGATTATTGTTTGATGATTATATACATTACGAGTGTAATACCTAAAAAAGTTAATCCAATTTGAATAATGAAAAATAACCGGGAATCGAGATAGTTAAATGGGAGGGGAGAAAACGTAAGTCGAAAACGTGACTTATGTCTTTAAAAAGTTAAAAATAAAGTAAATTCAATAATTATAGATTTCCAAACACAAATAAATAATAATGTATAGGTTTTAAGAAAAACTAGTTATAAGAAATTAAATAATTTTGTGTGTGAATATAAATTTGTAAAAAAGACTAGTTGTCATGCGCGTAGTGTTGAACAGTGCATTCGATGAAACAGATAACGCTGATACGGCGAGATTTTGAATAAAGTCCATGATACCAGAAGGGTAAACCCTGAAACATTAACGGAAGCAAGATTTCCACCATGAGGCCGGCAGTCCAGTTGGGAGTGTTGAACAGAATGGTCGTATTTTGAGAGTCTGAGTAAAAAACATGGAGAAGATAAAAATGTGTTTTTTTGAGTCTAGTTTGGAGTGTTAGGATGAACAATTGTATTTCAGTGTTAAGAAAGAGCTTGGAGAGTAATGATGTATTTTTGTCGAGTTGAATATGTGGTTCAAAGACTTTAGTGGAAAGAACGGACATAGTGTGATGTAATAATTTGATGTAGAACAATAGAAAGTATAAAGAGTTTAATCATCGGTCGATCAAGGGTGAGAGTGTGTTAAAACTCTGTTTGAACAGTTAAATTGGTTAGACGTTTTCACGCGAATAGACAATTGACAATTAGCGTGTGTTATGGCAATGCGGTAGGATAATGAACAATTACAAATTGTAGAATGGACTAGTGTATAAACAGATTTTCTTTTTATAAACATTCGTGAAGTGCAAATACAATTTCGCCACGGACACAAGACGGCATTTTTAGGACGCTGTAGGAACACTTTGAATTAAGTACAATATGACTATGGTCTTGTAACTGGTGTTAAATAACACATTATATTTACTCTGTTATTGTATAGAAATTTACAATGCTTAATATTTTGATTTTTATAATATAAATTTGATGTGTAAAGGATAGTAATTTCTTTTTATGTACAAGAATAATAAATGTCTAATGACATATTTATCCTTATTAAAGGAACGTAAAATTCATATTAAAAGAAAAGCAGATGTTTTCAATTTGTTTTTATTCATAAATTCATTCAATTTTTTTTTTTTTGTTGCAACATAGAGTCAATTTTAAATTCAAGGAATAATAGATCAGTTCTCCTTCTGAGAAAATAAAAAGTAATTTAACTAAGATGATAACTATAGTTATTTTCATGATATATGTCTCTATAACAAATGTTAATGTATAAAAAATAACTTGTCTTTAATAAATTTATGTAAAATTTCAGCATACAAAAGAGTTCTTCATTTGAAACCTGGAATCACTGTGGAGTACCCTTTTAAAAGAATCCATGTCCGAGATATTATAATATTTAACTTCTTTTCTTTTTCAAAATTGGTAGACGAAAGCTACTTGGCGCCCATAAGCTGAGCAAAGATTTTAAAATCATAAATAAAATAAGTAAAATAAAAAACAATAACCTAAAATTCATCTTCATTTTTTTTTGTTAACAAAAGTAATATTTTATAAAACCGTCAATTTTATAGTTATTACACGGGGTTGGGTAAAAGTCCCACAAACAATATCTGAGCTTCTAGTTGGCGATAGATAAATCAATGGAAAGTTCTTGATTGAGGCTATCTGCAGAGTGAGGCGAAACTCAAGTTCCATATACAGGGTTGACCAAAAGTCTTGCATACATTTTGATATCTCTGCTTCTAGTTAACATAGGAAGGTGATAGACACATCTTAATTGGTAAAAACTCAGATTCCATACACAGGATAAAGGGAAAAATTCCCACATGTAATATCTCAGCTCCTAGTTGGCGTAGGAAGGTAAAAAGATAAAACAATGGAAGCTTTTGATTGGGGAGAGGGTGGATGGAGGGTATCTACAGGGTGTGCCAAAACTCAGGTTCCATATACAAAGTGTGTGGAAAAAATACAACATATTTCCCCTCCTCTTTAAAAAATGTAAACATTGAAACGTTCCATATTTTTTTATATTTAATGTTAGGTTGATACTGTGGCCGATAGGTGAGATGTGATCAAATATGACGTAATTAATTGTATCATACAGGTGTTGCAATCACATATCGTAAATTGAGTATAGACGGACGGACAAGTATTGAAAATTGGTAAATGTTACAGAACAACGTGTGAGTGAGTTGTATGAGTGGAGTATATGTTGAATAATAATTATATGTTACATTTTTATGATTTAAAAAAAAAATATATATATATATATATAAGAAAAATGAAATCTGTATCGTTTCATAAAGTGAGTCAATATCAGTGTGGTTTTGTGCAAGTTGACGAATTCGGACGTAGGAGAATTTGTATCCAAACAATTGCAATTGGCTAGACTGGTTACCAATCAGAATATTTTAGAATAGCCGAGTTTTGGGACAAATTACTTGCTCTTCATCTAAGTGAGACAAGTCATATTTGACTCTTTTTGTTTTCAGGTCGAACTTCTCATTTCCCTGACTGGCACTACCCGAACGCCACACTTACAACAGAGCAACAACAAAAAAATACAGTTTTACTATTGAATTTCAATAAATTCAGTTACTTGCGTTCTTGGTATAATATGCATACGTTAAACCAGAGGTGTCAAACTCATTTTTGCAGAGGGCCATATATTAAATTTAGAATGTGTTGACGGGCCAGATTCAAATAAAAAAAATGTACTGAATTATTATAACATTTTATTTATTAAATTTGATAGTATAATATACGGTTGTTAAAAATCATATCAAAGTTATAAAAGAGGGTAATTATTTTGGCTCGAGGATCCAGATACCTGACTTCAATTGTTTTTGACAAGCTTATTGATGTCAGGTATTATATTCGTTGTAATTATTTTAAGAATTGATTGGAGATGTTCATTCGTAAGTCTTGTGCGTAGTTTGTTCTTATTTATTTTCATGACGGAAAACATCTGCTAACATAAATAGGTGCTACCAAACATGCACAGAATGCGTGCTGCATGCTTTTTTAATTCTGGGTAGTTTTCCAAATTCTTGAAATATTGTGTATAAAATGTAAGAGTGTTAACCTCTTTAAATTTTTCTTTCAAAATACTGTCCGATTGAAGATCTATCAACTCCATTTGCAAAAGAACTGGTGCCTGTGAAGCTTCAAAATCGAATGGATTGTTGAAAATTGGGAATTCGATTTCATTCATTTTGTGGAAGTCTTCAAAACGATTGTTGAATTCCGTGATCAGATTTTGCAGAAGTTGAGAATATTGATCCAATTTTTTTTGATTCACTGTGCCAAATGATTTTAAATGAGGGAAATGATCCAAAGTTTGATTTTTTACCTGATTTTCCCACAGCCTCAACTTTGTTTCAAAGGCTTGAATACATTTGAGTGACAATCAGATTTTTACCCTGTAACTTTACATTCAGATCAGTCAAGTGTAAATTCATCCTACCAAAAAGGCACAATCAACCCACCAGACATTGTCATAATCAATCGGGTTGCCTTTTTCTAACATGAAAGCTTGAATAGGGTCACGTAATGCAAAAAATCTTTCTAAAACTACTCCTTGACTGAGCCAACAAACTTCGGTGAAATAAGGGACATCAGAAAAGTTTTCGTCCAAATCTTGCAAAACCGTCTGAACTGTCTGTTATTTTTTCCCTCTGCTCCTTATAAAATTTACTATTTTAATTATAGGTTGCATGACATGGTCCATTTTTAAATGTTTGGATGCCAAAGATTCCTGATGAATTATACAGTGAAATCCCACAAAATTCCCTGATGTTTTCTGTTTTAATTTAGTTACAACGCCCGAATGTTTGCCTGCCATGGCAGGAGCACCATCCGTAGTTGTGCTGCTAAGTATATTCCAGTCGAGTTCATATTCTACTATCAAATGCTCAATTGCAGAATAAATATCATTTGCTGTTGTAGTACCTGTCAATGGAACACACTTTAATAGTTCTTCAGTTATTTCAAAATTACTGTTAATACCTCATATAAAAACAGCAAGTTGAGCTGTATCAACAGTATCGGTGCTCTCGTCAACAGCCAATGAAAAGTTTGTAAATTCCTTAATTATCTCCTTCAGTTGAAGAACCAAATTTTGAGATAAATCATTTATTCTTGAAGCAACAGTGTTTCTTGACAGCGAAATATTTTGAATGATTGACTTTTGAAATGGAAATGAAACATCGGCAACTTTCAACATACAGTCTTTAACACGTTAGCTGCCAAGGCCTAATACGATACTCTTGCCGTGAGTGCCACGATTACCAAATTATTTTTCCATTATTATTTTTGCATCTACCTATGTTAAATAATATAAGGCAATAGTATTTACTAATTTTATTTACATTTATGCATATATAGTTCCGAGACCGATCGGACCGAAATGCAGTGTTTTTCGGCTTTAATTTTAATCGTAGTATAACGTTTAGGTCCGATCGGACCGAGGTAATTTTCGTGTTAAAAAAAAAAAAAAAATCTAAACGGGCTATTTCATTTCTTTATGTTGGCAAGCTCACTATTTTATTTGTCTAATATTTATTTTATAAATACATATATTCATTTTACAACTGTATTCTTTGTGAATTATTCATTACTAAACCAAAATGTTTTTGTAAAATTTTTTATCGGTCCGATCGTGCCGACAAAAAAGTGAATATATCCACTGATTTTAATATTATATTGAGTAACCATGGTAACGGTTATTAAAGCATACAATATATTATGTCTAACACACGTCTTTACCCAATCCAGAGAATACCAAAATATGCCGATAAGTTGCTGCACTATCGAACTGTGAGCCACAAAACAAAACATTACGTCAGTGACTTTATCGGTCCAATCGTGCCGTAACGCTGTATGTACAGTCACCTTAGTTTCGGTCCGATCGGACCGATATGGCAGCTAACGTGTTAATAAAATCACCATCAGTGAAAGGTTTTGATCTCTTCGCGATTCCTAATGCAATAATAAAACTTGATTTCAGGGCATCTTCGCTCTCAGTATTAGCTTTAGTAAACATCAATTGTTGACCTTGAAGTTTAGATTTTAAAGATGACAATGTGACCATTCTTATTTTTTCAGTGTAACAATCAAATTTTGATTTATGATTCGTATCATAGTGTCTCTTCAAATTAAACTCCTTACAAACAGCTACTGCTTGATTGCAAATCAAACACAGTGGTTTAACTTTCCACTCTATGAAAAAATATGCAATTTCCCATTTAGACTGAAAAACTCTGCACTCACTTTCAACTTTACGTTTTTGTGACATTATGCCAAAATGGCAACAATTATGGAACTCAACACAACAATTATGGATATCGCACGCGCACGACACAAACAAATGCACAATACCTTCACAATCACTACTTCACAGTACAACTAAAATCGTTCTCCGACCGTATCGTTTCGATTACTAGACTCAACTGACTCATGTCGCGCCGACACACTCCTTTTATATCGACAAGGAAGGTTCTAGTCTAGACTCGAAGCGCGTGGAAGATTCTATTGTCCTCAACAAAAATAATAGGGTATTTCCGCTTGTTGCTAAGAGATGGCGTTACTGATGCGTATCTCTCTTGCTTCTCTAGGCACGCGCTGCCCTTGAAATTACTTATAAATGTAGTGTGTGCATTTTAAAACTTCCGTAGAGGAATCGAGTGGTCTAAAAGCTCTAAAAAACACGATTCTTCTTTCTGTGACACATTGCGATCGCGGGCCGTATTGATATGGCCCGGGGGCCGGCTGCAGCCTGTATCTTTGACTTGACTGTGTTAAACTATTTATATCATAAAATATATTCAAGTTTGAAATATATTTAAAGACACATTAATTTCATAATATTCCACCTAAGTAAATCTTTTCAGAAAGATACAGCATATCATATCCGCCCAAAAAATATTAACTTAAAAATTATGTTTAAAAACAGGAAAGGAAAATACTAATTTAAGCTAAAGTTGTAGAAACTACCAATTGTTTTCAAATTGTATGATTTTCAAAAATTTTTATTGCACACATGTATCTAAAATTAAAAGTTAGTCAAAAATAAGATCTCAAATGGTTGTATAGCTACAGTATTATAACGAAGAAGAAATAGTAGTCTCTATCCTGAATACCTGTCTCATAACTTCGTAGACTTCTGGCGGACAACCTTCAGGTGCTTCCATCTTATACCCCTTCTCCACATGTTTCACAACATCAGCCAGAGGTATTCTGGGATAAGGCACTCTACCAAATGAGTAAATCTCCCATAGTAAGATTCCAAAACTCCACATGTCTGATTTGTTTGAAAACTTCTGTAAAAGAAACATCATTTTATAGTAAGTAATGAGTACGCAAAAAACACAATAATATTTAAAAATACAAGGTACATGTTAACCCTTTCAGGAGTAATGACGTACCGGTACGTCACCAGCAGCACTACTCACAGGAGTAGGGCCTTATACATAAAAATTACACTCAGGAGTAAAAAAAAAATAAAATAAAATTTTGATAAAAACAGATATATTTAGATACAAATCAATACCTTTAATACATAGCGAGTTATTTTTGGTCTGAAAAAGTGTAAAAATCAAAAACAACATTTTAAAAAATTTTCATTTTATGAAATATTCCAAAACATGGATGAACACAGAGGGCAACATTACAGTCTGGACACTCGTACTATGTATCTTTTCGTTTTTTTCTTGAGTTTTGGTGCTTGAACAAACGTAGCACCGTTTTTGAACTCTTCGATTCTGTCCCTCACGATTTGGCATTGGACGTGGAAAGTGGCGGCCTGTCAAACGTAAAGGATGCTTGTCGCCACTTGTTGCAATTGCTCTTGGTACGGGTCTGTTTTCTTTTGGAGTATAATGGGTTTCAAAAATCTGTCTGATAAGATTTATCCTGAAATCGAAAAAAGGGACCTTCTTTGTTGATACATTCATCAATCCAAACATCAAGAAGGCGATCAATATCGTGATGTCCAAAAAATGGAAAAATAGTTTTCGGTACCACTTAGTTGTTTTTCGGGTGGAGTCATTGAACGATATCATCATATCTGAACGGTCAACTGGACCCATGTCTTTGCAATAATCAATCACTACATTCAGTTTCAACCTATCACAAGTAAGAACTGGCGTAGTTACTGCCCACGGCACCGAGCGCTTGCAGTCTACAACAGCTGTGACAGTGACAGAAATCATCGCGATTACGCAATCAATTAGAGTGCCCCACCACATTACTGAATCAGCTGTGATGACTTGATACCCCCCTCCACACACCCAAGAACACGAACCAACGATATTATAACCCTTGTTGTTGTTCATAATTTAAAAAACAACAGCTGATTCATGTTGCATCAAAAAACGTACCGGTACGTCGTTACTCCTTTCAGCCGAACTAAAAATGACATACCGGTGCGTCGCTACTCTTTTGCCGGTTAAACTCATACTCTTCAAAGGGTTAAATTAAAAAAAACAAAAAAAAGTTAATAAAGTTGAAACTTCCAAATAACGGACACTGCTCAGACCGCATAGAATGTCCGCTATCAGGAGAGATGCAGTTATATAGGCTGGCTAATAACGCATGGTAAACACCGAATAACATCTTGTTACAATATTGAACACGTTCAGAAAATTAAAATGGTGAACCTAAATTATATGTTCATTAACCTACTGTATAATAAAGCACATTACTTTAATGCATATACGACGATAGATAAAACTGAAATAAATTAAACATTGGTATTGTTTCATGACTGTCTACTGTATTATCTAAGTTTGTATACTATAACAGGCATAATGGTTTTAAGTTCACAATAAAAAACAAATTTGTAAATTAAATAATATTCTTTATTTATTAATCATTTCGTACTACAGTACTGAAAAAACAAATAGGCAAACTAGGAAAATCTAAGAATTAAACTATGTAAGATTAAAGTTAAATGTTTTCATTTGAAAGACATCATAACTTACAACTATACTACACACTGTTGTCACGGCAACTTTATTGAAACTGAATTTTTTAAAGGACACTTCTGACTGATGTTTAAAAGACACAAAGAAAGCAAACCTAGTTTCTAGAACAGACATTGTAATGTGTATTTCTACAATTTCCTAGGAAAGGGAAACTAGGAAATACAAACAGTGTTATTGTATGCTCCACTGTTCGTTATTTGGAAGCTTCAACTGACCCATTGGTAGGCTTACCATATGTCCGGGTTTCTGGCCAGCCTGAGGGAGAAGGGGTAAGCCTATGGGCCATCAATTTAGTGTCCATATCAGTTTTGGGGAAAGTCCGTTATTTATAAACACTACAAATGCCAGAAAAGCTAATGTCGGCGGGGAATACAAAAATGTCTGTTTATTAGAAATGTCCGTTAGAGGAAATTTCACTTATGATAGAAAGTTTCCAATGACAGTTAAGCGTTCATTTTCATATTATTTTATCACTTATTACGTTAGTATAGAAAAAGTTATATTGTGGGTAAAAAAAACCTATGTAGTTTTTTAGAGAAATATCAGTTTTGAATTCCTTGAAGTAAAAAAGTGGACAAAACGTAATTAAATTTAGCATATTTTTAGTCGTAATTTAAAGTTTCCATTTTTTCAATAACAACTTGCGAGGTAGCTGTGTAATAACTGGATCCAGCTGAAATATGAAATTAATCCTTTCGAGTTCCAGGACGACGATCTAGCATCGATTATAAAGTTAGTGAAAAATCCTAGACCAACGATCTACCGTGCTCCAATACGATCTATGCGAAAAAACACAGCTGACAATCTATTGTTAACTGAATTGTTTTACATTTTCTATGTATATGAAACACTCATCGTATATAAACTGGGCATTTTTCTGTACCTAACATTATAATTAACCAATGTACTGATTAATTCAACTTTAGTTGTTTTCGTCGGTGACTGTTCATTATGTTTTGAACGTAATTTTTTAGTTTTTGATATTTATTGTTTGTAAGTGTTTATTTTTTTATATGTATGTTCTTTAGCGATCATTTGTCTTTATTATTATTTCTAATTTGTGGTAATATTTCATGACACTAAGCAAAATTGACAAACATATTTAAGATTCGGATTCTTCGTCAGCTTCTGAACATTCAGTTGATTTATTTGATGATGTCAGTGACATGCTGACCTAACATATGTTCCCGAGAATGACAACATAGACACTAAAAAAATATTTTCACTGGAAGACACCTAACCCCTGACCTATACAGTTCAAAACTATACAAGATATTATTTATTTGTGACCACAGTTTAGAACCTAAAGGTAAGAAATTTCATTTATTTACAAAAAACAACATAACAAATATAATAAAAATATTTGCCAAAAATAAAATGTTAATTTTTTTTCTTCAAAAAATCACAAACTAAAAAAAATTATTAAAAAATAGACTTTTTTAATATAAACAACTTTAAAAAAAAAATGGTGCTAACATAACAAAAATAGTTCTGATCATTTTGACAGCTCATATTTCAATATATCTTATATGGAAGACGTTTTATGATTATTTTTTTATGAACCTTTTACAGTAACGCTGTTTATTGGCCTGGGCTTTTTCAACAGACATATTACTAAAGTAAATGTGTCATGTTTTCCAACATAATATAGTGTCAGTGAGGCATGAGATGTCCTCTGGCCAAGCTCGTAATAAATACATGACATGTAGATATTCAGCATTTAGAAGGTACTATTGGACACCGCTCTCTCAATTTTACACTTACTGCACAATAAATTACATGTTCATTTATGTAATTTTTTTACTTTCAACCACCCATAAGGCTGCCAAAACATTTCAATGAAAAGGAAGGGAAAGTTTTTTGAAGAGAAAACTACCAGAAAGGCAATCTTATAAAAAGCTGTCTTACGTCTCAAACTGATTTTTAAAAAAATTATAAAATTGACCCTATACTATAAAAAAACGGGCACAGTGCCTCATCATACAATGTAATACAAGCAGATGCTCAATGGTACTAGCAAATGCAAAAATTCATTATTTTTATAATGGCTATATATACTCTGGTAATCAGTCTGGTTTATCGGTTGAACAAAGGAAAACATTGATTCCTACCCAGGCTGTTATCCGGTTAACCAAATCTATTGCAGATTCACACAGGAATGTAACGGGGAATAATTGGTTTAGGTTGCAAGAGAAAGGAACCCAACCTATGTAGATACTTCATCTTTGTTTTTCGATAATTTATGACATAGAAAAAAAAGAAAAGAGGAAATAAATGTCAATTTTCAACAAGATAGAGCGCCACACCATTACAGTTTCAGTGCACGAGAAAGCTCTCAATGATAGGTTGGTTGTTGGATTGGAAAAAACGGTCCTGTTTTGTAGTCACCGATTAGACCACTGAAAGAATTAGTTGATGAATTCCAAAATGATAGCTGAATTTCATAAAAAACTGTTTATACACCCATCTATCTATCTACAGCTTATTTGCGCAATACTAAAATCTCTGTCCGATGATAGCAGAATATTTTTATATGGTCAAAATTAAATAAGTTATTAAAATATAACTTCAAAATTAGAAAATCATCAGCAATAATAGTTATAGTAAATGGTAGTTTAGTACTGCTTTCCAGTTTCTTAAATATGATTAGAATTAGGTTGATGAATATTTATCCAACCCAATCATAACATATAATACAAGCAGATCATCTAAATGTAAAGCCCAAAATTAGGTTTCTTGGAGCTTGTAGGAAATGTTAAATTGTATTGATAGATCAAAGAGTCTTATCCAGTAGAGTAAGTTTGTTTAAAACACTTGTTACACAGATTTTCTGAACCTCGTAATTGTGTATATATTCTGTTAGATATCAAAATATATTAACACTTTGAAGCCTAAGCCCGAGTATAGGTCGGGCAGACGTGCCGGCGCTCACCGCCGAACGTCGGCATATACTCGGGTTTCGGCACTATTGTATAGCTCATTGGTTATTTATCTTTATATGTCTTTGATTTTCGAATAGTCTGTGCTGTTGATTTGGACTAAATAAAAATATTACGTAGCTGTTACTAGGCAACATAACACGTCTACGAGGAACGCACCAGACGTCTGTTTACTGCAAAGTGACTGACTGAGTAATCTTCATTACTGTTGAGACCGATGGTTCTTGGTGGAATTCCATGTTTAAAGATAATAAAACACAATTATTTATTTTGTATATCCACTTATAATTAGTCTAGTCGACCAAAGTGGCTATAATTGGTCGGCTAGACTAATTATAAGTGGATATACAAAATAAATGACTGAGTAATCAAGATTGGTTATGTTTGGTTGGTGTTTTTCTTGAATACTAAATAATTTTTGAGTTATACAAGTAATCTTTTAGTTTATTTTAGTAGTTAGGCCCAGTATTTTAATGTTTGTATATATAAATATTTTAGTTATAGTTTACAAAATACGGCAGAAGATGTATTGAAAAGTGATACAATTCGCGATCTTTTGTTTGATGAATCTGATGGTGAATCCGAGCCAGACATAGGCCAAGGTGATGGAAATAATTCAATTAGTGCCATTTTGAGAGAAAATGTGAATGAACACATTTTTGGTTCTGATTCTGAGGGCGAAATCGATGACAATAACGATTAAGACTTTTTAGTGACAACTTTAGGCTTAAGTGATTTAGAGGATGATGTGGATGACCCAAATGAAGATTTTGAAGATGACCCAAGTTACGACGATGCTCAGCCTGGAAAGAAGGAAACTTCATGGTGCTGCCCAAAATGCCCCTTTGTGTACTAGAATGTTTCAAACTGTATCATACAAAGGCCAATTATGTTTAGTGAAGTGCTGTGTAGCTATTTTTGTTTGTGTGTGTATTTTACCCTTTTTCAAGACTAAGGAGTGTTGACTGTAAGTAAAATATGTATTTACATGTATATATATTTAAAAAGGTAATTTCTTTAGGTTTAAAATGATGTATAATAAGTCATATATAATAAATATAACAAATACCACAATTTTTTAAAAACATGCCCAAAACTCCCAGGCACTTTAAAAAGCAGCGCGTTAGAGAGTTAGGCTTCAAAGTGTTAAAAAGTCTCCACTCGCTTAGCATGTGTCAGTAAATTTACCCTGCTGGATCTGTAACTATATGAACATCACATTTTAATGGGAGGTCAGGGTTCAAAATTACATTTTTGATTATAACTTCGCCTATTTTCATTTTAGAGCGGTGTGGTTGGTACAATTATATACAGAATTTAAATATGAACATTTGTATACAATTTAGTGTGTTATAACAAACGAGATATAAAAAAAAACAACTGAGATTATAAATTAAATTATTCTGAATATCAATATTGTTCTAAATGAGCACAATATAGTCCTCTATAACGAATTTCATGTTCCTTTTAATTTTTTTACCCATTATCGTGGTTACGTACATATGAGAACAACAACAGATGGACTGCATGTCAAAAATCATTTTTTGTTTCCTGAGACCAAACGTGAAGATTGAATTTTTTACGATTACCGAACCTAACCTATACTTCATGTACTGGGTACGTAAAATAGATAAAAATGTCAAAATATGATTCTTTGTGTTTATCCAAGATATTTTGTAGCAGGTCATTTTCTCCTAATGTAGCATGTCAGGTCAAGATCAGCAACCGATCTACAAAAAAATTCACATCCTGCATTATCAACTTTATGTCTAATATTAACTATTAAATTTGTTTCACAGATGCATTAAAACACATCCTTACCGACTGTTTAAGCGCCTCAGGAGCGGTCCACTTGATCGGCAGCTTTCCACAGTCCAACGTGAAATTCTCTTCCCTAGCTAAACCAAAGTCCGCTACTTTGGCTACCCCTTGTTCTGAGATCAAAACATTTCTCGCAGCGAGGTCACGATGGACGACTTTCCTCCATTCAAGGTATTCCATACCACAGCAAGTATCTCTGTTAAACATAATAACATTTGTATTGAAACGTAACATTTGTAATTATACTACGGAGATATACAGGGTGTCCCAAAAGTTCAGGAATGACATTATATCTTTGGTTGTAATAGAGATAGAACAACGGAACAAACGGCGTTTGAAAGTTATCGTTATTTTGTATACACAGGTTGTGGCAAAAAATTTGTTACAAGTACAGGGTGTGTAAAAAATTTATACAACTGTTTTACGTATAATCTTGTTTAGAGACACTTATTAAAAAAAAAAAAAATTCTATGATATCTCAAAACACAACTGAGTTCCTTAAGTTCAAAGTTAAATAGGAAAATGTCCTGATTCTGTATTATGAGGGCAAATTAACTTGAATTGTTTTATTGTTTGGTACCTATTTCACTTGAATGTAAAAACTATCGAAAAATAAATACAAAAACCTTCAACTTTAGGGGTTTACAACGCTGCTTATGTGTCTTAACCATACATTGTGGGTTTTCTTAACCCATAATGTACAGATTTACAATTCCGTTGAGAATGAAACTCGCTTCATCAGAAAACAGAATCGATCTACAATAGAGTTTTCATTCTGAATACATCTATTCTTAATGATTTTGCAGTATTCAATCCTCCGGTCAAAGTACTTGATGCTGAATTTTAAATTTATTATTTTTTATGGTGGATAAAACTTTTAAAAACATCAACATACTGAGAGGCTTTCCTTACTGAAGAATGAGGATCATCAACAAAACAAGATTTAACATCATTTGATGTAGATGCAGGTCGTCCAGACCACTCACAGCTTCTCACGCTCCCTGTTTCTACGAAACTTTGCATGGTCCTATAAGCTGTTGTAGAAATTGGTAGCCTATTAGACTTCTTTATATGAACGCAGTCTGTTGCTATACCCTCTCATCATAAGGATTATACGATCCCCGCCTCAGGGAAAGGGAAATAATTGTGGTACAATACAGAACAAGTCTGACTTTGTCTATCCAGATAATGTCCAAAGAGCAAAGTTCAGTAGTAAAACCCAGCTATTCAAAACTTTCTTGTTTAGTTAATCTAAATAAAAATTATAAATTACCCTGAAAGAAAAGGTTTCTTGTAATTAAAGGTTTTTGACAGTTATTTTTTTATTGGGTTTTTACATTGAACTGAAATTGATATAAACAATGCAATAGTTTAAGTTAAATAACCATCATAACACAGAATCAGAACATTTTCCTATTAACATTCGAACTTATGTAACTCTGTTGTGTTTTAAGTTATGAAAGAAATTTTTTAAAAATAAATGTCTCTAAACAAGGTATAATAGGAAAAAAGTTTAGTATGATTATATTTAAAAAAGTTGAATAAAAAATCTGTGGATACAGAATAACAGTAACTTGCAAACGCTGTTTGTTTTATCTCTAATACAAATAAAGCTATAACGCCATTACCAAACTTTTGGGACACACGGTAAATATATAAATATGTATTTTGTTGTTGTTTAACTACTTTAAACAAAAACCACCATTGCTTAGGCCAGTTTTCAAAAGCTTAAACTAGAACTGGCAATGTAAAGTTTCTTCGTTTGTTTAAAAATTAATAAAATATATTATTTTTGCACAAAACCTAACTTATAGGATGTCATTTTTCTCAGAAAGATGCGTAGAATTTATCTATGTAAAAAAATTATATGAAACGGTTTTGGAGTAAGTATGTTAAGTGTCAAAAAAATGAAGTTAACATTTTTCAGAAAAACCTGTATCATCCAAAATCAATAGCTTACCACCTTTTTCAAGATATACAAAAGTTTTGTATAATATTTGTGAATATATTTAGAAAAGAAAAAAAAATGGTTACATTTTCAAAAAACAAAAATTAGTTTACAAAAAAAGGGAAATTGTTACGGTTATATTCAAAAATTCACCAAAAATAGTAATATTTATAGAAAACACAACTTCTATATATAATTATATTCAGAAAGGTGCATAGAATTTAGTTGTGTAGTGAAAAAAAATGTTAGATGTAAAAAATTTGGAGTTATTATGTCAAATAGCAAAAAATCGGAAAGTAACTGAGGCAAGAATTGCACAGAAAAAGCTTATATACCATACAAAAATATTTTTTTATAATTTTTCAAGTAGTATTAAAGATTTTTAATATATTTGTGGATAAAAGTTGCTAAAAAGAAAAATCAATTTATAAAATTTTCATTAGTTAGTATCTCAGAAATCAAAAATTCTTACAAAAACCAAAGGCAAAATGCCAAATGGTTTATTTACATAAATATAGCTAGGCCTATATAAATTTATATACATTTTCCATACATTTTGGTATAAACATAATCAATTTATAAAATTTTCATTAGACAAAATTATTTTTATATGGAAATTTGCTAAAAAGGTAGACCAGATAACATAACCTATCTCTAGACAGCTAAGTCTGACAATAACATTCACTCAAAACAATAAATTCTACAAACAATAATACAGATATTATAATTTGTATACACAAATTATAATAAATAAATAAACATACCTAACAAAATAAGTTCACAATAACAGAAATAAACCAAGCCACACACTAGGCCTATACACAATATATCATTAGTACACAAAGCAAGCCTACGCAAAACGGTAATTTCAAGTTGAGAAAGAATAATCTAAAATAACTCTGACGTAATGGGTTGTACCAACTGAAAAATCTAAACTTCATCTTCCTAATAGTGTAAAGATCGGTTACAAAATATCAATGTAAGTAATCGATATTTCCAATTTAGTAAACTGCACCGAATGAAAAATGAGTTTGGTTCGGTTTGGTTACTACTTTGGTAAAATAGATATATCTCACGATCTATGACAGATAAAAAGATTTGGAAAGCACAGATCGAAAGAGAAAGAAAAATACTATATAATATTGTCAACTTGTGGCATTTGGACAAGTATTACCATTTCGTAAAATCATATGAACACAGAGTACAGAATTTTCTATATAAACGCGGTCACGGCAAGTGAGGCGATCTAGCCGAAAAGTCAGCAACTTTATCGAGTTCTAGAAAATATAGTTTTCGTGTGATGGATTTTGCTAAACTTGATTATGAAAGATTGAAACCTACCCTTTACAATGATATATTATACATTTTGATAAAATAATATCTACTAGAATAAAAGTTGAATTGAAAAAAATGTAATTTTTAGCATGTAAAAATGAGTTAAAATTCTTGATTTTGTTTAATTTTTATATAATAAAAACTATAACAGATAGAAAGATTTGGAAAGCACAGATCAAAAGAGAAAGATGCGATCTATCGAACAGTGTTATGGTCGATCTGTTTGACAGAAATATCGAATTGGGAATATTAGAGAAAAATGACGTTAATTTTGTTTACAACTTGTCTGCGCAAATCTTTGACGTTACGAATCAAAAATATGAAAACTTTGGCAATTTTTGGAATATTATTTATAACGTTTTGTGGTATTTTTATTATTATTTTTTTTTTGCATGATTATGCATCTACGGAACATTAGCTTTCCAACGGTATTTTATTTATTGCGATAGGACGATTGTAAGTTGGTGAAATATTGAATTGCAAAATATGTGTTTTAATTAAACTATCCATCATTCATCAACTCCGATCGGGGTCAGATGCCAGATGGAGGGTTAAAATTGTAAAACAGAACCTAACCTTGAAAAATAGAACATGCGACATAACATTAAAAAAAAAAACTTTATAAATTATGTCCATTTTTCTTTCAGAAAAGTAGATAAACATTTTGAGAAAAATATTCGGGAAATAAATATTACTATAAAACTCACGTGGCGAAGTTGATCTGGTCTTTCTTAGTAACATGAAGTCTCCCTCGAGAGCGCAAGTAGTCGACTAAACTGCCTTTACTCATGAATTCAGTGACCAATGATATGTGTTTATCTTTAAACACTAGACCAAGTAGTTGTACCAAATTATCGTGCCTTAGTGACCTGCAAACACAACGCTAAATTAGTTCTTAATTAAGGAAAGTGTAAATTCTAGTACACAAACTTTCTCATTTATACTGAGTATGTTAAAAAATGGGGGGCGCATTATATACATTAAAATGAACAAAAAATGACATTATATAGTCAAATTTCACTTTATTTTCCATCATTTTGTTATTTTACAAAAAACATTATAACTCCGGAAATAATAAGTATATTGAGTTCAGATTTGGTATAAGCATTTTATATGTTATGTTTTATAAGTGTACCAAACACAGAGAAATTATTTTTATAATTTTCAAAATGGCAGCTTTTAAAATTTTTAATGTCAAATATTTTTCATTTATGACAATGGACAAAATGTTTTGTAATTTTTTTCTGTAGGTAAAAGGATAACCAAGTCAACGCCAAAAAATGTTTGATTTAAAATAATTTTTATCAATAGAAACAAAAAAAAAAATACTGTAATTATTTATTAAACAAATAAATTGACAAGCTTCCTTTTTATTGTACCACTAATGATAATGTAGATATGGCCAATAAAGCACACTGTGACACAAATCATAATTGGGTCTATGGTTATATTTTGGTTATCAAGGATAAAAATTATCACAGTTCAAAATCTTTTTGGTGTTAGGCTAATTTGGGATGTTATAGACAATTACCAAGAAATTTTATTTTTAGTTATTTGTCGATGACTCGGTTATCCTTTGACTTAAAAAAAAAAGTAGTTTATAACATTTGGTTTGTTGATATAAAATAAAAATATTTTTTTAAGATATCTGTTTTTGTCCTTCTTCATGTAAACAGCCTAGGTCTAGAAAAAGGACAGCAATAGGTAGGACTAAATAGATAAGATGAATGAAATTTAAAACCAAGTTACTTACAATAATAATTCTGTCAATAGTTGAATTTTAGAGCTATTTTAGGCTGAAATAGTTTTTTTAAGATTCTTACCTGAAAATGTTTAGATAGTTGTCATGGAAACCAATCATTATTATTACCAACAATGAACCAAGTGAAAAATCAAAACTTCAAAAAGTTACTCAACTATGGTCATGGTAACAAATAAAAAAATATCTTTACAAGCGTAGTGGATTAATGACTACTTGTTGAGGTTTACAGCAAAACCTGAAATTATTTCAAGGACTGGTACTGGCAATATTGAGTGTGCTTCATTTTTATAAAAATCAAAGGTATGTTTAGATACATTTAGGCTTACTTTCAAAGGTAACTTTACTCAGCAGTCATTGTTACTATTAACTGAGCTTAAAAACAATTTGATCTACAGTAATAAGTAAAATATATTGAATAGGTTCTTTACAAAGCACATCACAACAATGCAATCAGCTGCTGTATTATTAGGCCTATGTTGTTTTGAATATAATTTAAAACTATTACCTATTTTACATCAGATATTTTGGTCATATATCAGGAAGTTTTTCATTTATTTGTTAATTCAAAATTTGTGGGTAATTGCTAAACGAAAAATCAATTTTCTAAAAATCAGCTCTAATGGTTATGATTAAATTTTGCTAGAGAGTATGCCCTCTAAGGATCCAAACAAAACTTATTGGTAGCCACTCTCAGAAAATACTAGGTTGTGGGTTATCTGTAAAGAAAACAAAATTTTGCCACGGCGCTTTTATAAGAGATGTAATGCCTAGACGACTCTACAGTAAATTAATGCAATTTGTAAATTAATGATCCAAACTCAAGTATAAATTTTTATTATAAAATCATGTATAATATCTGAAACATAGTACAACAGTACAACACTTTGAAGCCTAAGCCCGAGTATAGGTCAGGCAGTGCGACAGCGCTCGCCGCCAAAGCCCGAGTATACATCGGGCTGCGCTAAATAATTCAATACGATCGCGATGTCGGCATATAATCGGGTTTCGGCACTTTTGCTTAGCTAATTGGTTATTTATCTTTGCACGTCTTTGATTTTCGAATAGTCTGTGCTGTTGATATGGACTAAATATAAATATTATAAAGCTGATGCTAGGCAACTAAACACGTCTACGAGGAACGTAGCAGACGTTTGTTTAGTTCAAAGTTAGTGACTGAGTAATCAAGATTCGTTATGTTTGTTTGTTGTTTTTCTTGAATACTAAATACTTTTTGAGTTATTGTGGTGCCCAGAATGTTCAGTACCCCTTTGTGTACCTGAATGTTTCAAACTGTATCATACAAAGGCCAATTATGTTTAGTGAAGTGCTGTGTAGCTATTTTTGTTTGTGTGTGTATTTTACCCTTTTTCAAGACTAAGGAGTGTTGACTGTGAGTAAATTATCTATTTACATGTATATATATTTAAAAAGGTAATTTCTTTAGGTTTAAAATGACATGATTAGGTTTAGTCATATATGATAAATATAACAAATACCACAATTTTTTAAAAACATGTCCAAAACCCCCAGGCACAGTAGGAAAGCAGCGCGTTAGAGAGTTAGGCTTCAAAGTGTTAATAAGTGAAAAAAATCTGAAAAAAAGAAGAATATTTTGAAAGAGCCTAAACAGCCCACAAAAAATTAACACACACTAAACAGGCCTAAAATGTTTAAATTCACTTTAAAAAAATTTAGCAGATGTACAAAAAGCACATTGCCCATTCAAGAGAATAATTAATCAGTTCCTAGAAACATACATGAAACTTAAATACATTATAGTTCAAATTGTAATTATATCGATTGAACAAAATTAATCGATTTTTTAATTGGAGTATCATTAGGCCTATTATAGATATAATTGTGTTTGAGTAATCTGACAAATTATTCTGTTAAGCACCTTTTTTGAGTTTAAAACAACAAAATTACACTTGAAATTTACATAACTCTACATAATGAATTTTTAAATAATTAATTGGTCTATTTGTAATCTCTACAGTCTAACAATTCAAGGACTTGGCACTATTTCATGGTTTGCATGTCCATCATGCACACATTAACCAATTGCCTGAATATGTGCTCCTATGTAGGCCAACAGTTGAAACTAATAGGATCAGTGTCATGTCATCATATGTTGTTGCAACAATTAAATGTAACAGCTAGGTTTGTTTATTCATTTATTGATTGTTCTTAATTCTAGCCTTATTTACAACTTAAAGAGCTTCTTTTAATGGCTTGAAGTGGAGAACAAAGTAACTGTGAAGAATCATTTCGAATTGAACCACCAACTAAATTTGAAATTTACAAACTGCGAAATAAGTTTGAAAGAATATGGTCGGTTCTTATCGCAAAGAAGTGTGGTAGACCAGTTCCTATTACAACTGACTGTTCGTTAAATTAAATTAAATTAAATTTTTATTGTTCTGCAAGAACAAATACAGAATTAGCCATACCCTACAAACACATATACAGTAATATGTAATAAATCATTAATTTACATAACGATAAATATACATACGCAAATTTTCACAATAAACAAAATGTACTACAACAAATTCTCGACCAAATAAGTTAAAATATAATCTTTAGTGTGATTTTCTATGTTAATTTACTATCAATAGTGATTCCAATGAATATAACAGATGAAATTGTCTCAAGTGCTTTGTCGTTAAGCACTGTATAGGGCTTTAATTCAGGCTTTAGATTAAAAATCATATGTTTCATCTTACTATTATTTAATTTAAGATTATTGAAATATTAGTATGCACTATCGGCTTGAATAAAAGCATTTATTTCAATCTCTAAAGCTTTTACGAAAAGCCGTAAGACATCTCAAGATCTTTACAAAGGCTGAAACATTGTCTTTTTAATATTTGTTCACAGTTTTAACAGAGAGAAGGAAATAGATGAAGTATTGTGATTTTATGCACCTTGTTACGGGCTTGATGGAGCTCTAGACTAGTACAGCTGTGTTTAGTGCCTCACAAAGACTTAAAAAGCTGTTTAACCAGCTGAGTGTCGAGGTTTGAAGTGGCCTGACCTGCAAAGGTGTTTATGATTAAACCGGTCAATGATAATGTGTAAAAAAATATGTTGGAGAACACTGCTATCCTTCAAATTAGACAGCTGTCAGAATGGTGTTATTTTTCAAAAAGATGGTGCCCCACTCTACTATAGCAATTCAGTTCGAGGATTATTTGTATGGGAGATACACGCTAAACGGATTGGTCATGGTTGTCCCATCGATTGGCCACCACAATCACCTAATTTGAATAATGAATTTTTTATTCTGGTCGTTTGTCGAGGTGAAAGTCTTTTCTCGAAAACCATGCACACTAAACAATATGACATAAATAATTCATCTCTACAAATGAGAAAAATCTCTACAATTATATGTGTAGTTTGATCAAGAAAAACTGCAAGATTGTGTGAATCAAGAAGGCCGTTTGATTGAACATATACAAAGTTAAAATGTTTTATAAATCATGTTACTTATTTTGATAAACAATATATCACTCTGGTGTTGTTTATCACCTCTCTTATAAAAAGTTTTCATTAAAATATGTTTAACAACTTACGTCATTAACGATGCTTCTGTAAGGAACTTTTGTGCGGCCTCGCTCGAGTCTTTCAACATTTTGACAGCGACTTTCTCCCCTCTCAGTAACCCCAACATAACATCTCCGAATTCACCTTTACCTATAGATTCTTTGAGCTGCAACAATATAAAAAGAAGCAGATCTCTTAAGGATTATTTATAGTATTAAATTATTATTATGTAAATTCAAAATATAGTAAGAATCAAGTAATTGGTATGTAGAAAATATATAGATGATATTTCTGGAGACAATGAATAGTATATCTGGTGAGATCAGAGTCCGTTTTGTATAAATATTGTGGGAATAATTTTCATAATAAATTAGCTCAAGAAAATTCTTTATGAGAGAAAAAGTGTAACATTATTGAATTTCCAAAAGATACTCTGGATGTAAAATACCATTTGAAAAGACGAAATCTTTGATCATAATAAAGTATAAATGATTAAAATGATAAAAGCGGAATGAATTGGATTTTTATAAACAGCTACGTGTTACAACTGTGCAAAGAGGTTGCCTAAACAGTTGACACAAGAAACAAAGAACGATTGCGGTTTTGATTTTTCTTAATCTCTATGATGAAAGTGGGGATGACCTTGACAGAATTGTAACTGGGGATAAGAATGGATTAGTTTGTAAACGTTGAAACCCAGGAACAATCCAAACAGTGGATGCATTTTTAGCCCCCAAAGAAACATTGTCTCATTGGAAAATTATTGTGCAGTGTTTTGCAACCATAAGAGAGAACCAGATACAACAATAACAACAGATGTTTATTGTGAAATCTTGTAAGAGTTTCGAAAGTCTATTGAAAACAAGCGACAGGAATTGGTCACACAAAGAGTTGCCATACTGCACGCTTGAGTCTTTTGCTTGAGCAGTTCAAGTAGGAACTTTTTACCACCCATTTTACAACCCTGACCAAGTGATGAAAACCTGGCTTGGCACTCAACATTTTGCAACAAATTAAGAACTGATTGAGTTAATTCTTGGCCGAGTTTTTTAGGAGGTGCAGTTCTTTAACATGGGAATACAAAAGCTGATGTCACTCTATACTAGTGTCTAAATATAGAAGGATACTATATATACAACTTTTATATACATAGCAGCCATAAAATATTCCCCAACCCTCTCATTTGTTTTTTTACAGTTTGTGTCATAATGATTTCCGACTAAATGAACTTTGTGATTGTTAAAATTTTCTGCTGCCATAAGTTCATTACTTTAGGAAATTTTACTTTTGCTTTTTCAAATACAGCACATTTAATGTTTTAATTGTGTGAAACACATATTACTGCATTAGACTTTGATTTTCACCTCAATGTAACATTGTAAAGCTCAAAAACAACTTCAAAATGGTCTTAAATAACAAACCAAGACACTCATTATTAATGATAAATCAAGTTGTACATAAAATTTTCAATATTACCTAATGATATTTATACAGGAGGGAAAACACTGTTTTAATCTGAAGTAGTTGAAACAGTGAATCGTTATTCTGAATTTGTTTTTTTACTATTTATTATTAAAAATTACGATTTCAACCATAGTAACATTCCGAAAGAAGTAATCACCCCCAAAGGGGCTAACAGTACAAAAGGGATCAAAGGTCATCCGCCTTAAAAGGGGCAGAAATGAATAATACTCATTTTGGGACTTTCACCCATTCCGAGGCGACAGTCCCTTTCGGCATTGACTCTTCCAGGGCTATAGACCCTTTCGGGACATTGACTCCTTCCAAGGCGATAGTCCCTTTACTCGACATCACTGTTGGGGGTAGGGAGGAGTGGGGCAAGTCTAATTGAATAACTTAGAAAGAGAGGAAGAGAAACACATGATTTACTTGTTGTATATCACTACATTTGCATCAGATCATTGTATTATAGAGTCAAAATAGTTTGTATTCTGTTCGTTTATAATGCTTCAATCTAGATCAATTAATCGACTAGGCCAGGGAGTATTATTACAAAGTCAAAGTAGTGTATGATTGTAAATATCTTTAAAAAGATTGTAGAAGAAAATCGGGAAATGTCAAAGAATGATGTTAATCACAGAGTTGCTGACTTATGTGGAATACCATTAAGTATAGTAAAAAAAAGTAATAACAGATTTCAACAAATGTGGACAAAACACATGGAAAAACCCGAATATGGTTAATTAAAATATTGATAATTTTCAGAAAAGTATGTTACAAAATATATTTCATAATTTCCATTTAAAAATAATAAACTACCGCGTCTGAAATCATTAATGACAGTTTTAAGATCTGAACACTCAGAACTTGAATTTAATTTCACAACTGAAACCTTGTGCAAAATTTTTAGTTTCTGGCGGAGAAAAACTGACGAAATAGAATTTTAATTGTAAAAATAGACATTTGATTGAAAAGAATTAATTATTTAGAAATAATGATAGACTATAGACTTGAAGGGCGACCAATAATTTCTTCTGTCGAAACCTATGTTCATACTCTTCATGTTAAAATCTCTCATGGTCTGACAACATGACAAGTAGTTATAAAAAAAAATGTTTCAAAAGGAAGAAGTCTGACCATTGTCCATGCAGGGAATGAGTGTGGAGATGTTTCAAACGTTATCGTAACAAAAATTTAAATCCCTGTGAAATTCAAACAGCAAAAAGCAAATAATGTTGGAATGATTAAGAAATAAAAATATCACTCTTGTAGTAGTGAGATATATAAACCTGAACTTTATAATTTAATATTACAAAATAAGGCTCGGTATGAAGAATATCTTTTCGAAAAACATGGTCATTCTGTTTTCAGACTATTTCTGTATCACCCAGAACTAAACCCGATTGTACTAATTTGGGCACGAGTAAAAAATGCAGTAGCGGCAATAAAAATATCACAAATAGTTCAACAATTAATTATTAGTGAAACAAAAATTTTCAGAATTGACTATAGAAGACTGGAAGAAGTATTGTGAGAACGCAAGAAAATTATTTCACTTCAAATAGAATAATTGATCTTCAAACGGAAAAACCAATTATAAGTATGGATGATAGTAACGACGAAAGTGACAATGAACTAATTTTTCAGAAACTACAGAATACCTAACTGTATTAGTTAGGTATTGAGCCGTTGGCGTGAAAGAAATGTAGGCTTTATAGTTATATTTGGCTTTAATGTGTTGGCATTATTAGGATCATTGCAGGTATGTGTAATTGTTATAAGGTTAAGGAAGACAAATTCTTCTTCATGCAGTGACATATCTTACTAAGCAGACTATTTACACTCATTACATGCCCCAACCTTCGCGAGACTTGCTCAAAGTTAACTTTGTTATAACATACCTTCAGATCAGACAAATAAGTGGATCAGTAGATGAGGTTATGTAGGATGATCTCCAAGATCCCCGGATTTGACGCTTCTAGATGATCAATTTACAAAACTGAAGTTCAAGACATTGAAGATCTTTAGACGAGAACAGTAGAAGAATGTTACAAAACAACCCAATATGTTTGTGAATGTCAGATATTCTTTTATAAACTGCATCTATTACTGTCAAGATGTCAGGAAATCACAGTTTGAACACCAATTGAAATGTCAGTAAAAATTAGGAAACCATTACGAAAAAAAGGGACTATCGCTCCGGAAGGGGCCAACGTTCCGAAAGGGCGAGTGTCAAGTCTAGTGCAGTAACATGCGTCTCGCATAATTAAAACATTAAATGTCCATTATTAAAAAAGTCAAATTTCATACAATTCCAATGGTTTTTCATGTTAGGAATTAGGAACATAATTTAACTAGAATAATAGGAGTTCTTTTGAGAAGTCAGAATGATAAACAATTATTGTGACAAAGCTAGAAAAATGACGAAATAGTCTTACAACTATGATGGACGTCACAAGCCACAAGAGGTATATAAACCAGGCCAATCATTGAGAAGGGGACTGACTGTAGGGTTCTAGAAGATATCCAAGACAAACTTTATGTGTAAAAGGAACTTGTAATTGTTTCAGACTAAGATAACGTAGAGTCTAGAGTCACAATATTCGGTTCCAAAGGGTGAATCCACACTAAAATTACAGGTTCAAAAATTAACCTAAAAATGTGTGGTTTCCAGAACTAAAATGACCACATTCAAGAAATATTTTGGTTTTAGACTAATTTTGGGTGTTGTAGACAATTACCAAGAAATAATATTTTTAGTTCTTTGTCGACAAATCGATTATCTTTCTACCAACAGAAAAATGATTAAAACCAGTTTCTTTCTCGTTAAAAGAAGAAAATATTTTGCCTTGTAAATAAACGATTTTTGTGAAATTTAACATTAAACAAGTTAAAAGGCCGTCATTTTGAAAATTCACATAATAAAGTTGTGGTTCTTGGTATACTGTAAACAAAATGTGTATACCAAATTTGAACTCGAAATCTTAAGTTTCTAAAGTTATTATTTTTCAAAATAACACCAAATGGCCGACAGATGGAAAAAGAAGGATTTATGGACCTATCTTTGCAGTTTCCTCCTGAAACAGCCTGTCTATACAAAATTGCAACTTGTAACAACTGAATGTAATAGTCTACAGAAAGGTATTTATAAATAAAGTTATATTATAACCTACTTCTAATTCATGTTCCTGGATCATCCAGCCAGCCTCAACAAACTTCTTAGTGTCAACGCAGAAATCTTGTTTTCCTTTCTTAGGTAAACTTTTGGTTAGTTGTGTACAAAGTCCGTCTGCATCTTGCACGTAATGCTGAAAACATGAAGTATTCATTTTAATAATTTGAATATATAAATAAAAAGATTTTTCTGTTACTTGTACAATGACTATCCAGAAAGTAACTCATGTTTCAGCACACCATCACTAATAGCACTGCGAGTGTCACCAATTTGTTGTGAGAGCTTCCTTTCACTCAGTACTCACCTGAGTCAGTTTTAGGTTAGTTGTGACTCAGAAATTAGACTACCATAAGTTTTGTGCCAGATGGTCTAGAGTACCACAAAATTCAACATCCATTTTAAACACTAAATTTCCTTCAGGCCTAGGACAAAGACAGCGATTCCTTTTTTAATCGTATAGTGATTGGAGACGAGACATGGGTTAAGCAAGTGCTTGCAAACTTTCTCAACGAGAAAACTCATAGGTTCTGTTTTTTGAGCTAAGGAAACTGTACTGATAGTCGACTTTTTGGAACATTGTTCAACAATAAACTCAGAAAAATATTGTGAAACATTAACCCTTTCGCGGGCAATGCATTATCAACTGTGTATACGAGAATGGGCAAGCCTTTTTTTTACCAAATACAACACCTTTACAAAAAAATTTGTCAAAATTTCAATTTTATATAGAATTTAGTGAAAATAATGTCACTTAACAAGTACACTCTGGAGAATCACATGGTGTTCAAGTTTTTTTAATTGTTAAATTTATAAATGTTGAAAAAAAATATTTTCTAAAAAATGAATAACAAAAAACTCAAAAATTCTCAATTTGAACTAATTTAACACCATAAATTTATGTTATGAATTTTTGTTGTTGTATATGTCTTAAGAGTCCAATTAATTTCAAACAATTTAAAAAAAAACAAACTTAAATTGGTTAATATTTACAATTTTTATATTAGTTTTTATAAAATGTGTCAGCACTTGTGTTTTGGAAAGCATTCCGGGTGTAGGAATTCTATAACAGTCTAACTTATCATCATTTAGGCCTAGGCCTATGTCATTGGTATTGTCAAGAGAATCATTGTTTACATTATCACTATCAATAATAAGTTCATCACCAGTTTCACTGTCCGAATCAAAAGATAAATCACTTTCACTGTCTTCATCCAAATATTTGTCAATATCTGAAGTGTTGACACTAGGCCCTGCCATTACACTGCTTGTAACGTAACCAACAACACAAATATTTAAAAAATACGCTAAACTAATATGAAAAAGTAATAGAACTGAGTAAAGTAAACGATGTAAACATAATAAGTAACTAAGAAACTAATTTAACTGTTTAAAATAAACACACAACTTAAGACCACTAACAAACAATGACGCTGCAATAAACATAACCTCCATAACCAAATGCAATCGGCTGTGAGCTTTGTAGATCGACTTCAACTTTAAAATATCGATATAAATCGATGTTGAAATATTCCTTTATTCTTTATGAATAGAACCACATAACATAGAGCGCGATCTGTTAGCTAATACTTAAACTACGTGCAGTTTTAAAGGGTACCGATAGATCGTTACTCTGCCCGTTTTAGCAAGTATACTGGGTGACGATAGATCGTTACCTTGCCCGCGAAAGGGTTAATAAAGTTGTATAGACTAATACAAAACAAACACTGAGAGAAACTCAGTGCAAAAGTCCTGCTGTTTCAAATAATGTCCGCCTCCCCAGCACTCAGCCCGTTACATCCACGAACTCTTACAGGAAGATTTTTGGACATCCTCCATACAGCCCGATTTTGAAACCATTGACTTTCATTTGTTTCCGTACATGAAGTTCTGTCTAGCAACACAACACTTTGATGACAATGGAGAACCTCAGGCTGGCGTGAATTAATAGTTGAAGTCACAAGCGGCAAGTTTTTATGACATTGAAATTTGTAAACTGTTCATCGGCACGTTAAATGCAGCAATATGAATGGTGACTATGTAGAAATGTAGTGTAGGTTTAAAAGGTATATAATACAAAATGTTTACTTTCACCTTAGTTTTTTAAAATTCGAAAACACGAGTTACTTTCTGGACAACTCACGTATAAAGAACGTCTCGAGGATATTGTAAAAAGCAATTTGTGTATTAAATGTGAACAGGACATTAAAAAAAAATTACCCTTTTTAGTTTTCAGTGTATGTAAATGCACGTTAATGTGTTATACACTCTGCATATGAAGCAGACCAAGTACAATGAATAGGATTATCATATAAAACAAGTTATTTATTACAAACCATCCAAACCCACTTGACCTTATTATCATAGCAGTATCTATCGTCTTGTCAGAGATATCTAGTATATTAGTACTAAGTTACAGCAATGTAGAACAGTTTCAAATTACAATAAGCACACATGTAAGACATTATAGTTATTCAACTTAGATTTCCCAAGGAAATTAGCAAACTATACAAAAAAACTTTGAGAATGGGTGTCTGTGAACTCAAAGAGTTTCCATGGTAAAAGACATGATTGCAAAAAAGGAACATTCAATCAGCTAAGCCCCCGAATATCCACCATGAAATCCAAAACTAATTTGAAATGATTAACCGCGTAAATATATAAGGTTGGGGGGGGATCCAAAATAAAATGTGTTGATTCAAAATTTAAACAATATCATAAAAGTTTGAAGATCGTTCTGATAATTTTTTCTATATACTAAAGACCTGCTTATTATATCCTGATTTATCCCCAAAAATAATGTTAATTGTAGTACATTATCATAGTAATACTTAAGTCACTCTTTTAACAGTTAGAATCACATAAAATGTTTTATTTAATCTATAAATCATATCCATAGTATGCTGCCACCATGTTATTGTATTTTCACTTTAATTCCAAGAAATTTAACAATGCTTGTGGGTTTTTTAATGGTATACAGATAGCTTTTGTCATTTGAGACATTTTTTTTTTTTTTTTTTTTTTTTTTTTTAATTAGTGTGGACTGTAAAAGATGTATTTTCTTTATATTTGGCAGTAGACCTCTGTCAATACTTTATATTTCCCATTAAGCCTTTGACTGCCAAGAGCCAATACATTGGCTTGTGTACTGTGATACATACACAGTGAAGAGTCAATATATTTGCCCAAGCACGTATATCCCCAGACTGCCAAGAGTTGATATTTTGGCCTCTTGCAATATCTTACATAGGAGCTCCATTTTTTTTATCGGTCTTTATGAAATTTGATGCATTCGATCTGGAAAGAATTACCCTCCATTTATATATTGAATATTTGTTTGATTTTTGTTGTGTTTTGTATAATAATGCTTTGTTGTATACGAGTGTTGTAGCCTATTTTTGACAAAGTGTTTCCTAAAAATGAAAAATCATAGCTTTTAGGTATATTTCTAGATATCATTTAAATTTTACTTAATGATTTGATATAACACAAATTATTTTGAATAAATATTAATTTCATTACAAAAAAGATATGTGTTTATTACTTATAAAGTCAATAATATACAGCGTGTTAAATAAATCCCGGGATGGCTTAATATTTTTTTTAACCATTACAGATATAGAGCTACAAAGCTTTGCACATTGTTTATGGACACCAAAACCTATTTTAGTACGTATTCAGTGAACCGCTACCTTTACAGGGGGACAGCCCACAAGGAGTAAGTAGGAAATCTTAAATGAGAACATAGGTCAAGTTGTACATCAAATTAAAGCCCTTTATGAGTAGAACACAATGCCGCAAACCCGACCTCAAAATATTCACCCTAGCTAAAATAGTTCATACTAGCTACATCAGATATGTTGAAATAGCTTAATAATGTTTACTAGGTCAAAGTCATGCACTCACCACAGAAGCCAGGCGGTGAAGACTAAAACTAGTACATGACAGTCAAAGGGTTAAACCAAGTGTTCATAGCATCGAATCTTGTTTCAAATATAGCTTTACCTGAGCTTTGCTTGTGTGCTTAATCATAGCAGTGGTGTCATCACCAAAAAAAGATTTAATTTAGAATGTTTCACACAAAATGACAGACCATTTACATATAAATACCAATGGTCCCAGAATTGAACCTTCCGGAGCCATACTTTGTGGAAAAATCTTGTTTCCGCCAACAACCCCCATTGTTAACAATGACAGGTATGAATCAAACCACTCAAAACCTTATCATCAACACCATAATAAAACACATTGTCAAACGCCTCAAATAAATCAAGAAAAGCCTCAACAACAAACTCTGTCCCATTTACAGCACCCCATTAATGAAATCAAATATTGCCTGAATAGTGTTTTTACCTTTCCTAAATCCAAACTGATATGTATTCAATAAATAGATTACCTCGACTAGTTGTGCTAAATTCTCAAAAAACTCTTCATCGTCTATTGTCAACTGATTGTCTTTATATTTCACCCTGTAATGTTCCACCTGTGAACACAACACACATTAATATGATTAATTAAAGAACAATGCCATATACAAAAAAAGTACTAATCAAACAAAAACATTTGTCGCTATTTCCTTAAAACTATAGTTTAGTTATTTAGTAAAAAGAGTAAATTCACAGTGGTCGCCGACATCAGCTACTAAACTATAGTTTATTTAAATAAGCCAGTCAGTAGTAGAAAACAAACTGTTCACGTGATAAGCTGAGTTGTTGTATTGGTCTCTTATGTCCACACAACAGCTACTTGAAAAAAGACTTACATTACTATATGAATGATTATTAGAGATGATTGAATATTTATATTTGTTTTCAATTTATACACATAGTTTCTCTCTATATTACACTTTGATGTGCTAACTTATAAGAATAAATAAATAAAGTAGAAAACTATAAAATTACAAAGATAGAAATTAGTTTTGTCTAGTCTAGGCCTACAAATTGTAATCTTTAAACTTAGATATTTATTTTGAACGATCGTATCATGTTGGTTTTATATTTTTCTCAGACAGGTTAATTAATTTAGAATTGATCTGATGTGGATTATGTGGGGGAAGATGTACGGAAATAATCCTATTTAATTATTTGAAAATGGAAAGTTGAGATTTTCTAATTTTGAAGTACTCGGTTGGAGTCTCGTATAATTGCCACTAGGCGCCATACATGTCAATATTCCAACTGAATGGAATTCCTTACATGTTTCATACAGTATTTTGTTTTGAAACCATTACGAATTCTTGCAGACTTTACATTATTAATATACATATAAGCGACAAATGGAAACACTGGAAAGGAAGTATAAGACAACTTCTTACTACAGTACTAACGAACTGATTCTGCTGGGTAGATTTCAGCAACCATGTGTGTACAATAACCATAGGACGCCTGTATCACGTGAACAGTACGTGACAATGTTTACTGCTGCTGACTGCCTTATTTAAATAGACTATAAATTGCTATAAGGATGTGACTTTTCAAGTCGATAGAAATTAAAAGGATAGGTTAGGAAAATTTAGGCTAGACTTTAAATTAAAAATTAATCAGTTCCGTAGTAAATGTTAATATGAAATATTCAAAAGACTTTCAATAGACATTGAAAATCAAAATATAAAAGATTAAACTCAAAGAAAAGCTTTAAAATAAAAAAATGAATAAAAGTGTTACTAAATATTCAAAGTCAAATAGTTTCTGAGAATCATAAAACGTAACAAATTCATAGAAGCGACTACAGAGAACAGACTTGGTGCAATGACCAGAGATTAGCTTAACAAAAAAATCCAAAGGGAAAAATAATCTTTAACTTTTATGTTAGTTTTCGAGTTAGATATATCTATAAAGAGACAATATTTAAGAAGTTTTCGAGACTTTTGATATTCGTCTTATCGAAAGTGAAGAACAAAATTTGGATTAGAGACACCAAGCAGTTAGACGTTTGTAAGGTTTATTTATGATTATTTTTGGAATTTTTGTTATCAAGTTATTTTGGGATCTGAACAGTGCTCTATTTAGGAGTATGCACCTTTCATGATCCAGAATTTCTCTTAACCCAACGAGTCTTTGCTCAGTCTAGTTCAATTATAAGAACTCGTTGGATCATTTTTTATTTTACAGGATTTAATACCCTTGAAATGAATTTACTGCTCTTAATTTGGGGGCTCCACCAGACCCTTTAAGGTCAATCTTTGGCTGGCAATAGGGATGACTCCAAAAGAAACCAGGTTAGAAATAATACACCAGGTTACTAGAACCATCTATTAATTATATCATTAAGAGTCTAAGACCAATGTATCCTTCTCCATAAACTGTTCCCTACTTGTACTACTTGAATTTTACATGTACAACATAATAAACTAAAATCATTTATTCATGATACTTTCTACTTAACTTAAACAAAATTACTTATGCTAACATTCTATATTAGTTCAATTTAAATAATAAAATTTGTTAAATCTATTTATGATATCTGCTATATGATATGTTTTGTAACCCTCGAGATCTGTCTTACAAGTGTTTACACTGGAAACTACTTACATTTTCTGATACTCCCATTTCTCATACTAGACACTTAAATTGACCATTTATTTTAATTTTCTTTAGTTAACAAATCGCACTAAACACTTCACTTATTTTGATTGCTCACTCATTCACATTTGTTACAACTCCTATTTATCACACCACAATAGAATTTTTAATTAGGGATATGAAATTTTCCTTTTATTTATTTGACATTAATCTGCAAGCACTTATTACTAGTTGAAGTTATTTTGTGCGTGTTCCTTCCCAGTTTAACCTCTAATTTTCCTCACGTGTTTTACATAGTTATTTTTGATTGGACATTATTTGGCTTGATTTGTTCTGATTGGCTTGTGTCTCATTCAAATTCCTTTTTGTATGATTAATTTTGTATGAATATGTGTATTTTTCATTCCCACGGCGAAATATTCTGGCTGTGCAAAATCATGCTTTGATGAAACTCAATACTGCTGGCCTTTTAGTTTAACATCCGCTCCGAATATCCTGTTGAAATAATATCTGCCTCTGATTTTTAAGTTAATTGTAGCTGAAATTTATTTATTTTATAAGTTAATTTGTTTATCCCTGACAACGTGTTGCTACATTATGGCAAGTACAACTGTTTTATGAGATGCAAAAGTGAACTTACAAGTGAGGTAAGTTCTTTAAAATGTTTCTGAAGTATTATGGGTATGTAACTGTTTTAGTAATAATTATTTTAATGTTTTGGAAAAGATTTAAAAAATAGTTGTCTGTGTATTTACTCATATCTCATACTTTTTAATATTTATATTGGGAAAACTATTTGCTTACACCATCTTGCCTTGGCTGCTGAAAGGTCTAGCTATACTACTGGCGCCTTCAATGTATCAGTATAATGTTTACAGGTTGAATAGTAGTTCAGTTATTTCCCATATGACATACTAAAAGGTGAACGTGGAATCAAGAGGAACTGTTATTTCAAAACCATGCTCTTTCTGATGGATAGGAAAACTTTGATGAAATGTAAGGAGTGCATTTTCCTTACCTTTCCTTGAAAACAGACACATAGTGTATAGTCCCCAGGGAAATTGGTAGATTCTCTGACCAGGAAGAGACCATCTTGTTTAGGACTAAGTAATTGTTCCGCTCTATCTCTTGAGATCTTACCATGAAACCATCTGTAAAGGGAAAAAAATATGTTAACCTTGTTTCAAAACTATGACCTTGTTAACAATACTGGTCAACTTTTCAGAATAAGCTATTATAGAGTAATGTAAGACATAACATCTGTCATGTTGAGAAAAAACTAAAAATCTCAATTGTAAAAAAAAGTGAAAATGAATCATGTCCACCGTCTACAACTGCAATGTTACATTAACCCCTTAGCCTACATACAGTCTGAGGCCAAAATCATTACCCAGGACTATTCATGCACTATAGGGTTCCCAGATTTGAAGAGATTGATTTAATTAATATTAGATTACTGAATTAAAGTTAATTACTATTAAACACTCACAGAACATCAAACCAATTAATAGAGCTAACCTTGGGCGAAACCCAATCTAAAACTTGTCTCATTTTAAACAATAAATTAGGGCATCAGATTTGGGGATTGGGTCTTCGGAAAAATGCCAATTATTTAACTAGCCTTGGTTAATTTAGAAATTGAATATTAAAACCAGGAGCACTTCACAACACGATGCTTGTACGGTCTAGCTTGTCTAAATTTGACTAACTCAGGTCTGGTCAACCTAGCTACCCAGTCAGCTGTTTCCTGCTAAGGACAGTCTGGGTTAGGCAAAAATAGACCCTTCTAAAGTAGGTGCCGAGCTCAGTGAAGTACAGTCACAATTTAAATATGGATATAACGTTGCTAGGCAACAAATTATGTCCTAAAAATAAATTATATTTTATTAAATCAAATTTTTAATAAATGTGGTCAAATTTCATTAAAATTTTTTATTATGAACTAAATAGATAGAGTTAGTTCTTTTGGAGAAATTATGTCTTTTAACAGCACAATGGCTATTTAAAAAAAAATGTTATCAACTCACAAACTGACATTTTTAGACAGATTGCGACTACGTTAAGTTTGTGTTCATAGAGACTATACTTGATCAAAGATCGTTAGAGCTGATTTTGAGAAAATTGTAATTATTTGTTTTTCTTATTAAAGGCAAAAATCTAATGAACATCGGCACATGTAATTGGGCTGTAGAGTACTAACGCCAATCGAATGAAATCATTCATAAAATCACGTTTCTTGGTCTCAGGACACCTTAAAACTGATATATCAGCAATAAACTCACATTGATCATTAATAATTTATTACATTTATTTTTCTTTATTAAGTTTTACACACTTTCATGTTATGTGCAAATCAATAATTTGTAATGGTTATGCAAAAACTAATTTTCGATAAAATTATACCGTTCTGATTGACCATAGAAAAATTAAACTTGATGGTGTTTTTTATATCTATGGAACATAACAGCTGTTAATAGGGTGTTTCATATGTCTGGTATATTAGTTCAAAAATAACGACCTCTTCATGGGACAACCTGTATACAATTTGATTTTCAGAAGGTTAGTAAAATTGAGCAATACATTTTTTTTTTTTATAACTACGACAGAACAAACAGTACTTACGGCATAGCACTGAGCTTGACTTCCGCCTTTTTGGCAAACGTAGGCGACAGTTTGTCCGACTCCATGACATCTGGAGACTGGGAGCCAGGTAGGATCCAGCCTGGAGCTTCGTAGTGTCCCACGATGCCCACTGGCTGGAACCTCTGTAAAAAACACAATCAGTAAAAGTGAATAAAAGTATACTAATTACTTATACATGTTGTTTTCCCAGTAATTATTTACAAGTAAACTTTTAGTATTTATTATCATTTTTATTTGTAGTGTTAGGTTAGGTTAGTGGGGGAAGGGGAGAGATATAATAATTTAATTTGTGGGATTAAACTAAACTATGGAAAGGTTAGTTAAGGAAAACATGGTTCCCCATATCCTAAGAGGTATTATTCCCTTCTAACCCAACATCACACCGTTCATCAGAATGTGTCACGTATTTCCCTCAACATTTATTTTCTTACACGTACAAGGTATATTTGAAGTAACTATTTGTGATATGAAATAACTATAACTATTTTTCATTCCCACAGCCAGAATATTTTGCCGTGGGAATGAAAAATACACATATTCATACTATTAATGATATGATCACATTAGAATTTGCAATTATGGTTGAAACACGATTGAGTTAGTTTAACATTGGCCTGAACTACAAGAGAGGATACGAGAAAGTACAACACAAGAATCCCCAACAGCCTGACACAGCACACTAGTCGACCCCCCAGGACCAAGATGAACTGTGTTACAAATTTTGCAATGATCTAATACAGTGGTGTTCAGGACTTTCCTAGAAGGGCGTAATATTATTCGACAGGCAAGTATGAGTTAAAATGTTTTTGTTAATACGGCAAAGTCTGATTTCCATTGGCTAGGGTTGAGCGTGTCTAGTGATTTATTTTGGTAAATTTTCCAAACTATTCCTCATGGGTTAATTGGTTAGACTAGTTATTCAGGATTTCATTAATTTTGCAATGTTACATGTTCTACAGAATTTTTAATTTTAGAAGGTATAAAATGAAGTGCCAACTTACATAAAATAGCAGTTTTGTACAGAAAAAGAAAAATTATTACATTTTTTCAATTTCTTTTGAATAATCTATATATAAATTTGGAATAAAAAAAGCAAGTTTTTACTTTTGTTTTTATTATATTATAGGAGTATCTGGAGATTTTAAAAAAAAAATGTAATTTTTAAATATGTTTTTCGTAATTTTTATTAAACAGTGATACTAAAAAATAAATTATTATAATTCTCTACATTATTCTGAAGAAAATTGAACATGACAAGTCCTACTTTCTGTTATATTTTAATTTTCTGATTTTTTTCCACAAAACATTTAACATTTTGCCTAATTGCTCTGACACTACAGCAAATGGAAACTAGAAATGGTCCGACATTTCTAGGTTAAAAAGGACTAAGACACACAAATATGTATTTTAAACTTTACATAATTTTCCAAGAAATGTTTTTCAACCTTTGTTCCTGTTTATTCTCTTTCTTCCAGTTGCCTTATTGGCTTGAGGCAACATTTAAACTTTTGATTATTACAGTCGTTCCTTTTAAATCCTTCCATTCAGGATGGAAATCCTTCTCTTTTGTTAATACTGAATTTCATTTCTAAAGATAATTTTAATTTAATTTCTGTTTGAGGATACTTCTGTAAATTAATGGATCTTTTTCTAAAGAGTATTAAAACAAAATTGTTTCTAGAAAAGATTATCATACTTCTTGTCCATAAAACTAATGAGGGTAGGAGACCATTATAATTTGAATGAAAAATATCAAGAGTTAACTAAGCTTAGAGAAACCTTATTACTATACAACCCTACACCCTTCAATTACTGTGGTGCCTATTAAAGATGCAGCTATGACCTATCGATGCACAGAACAGAGTCAATTTGTTTGGTGGAGAAATACATGGTTCAGTTTACAGTATTTTGAGCGAATGCACCCCTCAGAGGATCACTTAAAAAATTGATCAGCGAGACCTTATCACAACACACCCTTCGAATTACTGTGGTGTCTATCAAAGATCTTAATACAATGTGTAAGATGCAGCTATGATCTATTGATGCACACAAGAACTGACCGATTGGATTGGTAGGAAATACACAGTTTAGATTGCAGATTGTATTTTGACCGAATGCCCTCCTCAGAGACTCATTAAAACCTTTGACTACTGTAAACATGAATATATGTATTCACACAACACACCCTCATTCGATACTTCTGTACACAGTGTGTTAGTTAAGTCCCTCCCTCCTCACCTTAACTTTTGTATGAAATAGAGCCAAACCCTTTTGGGACTATTAACTAGGTCATCTGAAGTTTCTTTTATGATAGTTTTGAGTTTTTCAAACTCTTAAAATTTTCAAATTGCAATCTACATCTTGTGACATGTCAAATTAAAGGGCATAAAAAGACAAAATTAATGGCGCACGAAATATTTTTTGGGTTAAACTTAACCAAAATGGCGGTACAAAATGTATTTTAGATTTTTAAATTGCTAAATGTGTGTAATCAGAACACTAAACAGTTTTTAAAATGTTCGCTAGACTAATCTGAGAGAAGCATTCAATGTTGAACTGAATTTTACCTCTCCCAAAAGTGTGGTACTTTTCGGCACACTCAAAAATTACCATGTAAGTTATTTGAACCATCTCTACTAAAAAAGGAAATGTGTGTGTGTGTGTGTGTGTGTGTGTGTATGTGTGTCCAGATAAATTTATAACACTTACAGCCAAGAAATTTGGCACACTTATTTGTTTACTTCTTAATGCACCTCAAAGTCTAATTTTAAAATTGAAGCTAGAAAATTTTTTATTTAATATTTTGTACTGGTTTTGCTGATTTTTTGTGTGTATTTGCATATTTGTTAATTACGCATGGCAAAAAACCAATATTGTCTCTGTTACTATCATCCCAAACAATTTTTATATATGGTTCAAATTTTCTCCGTTTAATATAATCATCTGCCGTTTGTATAATAAAATAAAAATTAGTTCTGAAGTTGACAGATTTAGTTTAAGAGCAACAGATTTAGCCTTTTTATTATACAACGATTCTAATGAAATTTGTATTCAACATCTAACATAGTTTTATTTTATTTTATTTTTTTCAACTTACTTTGGAATTTGTATAATTTCTGTCGTTTAACTCTCATTTTTAGGGCCTGTATATAGAAACCAAGGACCTTTATAATTTTCTGTCTATCTTTAAGTCACAACCAGTTTACAAAGACAAGATTATAAATCCTATATATTTGAAAACTTTGCAATTATAAATTTGGTATTGGCCTACATATAGGAAAAATATAGCGGTAACAAAAAAAGGCCTTTGAAACTATGATGAAAAAATTAATATGTTGGTGCTTGACCAAATTTAAAGTATCAGATATCATCACCCCCCCCCCCACTCATGGTCTACAAATCTGAAAATTCACCACACAATGAGGAAATGCATAGCTTATAAGTTTTTGTGAGACAAACAATTCAATACCCATTAAAAGATGGATTGCATTTTAATTAATTTCTCTTTGCAATAATAATTTATTATTATTTCTCTTTGTCTGTCTGAATAATTTAAACTGCCACTTAAAACACTTCCAACTTTATAAAAATAACTGTCCCTGTATGCCTAAGGGACAATACTCTCTTTTATTTAATGTTTGATCAGTGAGGTAACAAGACTACAATCATGTGATGATGGGCGACGTCGTGCGGTTACTGCTAGTGTATAAGTGAACGGTACATGAATTACAATGAAATAAAATTTTGGTCTTTTAATACAAATATTGCATTATGGTAATTATATATTACAATATAATTACGAATGAATACACTCTGATATATCTACCCCCTCCCTTAGACTTTATAGTTCTAACTTAGACCTAAAAAAATAGTCATTTATCCTAACAAATAATATATAAATTTATATTTATCCTTCCTTGTCCGTAACAATAACAAAACTTTAAAGGCTCACTCCCAAGATGTTTACTTAATGTTCTCTATTAAATTAATGGAAGCATAAACATATGTAACAAATTAATATTTAATCTATTAACGTCATTTTACATCCATATAATCACTTATTATCCAACCATTTCACTATCAAAACACTTATCTAATAATCTACAATTAGGTTAATTTCTTGTCTTTAGCAAATAAAATTTATTATACAGGGTGATTCGAAACTGCATGGCAATCTCTTGTGAAATGATTCTATAGCTAAAAGATAAAAAAGTTCATATAAATATAGGTTCAATAACGCATCCTTATATAATTACGGCTAGTGAAAGATTTCTGATCCACTGGTAATATACGGCCAACATTGAATTTCACAGGGGCATAAATTACGTCGCAAATTTGGTGGTTCAATACCTTTTGTGACCTGAAAATGATAAAAAATAGGTCTCAGAACTGTAATTCTAATTTGAAAAAATAATTGTATAACCTCAAAAATGTATTCGACAAATTTATTCTAAGTTAATTGATGTGAATAAAGCCAATAAAAACAAATAGAACTTTTTGAATTAGCCTTATTTGATTCTTAAGGCCTAAAATAAAAAATATTTGGAGATAAAATTATCGGATTTAAAAATTGTTTAGTTTTTAGTATATTTTTGAGTGTTGTAGACAATTACCAACAAATTAAATTTTTAGGTTTGTGTCGATAACTCGGTTATCTTTAGAGATAAAAAGTATTTTATTGTTCGTTCAAAGAGGAAAACCGCCATTTTGAAAATGTAGAAAAAAAGCCTTGGTTTTCTGGTATTAATATGTTACATAAATAATTTGAATACCATATTATCACTCATTATCTTACCTACTTCCAAAGAAATAGTATATTTTTTAAACCAAGACAAAATGGCCAACAGTCACGGAAGAAGCGTTCGTACATTTTTATTATTGCCAATCCAACTATTGATAATAATTAAATTTAAATGACTTACCGTCACGATTGTTAATAGTGATTTTTCTCTTCACTGTGGGTGTTTTGGTAGGTGTCGAGACAGTTGGACCTGGACCAGGACTTACCTGACCAGTTTGGACAGTTATATGTGTAGTAGGTCCAGTAGTCTGGACCTACTACACATAACATAAAACTAAACCAAGTTTTAAGTGTTAAGTGTGTACTATGTGTATAATGTGTTTTTAAATTTACTTATGATAAGGGACAAAGTCCAGCATAACTTGATAATGGCTGAATAGCCGAGACATCATTTTAATTTAAACTAACCGTTTTTAGACCTATGTTTATATATGAACTTTTTATCTTATATTTAGTTATTCCAGCTCTTGTGATATCCCTCATGAGAGTATGAAACGTTCATCAACCCTACCACATAAATAACTTAACAAAAAATGTTTAAACCAAAAGCCTTTAAATTGTTTTAAATTTTGTGATAATTTTCTAAAATCTGTAATTAATCAAATTTCAGCCAAAAATATGGTCATTGTATAACTTTTATCTTAATAATAAAGAACTCAAGAATTTGTTATACTCATGAAAGGCGTGATTTTATAATTTATTTATTTTTACTGTCACATAATATTACATTTACATGCATATAGGAAAAGCTATAAAACAGCTGACACTTTCAAAAACAACTTTTAGATAAATATTTAATTTATTTATTGATTTTGAACACTTTTACAATGCTAGTATTGTTTATTAAATAATAATTTCAAGTGAAAAATATACGATCGCACCCGAGATCACTGACTTTATACTGAGCTATCCTTCTCACTTGACCTTGTTTTGCTGCAATTCCTTTGAAATAATTAATTTATTTATAATACTAACTTGGTAAAAAAAAGTGTTAATATCAATAAATACATACGTAAAAGCTACAAGTCGAGTTAACAGATTAATTTCAATGCTGTTCGTAACAAGTTAGTTGATATATAATAACTCAAAATTGCAGTAAAACAAAATCAAGTGAGAAGTGTAAAATTGCTGAGAATTGACAAGGATAGCTCAGTTGGTCGAGCATTGGCGTGTGAAGCCAAAGGTCCTAAGTTCAATTCCCAGTTTAAAAGTCGTATATTTTTCACAAAGGACGGGATGAAACTGATTGTTAAAGGGGTGGAGCCAAGAGAAAGTTGTCCCAACTGTTTATTGGGGTAAACAACATTTTGCCCCCCTCATTCAAGAGTTTAGTCTTTGATCACATCATGATTCCAATTTGTGGAATAAGCAGTAAAATTACAGCCAGTAGAAGAATTTTTACCTCCCATTTTTATTAAAGGAAGCCATAATGGCCTTTTGTTTCTTAAACTAGTTTGGCTGATAGGATGGGTGTACAATATCAACAGACAAAGTTTCTGGTTTAAAGGCAAAAAATATCTTGCAGTTCACACCTTACAAAAAAATAAAAGAGCGTAAAATAGACCTTATCCCACGATACTCTAAAGTATCTCAGTGGGAAGAGAGAACAAGTGTTGGTCAAGAGAAACAATAGAAAAATGAAATCGAGGTATCTAACCTCGAGATCACCACATATGAACCCATGACGGAAATATTAACAAATAGTAAAATAAAATAGTCGAAGCAGCCGACACTAGACTTAATGTTGTAAAATTCACACTCCAAAATATACAAACACTACAAGTTAAATAAAAACAATTGAAGAACAGAGAGACAACTGATCCATAACCTCACCTGAGTTAGAGCAGTGCCTTGGAGGGTTTGGCTCATACTATAGCAGCATCTTCATTTAGGCATTCACCATTCTCATGTTACAAGATTACCATGTCAGTTCTGCAAGCACACACAACAAATCAATATTTGTTTATAACAGAATAGTTTAAGACAAGGTATAGACAGTGTAGACACATAAGCGTTATAGCTGCATGGTGCATGGTGTCAAACTAATTAATACTGGGATTAGGCTATTCAGCATAGTGTTAACTAGTGAAACCCTACTTTTAGCAGGTTTTTCTATTCCTTTCAGACCAATAACTACTAACTACACTAGGTAACCAATTCTTATAATAAACTAAAGGGTAATAGAGTAATTACATACAACTGATATTAAAACATTATAACCTCACCCATTTTAATTAACACAGTGCAGCTCATTATTTGGCTTTTCCGTGATCACCCAGAATACGGAACTTAACAGAGCCCGATAATTAAGAAAAACCAGCCCAGTCGAACTGCCGACACACAACACTTCTGCAGAGAAACCTATCAGAAGCTAATGCACTGCTATTCCCACTGTCAACATATTGGCAATCCAACTGATGAATCTGCAAGCATGGCCAAAGATTTATTTATACTCAATCGGAATGCCAACCTCTTTCAGTTGTAAATGTTCCTCGAAACATATCGCAGCACACAGAAAATCAAAGTCTATACAGAGAGATGCTTTAGAAGAACGAATACTTCACAATTAGTTAAAGGATGAATTTTTTAAAAGTAGGTCATTGTTAAATCTGCAACCATTAAAGACTCTGTTCGATATTCTTTATTACAATGAATAAAACTCCTTACTTAAAATGTACCTGCACTTTTTGTTGTCACTCAATCTCAATACTATGTTTCTTCATTAATCTAAAGAATTTATTAAAACTCATGTTTGTGAATAACTTTTGTTAAAGTGTAAAGATTTTGATGCCAACAATAAAGCTGTGTAGCGTGTTAAGCACGAAAATAACTAGTGTGACAATAAAGGACTTCAATTATTCTTTTAAACTTTTAAAAATTATTGTTAATATGTGCACTATAAGTTTAAATTTTGAAACTAGTCTGATTCCCTGTCCCATAATCATTGTGGTTCTCTGAATAAAGAAAAAAAAACCAATTCTCAATTTCTGTCTCAAGTCTCACACTCCAAACAGTTTCAAAATAAAATAAAACAAAACAAAATTTTTTTGTAACTTCTACAATTTATTGTGAGTCTTGCCGACCATGGTTTCGCCAGTAACGGCATTGACGAGGCAACAATACAGACTAAGGAATGTTTGAAACAACGTGTTCAACATAGAACAGTTACTTACTACAAAAAAGAAGGTAAGGGAGTGGAAGATGGGAGGGGGTGGGGTACATATGGTCGTAAGGAAGACAACGGGTTTAATAGAGGTGAATTGGACAAAAATTCTACCTGATCGTTAAGTACAAGGCTAGAATCTTTACAAAATAATCTCTTAATTTCTAACATTTAGTGTTAGAATTAATGTTAGAAATTAGAATTAATTACCTAGACTTAGCAATTGCTAGGTTTTATTCAACCCACCCATTATAATTTGGGAATAATTGTAAAATAATTTTTTTTTTAAATAATAATTAAACTTGCCATCATTAAAAAAAAAAAAATCTACGCTTAGGATTCATTCCACAAGTAAAACAAGTTTAGATCTTTTATCAAAAACTCCATTCGAGCTATTACCATGGTAATAGGTTACTACAAACATCCTATTAATTTTGTAATGCTGAGTGATAACTATATTAAACTTTTAGCTTGTTGAAGCTATTAATTGAAAACTGCAACGAAACACAGATGTCTGTTACTGTAAGTTATTAAAAGACAATTGAATAATCACCAACACAATTTTAAATTTATTAAAACAGCAATACAGTAAGATAAAAATTCGGTAATTATATAGCAGAGTAGCCTCACTTCAAAATCAATTTTTATGGGTTTTATTCGACAAATAAATGTTGGAAAAATATTTTACTATCGAAAAAAAGTGTCGGAAAGATGATTACATAATACAATAATACAATTACACAAGTAGTTTTTTCGTGAAAAAATTAACTCTGCGTTATCTTTCATACTCATGACATTCACTTCAATAAACGTACGGAAGGTTTGGCCAGGTGGTTATATATATATATATATATATATATATATATATATATATATATATATAGCAACCTGGCCAAACCTTTCGTGACATATAATAATACAGCCCTACATATGCGTACACTGAAGCACATACGCAGACAATTGAACGTCAATGGAGGGGGGTGCGAGGAAATGTGCCGCGATATGGAAATTCAAAACAACATTTCCATGGCCATATAGCCGAATTTATGTTTAAGAGAAAGTACAATGAGTATAATACTCGTTTTCATCATTTATGGCGAATTACAAGTGAAATACATTTAAATTCAATAAATTCCTCTTCTACTGAATTTGCAGCAGAATTTGACTCTGATTAAGATTTTCTTGTGTAATCTTGTGTAATTATATTATGTAATCATCTTTCCGACACTTTTTTTCGATAATAAAATATTTTTCCAACATTTATTTGACGAATAAAACCTTTAAAAATTGATTTTGAAGTGAGGCTACTCTGCTATATAATTACCAAAAATTCATACGTAGAACTAAAATTGATTACTATACATGATTAATTTATTGTTATAACAGTATTTATATAATTATATACGGAGTGTCTCACGAAGATGTCGCTATTTTTTAATTAATATGTCAGAGATATGGAACACTCTATAAACTTGACACTTTACAGTTATGTTACACATAGATATGTAAAAAAAAGTACCCTTGAGTTTCATTTTCATATGATCAATCAAAACAAAATGGCGGAATAACAAAATAATGGTACGTTTTCACCAAAATGATTTCATTTGCATCAAAAATACAAATTGTCGACTTGCAGATAACACGAGAAAGTGTAAAACTGAATAAAGAAAAATAATAGTAATAAATTTGTAATGATACAAATTTGACCTTTATTCGAATTAATATCCATCAATAGCAATGCACTGATAGGAACAAAACAAAAAAGAGTCATAAGCGCTATTGAAAAGTTGCCGAGGTATCAACATAATTCCTCTTCAATCAGCCTCATTATTTTATCATCTATTGCTACAGAGTGAGAATAAACTTTTTCTTTCAAAAAGCCCTTTAGAAAAAAAATCATAGTCAAGTCTGTGAATCTTGGAGACCAGTCCATAAAGTTGCTGCCACGACCTACGCAACAGTTGGGGAGATCTCTATCTAAAACTGCTTTAATGAGGAGAAGCTCCATCCTATTAGAAAAAAGTCTCTCATCTCCGGCTGAGTAAGATGAACTATGTGATCAGTTAATACTGATGCATATCTGTCTCCAGTTATTGTCTGATGGGATATATCATACGATAAAACACTATTCTTAGTGATGGCAACCCAAACAGTTATACACTTTGATTTCACGCCCTCTTAGATTAGATTAGATTAGATTTGGTATGGGGTGGAATCCTTCTGAAGGATTCCTTGCACGTCAACCATAAGCTTATTGTGCCCCCTATTTGCCGTTCTTGACGTTTAAAATCCTGTACCCTTTGTGAGGTGCAGGATTTTCTCCACTAAATAAGTGTCTTCTTCATCTCCGGGTTGCAGGATGCCGAATAGTTCCCTCCTTCTGCGTTCCAGCGTCCAGCAGTCAAAGATGACATGTTGTGCTGTTTCTTCAGCTTGTTCGCATAGCCGACAGTTTGTGTCACCTTCTAGGGCTCCTACTGTTGTTAGGTGTTTCCTGAACCAGCCGTGTCCAGTGATGAGTCCTACAGCTCTTTTCAGCTGTTGTCGATCCAGTCTGATTAGGGACTTGGTAAGCCTGATGCTAGGTCCCTGTATCAACCGTTTACTTTGCGTGTGCCCAGGTATTCTACTCCATCTTTTGCGTTGTAGTTCCTTGGCCCAGCTATTGATTGCGCTTTTAGCCATACTACGGCTAATGCAGCACATTGGTTCCGGCCCTGTGAAGGGTGTTGATGCTCCTTGTTTGGCTAGAGTATCTGCCATCTCATTTCCCTCGATGCCTCGGTGTCCAGGCACCTATCTCAGTTCAACCGTGTTGTTCCTAGATAGCTGAACTAGTGTTGAGAGGCAGTCTTTCACCAACTTTGAAGTGATGTTAACTGAGTCTAGCGCTTTTAATGCTGCCTGACTGTCCGAAAGTATTAGGATCTGTCGGTTTGTGAGACCTTCTGTCAGACCTAAATGAGCGCAGGCGGTGATTGCTAATATCTCTGCCTGGAATACAGTACAGTGAGTCCCAAGGCTCACACTTATGTTCGTCCTTGGTGAAGCACTGTAAATGTCACGCCCTCTTAGTGTAAGATATGTGAATTTTGTATGTTATAATAATTAAATTGTGTCTGTTTACAGATCCTGTTTAGTAAAATGTTAGCTTCATCTGAGAATACAATTCCTTCCATACCATTCGGCATTTTTGTCAAACTTTTCAATTAAACAAAACTTCGAACAAAATGTGTTTTATAAAAAATAATTTTGTTCTTCTTGGCATACCCTTTGAACTGATGACTTCGGTATACCAGTAGCACAAGAAACTTTTCTAAGTGAATTAGGCCAGTTTGGAGATTTGAGTAAAGCAGCACATGCAAGCTTTTCAATTTCTGTGTTAGAAAATTTATGGTATGTAATCTATCCAGTAACACATTATTAAATTAATATGTTACTGGAACCTATTACCGGAATGTAGTAACTCATTAGTAACATATTAATGCAATGTAACTGTATATCCCATCGCTGGTTTATTTTCATGATTTGGTTGACAACTACCAAACAATGTTTATTGTGAATAGTTGTGGTTGATTTGTAGGTGGGTGAGTGAGAACATTTTTGCAATATTTCTGCACCATTTATTGATACTTTTAATTAGCAGATACAATATTAATTAAACTATACAGATACTTGTATCAATTATGTGTTAGTATAAAATATAGACAAAACAATTCTGGAAGCATGTAGTCATTGCATGTATTTATTCTTAACTTAAGGACTAGTGCCAAAACACAAACACGCAGAACTGTCTAAGAAAGGTCAACAACACGCGATGACAATTTGGCTTTCGTACATCATCTAACTGGACTTGATTTGTAGATCTGTGTTGTCCATACTAATGAACTGTGGAATTTTTAAAACAGTTTGGAATAAACTTTAAGAATTATTTAAGGGGGTGGCTATTATTTCTAGTAGAAATTACTTGATGAGTGCCATCTGGTACTTACCCAACCCCATGGTACAAAGTAATACAAGCAGATCCTCTGAATGTAATGCCCAAAAATAGGTTTCTTGTGCTTTGTAGGAATTGTTAAATTGTATTGGTAGATCAAGGAGTCTTATCCAGTAGGGTAAGATTGTTTAAAATAGTTGTAATTGTTTTGTCAACTAAACCCAACGGGTCTCGTAGATGTATATATATATATATATATATATATATATATATATATATATATATATATATTAAAAACACTCCACTCTCTTTACTCATCTTAGTGTCTCAACCTCGAAGAAACCGTACTGTGTCTTCACTCGCTACGCTAGTCTCAATGAGTCAACCCTGTAAGACATAACATTTTCTTGATATATCAAGGTTTGAAATTATATTTTTGACAATAACTTTGCTACGAGTCATTGTACAGAAGTACGGTTGATAACATTAAATGCAGAATTGAAATCTTCCCCAACTTTTTACATAATTTAATCTGTTAAAAGTTTATTAACACACAATTATGAAGTTGATCAAATTTTGTTCAAGTATAGTCTCTAAGAACTGAAACAAAACATATTGGGTGTCGTCTCAGCAAAAATACGGTGATATTATAAAAGTAGTGATTTATCAAAATTGATTTTGTCCAAATTTTAGTAAAATGAGAAGATTGTAAGTAAAAATACAACAAAACACTAACAATTACAATTTACACTGAGGTCATGTTTATGACACAAGCAAAGCAAGATGTAAAGATGGTGTCCATGGTTCACTTGTTGATTGATAACTATCAACTGACAATAATTTTAGTGAAGAATTAATTTTTGTTAGTTTTTATTTGATGTGGGGGGGGGGGTGAAAAATGTTATCACAATTTATTTAGTTTGTATTTTAATTTGAAGCAAACTATTGGTTATATTTATTTGGAGCAAAAAGCAGTAAAATAAGTAGAGAAACACGAAAGAACATTTTTTAGGTTATTTGACTCGGCAGTCATGTTTAGACTCATATCCAACAGTACTTGATGATATGTCCAACTGTTGTTCTACATACTAATGAGCTATGGAAATATTTAAACGAGTAATGTAGATTCACCAGGAGCCAGAAACGTCCCATTAGAGAGGGCGGGGACTGTCTACATTCCCACATGTCTTGGAAGATCTAAAGTTTAAATAATGCTCTGCTATGCTGACATGATAAGATATGAAATCTTTTTGTTGTTTTAGAGAATTTCAAATTCTGTAATTCTACCACTGCGTCTCTCTTATTGCTAACATCTGAGACTATGAAATATCCACCGATCCTATTTAGAGAATGAATTTGAATTGTATCATTTTAATTACTCAGTTTATGTGGGTTAGGTTAGCTTATGTTAGGCGCATCAAGACTCTTTAAAAATTAAAAAAAAATATTGCTAGAATTCTTACAAATACTGCTAAATATTTACACTGTTTAAAAAATTTTAACTTCGCCTTCTACTCATAGGGGAAGCCGGGATAATAAGAAACACAAGGGTGAATAAGAGAGAGAAAAATTCTATTTTTATATTATTTATCAAAAATTATTCAAATAAATAAATTATGTTAGAACTTGTTTAAATATAAGTTCCTGTAAACATATGTCTGATTACGCTTCTTTTAGCACTATACACATTTTTTAAAACTAAATAATTTATATCTCTAGAACGGCTGAACAGATTCAGTTGAAATTTTGCACGGTGGTCATCAATGTAAAGACCTAGATTGAAAAGAATATTCAACTTGTTCCAAATATCTGTTTCAAAAGGGAGGCCAATTAAAAAATTTCAATAAAAATCAATTTAAATGAGCTATTTTCATTTATAATAATTATATGGCCGCCATTTTGAAACGGTTTATTGGAACAAGTAGAATTTTTTCCAAACTCGGTCTTTACATTGATGAGTATAGTGCAATATTTCAACTCAATCTGTTCAGCCGTTCTAGAGATATAAATTATTTAGTTTTAAAAAATGTGCTTAAAGAAGCGGTTCCAGAGTTACGTTTTTAGGATTACAAGACCCTTGTATACACCTTCCAAGCCTTTCAAAGTCAAGACAATAACAGGAGCCCAGTGAGGCAGACAGTACATCTACAAGACTCGTTACCCTACTAAACAAAACCACCTTGATCTACCAATAGGATGTAACATTTCCTACAAGGCACAAGTAACCAACTTTTGAACATTACATTTAAAGGTTCTGCTAAAATAATTGGACTGAGTAAGTACCACGATGGGTCTGTCAACTTGTTTTATAACTGAGAGGTTTTCCAACAAGGATATTAACTCTTAGAGGTAGGATCGATGCCCATTCCATAGCATTGGCGGCACGGTTTCTCCTAAAGAAGGCCTCACTCAGTGATGCAGATTTTCAATTCTTTCTCATAAGATTAAATTATGTTGAATGACAAAGCCTTGTGTGCACTGACCCGTATTGAAGCAACCTCAAAACCTCCGTCAAACTGTGGTTTCCATAGATTTGTTTTCATTGTTCAAAGTCAAAAAACCTCTCGGTCATCATCTGCTTATAGAAAAAAAAAGTAAAATGTATCGTAAAGAGTCCTACTTCTAGAATACCATCCGATTAGGAAAAGAACAAAGTTGGTCAAGAGAAGACCTTATGGGGAAAACTAATGAAAGATATCTAACAAAGACTAGATGAAAACAGTGTATGTTCAGCTAGAGTACGGGATTGCAAAGACTGTACTTACTAGCGGCTGTCAGGTTCGGAAATGAACAAAGTTGGTCAAGAGAAGACCTTATGGGGAAAACTAATGAAAGAGATCTAACAAAGACTAGATGAAAACAGTGTATGTTCAGCTAGAGTACGGGATTGCAAAGACCGTACGTACTAGCAGCTGTCAGGTTCGGAAAAGAACAAAAGTTTGTAAAGAGAGACCTTATTGGAAAGATGAAAGATCTAACCCAAGACTATAGGTTCAGCTAGGAATACAAAGAATGCTGTTCATTACTCGACCAGATGTTGGTTGAACCAAGATGGACACTGATAATATGTAGAGCGTTATAGCATGATAAATCGTTCATTGGACGTCCACCATCTTTTATACAGGGTGTTTCTACAACAAAGTTGGTATAGTCCTACTTCCTAAAATGTTTAGTTTTCTATTTAACAGCCATTTTGTAATTTTAACAAAAAATCTTATCTATTTTTACGGTAAATGATAGAGAATTAAAAATTTTGCATGCTACTTAGTGATATAAAGATCCAATTTGTGAAATATAATCAACCAATTTCCTGTAATCATTTCAAAATGGCGGTTATTTAAAGTTTTTAATGTTGTATACGGGTTCGGGGAGGGTGATTAAGATAAATTCAAAAGGGTTAGATTAAAAAACCTTGAAATTCAAATATATTTTTGTTTTGGGCTAATATAGTGTGTTGTAGATAAATACCAAGAAATTATGTTTTCAGTTTTTCAACAACAACTTGGGTATCCTTTAAGCTATTTGAAAAATTATAAAATCCATTTTGTTTGCCATGAAAAAAGAAAACTTTTGTTCGCTTGTAAATGTTTTGTAAAGTTAATGGTTTTTGAAACACTGGTTTTGGCAGTATATTGGATGGAAAATGTGCTTATACAACTTTTTTTTTTAAACAGGTGGGCTTTTGAAAAATTCTTCAAATTGTACAACTAATATTTCTACAAAGAATCATATTGACATGCTCACTAATTTATTGGGCAAAATCCCCTAACCCTCGAATAGTCTAATAGCGCCAGAGTCAGTAAAGAACAAGAAATGGTCAATAGATACCTGATTTTATGATGTTGAGGTGAACATTCTTTATTATCTGAAAACTCAAATACTAAATTATATATACAGGGTGTCTTTTAAGTAATCTGCCAAACTTTAGAAAATGATTCTGTGGGTCATGATAAATAAATTTCAAAGATACAATAAAGTGGTTGGATGATGTGGAAGGAGGTTGGGAGTGAGACGCTAAGGAGTGAGAGGCACAGACAACAAGAATGGCATTATTGTGGAGATCAAGGCCTTCCTAGTGTAACAAATTTATGGCACTTCAAGCTATCAGCTTATACAATTTACATTATTTGTTTTAATTTTGTAAATGTTTCAAGATATTTAGTACAATATAATAAATAGGTGCCATTTTGAAATATTTAAGTGTCATATTTGAATTTTTTATTGAATTCACGGCAGTGGATTATAAAATTTGTATTAAAAGTATTAAAATTCACAAGTATTTCGTTCTAGGTCAATCTCGAGTGTTGTAGACAACTACCAAGAAATTATTAGTTTCTTATTTTTTGTCAATAACTTGATTATAGACTAGTTTGACCTACAGAAACAATTTTTTTTTGTCTCTTGTTAATTTTTTGTGGTTTTCGAGATATTCAATATTAATTATTTTAAACGGCTGCCATTTGGAAAATATACAAAATAAAGTCTTTATTTTCGGTACACTTATAAAACGCAACATTAAACTATATCTGAATTCAAATCATTTCTATTTCCAAAGTTATCATTTAAATTTTTTGAGGATATTAAGACATTACCTCCTTATAAAAAAAAGGATCAAAAGAACATACAATTAAGACCATCTAACCCTCGAATACCGTCAGGATCGGAAAAGAACAAGAGTTGGTCAAGAGAGAGCTGATACGAAAGATGAAAGAGAGGAATCTATCCCAAGACTACATGAAAACAAGGTGTAGATCCAGCTAGGTCTTAGGGATTGCCAAGCCAGTACTAAGAGAGGAATATATCCCAAGACTACATGAAAACAAGGTGTAGATCCAACTAGGTATTAGGGATTGCCAACCAAATACAAAAAGATGGCTACGAATGTCATTATGTGTAATCAAAATTTTAGGAATGAGGAATCAACGTCATGCATTACTATTTAGAAATGCTTTGGCGTGTTGTTTACACAAAATATGATGTTTTTAAACTTCAAGCGACAACAACTGGCTGACTACGTACTTGTTGATGTGTGTTACGTTGTTTCTTGTGACAGCCACACACCACTCGATACACAATTTATAACAAGCGGGGTGATATGCCATCAATAGACTACTTTCATTATACGTTTTTTGGGTCGCTGATTTCGAAAATTGAGGTCACGAAACCCCAAAGTTGTAGGGTCACCACTAAAAATGCAAAAACACCCCCTTTTAACTAATTACCGTTTAACTATTTGTTCAAAGCAATTTTTTAATTATACTGGCAACACCAGCCTTAATACGTTGTTGATGTCCTCACTTATACTCAATACGTAAATACAATTCCAAGTAAAATAAAAGCCAAAAAAAAAAACACACACAACTGAATAAAAGCAGATTTTGTGAAATAGATAAAAATCCTCCACACACGAAATTTGGTGGAAAGTTTGGTTTTGTGGTTACTTCATTAGGGGGAAAATTTGGGCATTCCAGCGCACCGCTGGAGGGGTTAAAAAGTGGTGCAAAACGATTTTTTTGTAAATATCTCGAAACTAAGCAAGATAACAAAAACAGTTGTAGTTGACTAAATTTCCCATTAAAATGGTCCTTAGTAATTTTTTCGACAGACACACGGGACAGATATATGAGCGCTCAAAGTTGAGACCTTATTTTGCAAATTGTTCATATAAGGCATTTTTAAGGGGGAAAACTTACATTTTTTGAGTTTAGACAGATTTTTATCAAATAAAAAGCGCAAAAACTACAAATAAATCTGAAATCTGTCCGGCTAAAATAAAAATGGGTAGATTTAAATGAAATTTGGTTTGTAAAGTATATTTGGAAGAATACAAAATTAAGTTTTTTCAAAAACGACACAATTGATATTATTCAAACTTTAGTGAAATGTTAAAATATACAAATTTTAAGGTTACCTTAGTTCAAAAAGTGGATTTTGGAATGACGTCTGTCTGTTTGGGTAAAATAAAAATGGGTTGATTTAAATGAAATTTGAAATGTCAGCATATTTTGGTAATTAATTTTTTTATTTGGTAACAATTTAGGGTGTAGCTGCTTTATGGAAAAATACAAATTTACGTTATTTTTTAAAAACGACAACCGATTTTAGTGAAATTTGAAATTTTACAGCGAGCCCTTTAAAGGAAATATATAATCATGACAATATGTCGCATCAATCCCCCGAAATTCGAGACTGAAAAACGTAGCTCATAAAAAAAGGGTGGGGTGTATATTTTGAACCACCGTGTATATATTTAGACTCAGTATCTCATAAAACTAATAAAAACCTTAAGTTTGACAGCATATGTGACTAACTTAATTCAATTTTGTTAAAGAGCTTAAAAAAGGTTGACTTAAAAATGAGTTACAATAGGAGCGTAGAGTAACCGATGCAAGACAAGGAACCGGAATTGCATGACGTCATATCCGACCTCTCCTATTGCTTGACAGCAACCATTACTGTTCCCCCAACACACCTTTACGATGTTTCTACTATAATATGACTAATTTGACTTTTTAAACTGCACGACAGCGCCGACAACAATTAGTGTGCTCGTATGTGTCAAAATGGCGGCCGTTTTAATCAGTTTTTCTTTCATATCTCGTGTGTTATTCAACTTATAACACTCTAAATTATATACAAATGTGGAGATTTCAATTCTGCATGCAGTTGTACCAACCTCACATCTCTACGATGACAAATAGCCAAGTTATTGTCAAACATGTAATTGCGAACTTTTACCTCCCCCCCCACAAAATTGTGGTATTCGCATGGTTATATGATTCGTCAGGCAGAGACACTGATACGAGTGGAGGTTTCTTCAAGGCCTGCTAAGGTATATACAATTCTACGAGGCTTGAGACATAGCCGATCTCAAGATAGTATTGATATATACAATTATGAGGTTCAGAAAACCTGTCCAACAAATGTTTTAAACAAACTCACCCTACTGGATAAGACCAATTTATCTACAAGGCCCCAAGAATACAACATTTAGAGGAGGACAGTGGACAAAACCAAAGTTAAATACTGACCTATAAGAGAAGATGTTATGTAGGCCAGAACTATATATAACTGGCCTTGGGTTTTATTGGCATTCTTCATTCAGTCGCAACTTGTTGTCACAGCCTCCTATAGTCGAGGCTTGCCGCAACGTAATGTTATTACGTAACTCTCATCTCTCTCTCTCTCTCTCTCGTCTTAGATTAGATACCTCTCTTTCATCTTTCCTATCAGATCTCTCTTGACCAACTCTTGTTCTCTTCCGACACTGACGCTATCAGAGTATTCGAGGGTATTATGTATGACCTTTTTTTTATAAGACGGAGAGGGTTTTCCCAATTTACTCTCCTGCCTTAACTCCTTCTAACTTCAATTTTATCTTCCTCTTTGGGTATTCCCCTTTCCATATGTCTCCATTAAACTCTTTTTCTCCATCATTCTCATTTCTACCTTCTTCTCTCTGTCCTCTCTCCCATCAAGTCTCCTTTCATAGTTTTACTCCCTTTTCTGTGTTCTTCCAATCCATTTTTTTATTTTCTTATTGTCTTGTATGGAGCAGAGTGGAAGAAAGGACCTACTAGTCCTAATTTTGGCTTTTATTAAGTGCAGTTATTTATTAATACAGATTTTTCTCTTCCCCTCATCACTTTATCTCCCAATATCTCTCTTCTAATTCTCTTCCAACTTTCTTCTGTTTTAACCTAACTCTCCCCCTCATTTTTAACCCCTTCTTCCTCTCTCCCTTTCACTGTCTCCTATTTTAACTTAACCGCTCCCCCACCTTTATCTTTCTACTTCTCCCATCTATCTTCCTTTCACTTTTATTGTTATACATTTTTAGTTGTATACTTGCTTATTTTTATTAACAAATAACTTCAAACAGAGAATTCCTTTCACTGTCTTCTGTTTTAACCTAACTTAACCCTCCCTCCTCACCTTTATCTTTCTATCTCTCCCATCTATCTTTCTACCTCCCTTTCACTGCCTTCTATTTTAACCTAACTTAACCTAATCCTCCACCTCATCTTTATTTTTCTGTATCTCTCCCTTTCACTGTCTTTTGTATTAATCTAACCTTACCCTCCCCTTCTTATCTTTCAATCTATCTTCCTTTCTCCCTTTCACTGTTGTGTTTTATCTTAACCTAACCCAATCCTCCGTCTCATCTTTATCCTTTCTATCTGTCTTCTACTCTTCCACTATCTATTTTATCTTTCTCTCATTCTTCTCACTCTCTTTCTTTGTATTATGTTTTAGTTTTACCTTGAAGAATGTTGAAATCTTTTACCATGAGGAGTGTATGTGAAGAAATAAGTATGTGTATGTAATTTGATTTTTTTTTTTAGTTTCTGTTAATTTAAAAAAAATAATAATAATAAGTTTGTTTTGTATTATAACGAAGAAAACTTTTACACATAATTTAACAAAATACAACTATAAATAAAATAAAAAATTTATTTTACAAATAGGGACTCACAATTTTCCATAAAATTCGCCGCTGTCAAAGTCTACAAGAATTGATCACCATAAAATTATATCGTGTTTAAAAATACATTGTATTTAATATATTGTGACAACTTTATTTTTATTGATTTATTACTTTTGGAATAAAATCCTAAAACAGTTATAAGGTCTAATTTAGACATTGTTCTATTTTCTCTTGTGCTCTCTGCCCACATGGTCATTTCCACATTTATTCCAACCACACTATCACAACTTCCTCCGACATTCTCTAATTTCCTCATTAGTCATATTTACCAGCTTACATTACATTACATTCGGAAAGTATTATTTTTTTTAAAGAAAAATTGCAGTATTTATTTTATGTAAAAATGAAATTTTCATAAAAATATGAGAATTTTGACAAAAAAAAACAACACTAAAAACGTGATTTTTCAAAGAAAAATTAAAAAAATTGACGCAAATTGGTCAATTTTTCGGTTTCTACTCAACCAAATTCAATTTCCCTAGATGGAAAATTTTCATGTTTCTAGAACATATACTGATAGATTGGCACGATTTCAGATTGGATGAAGAAAAAAAAAAGCTTTAAAATTTGTAACTTTGTTTTTCAATTTTGAAAATTTACCTAACTTTAACGTCCAGCAACTCAAAGTGTTCGTCAAAGTTTTATCAATTAAAATGATATCAATAACATTAAAATCGGTCGAAAAGAAGCAAAGATATGCGTGCAAAACCATTAAAACTGCGAAAAATTGTCAGTTTTCCAATTTTTGACCACGAAGTGGGGTAATTTAAAATTCACATTCAACGTTATAAAATTCATAAATATTATTTGTTTCATTAAAACCGTAAAATGTTTTGCAATTCGGCTCTGAAAAGTTTGATTGTTTTATTACACAGAGTGGGCAAGTGTATATCTATAGTATCTTACTACGTTATGATAGCAATAAAACACATCCCTTATTATTTATTGCATTATTTTTTTACTTACCCAGTAAACGAAGTAGAGGGTTATTGTCAATTATTTATTAAGTTTTACAATTTTTATTAATATTTAAGAGTGTTGGATTTTTTTTTACTTTTAGTCTTATAAAAAAATTAATTTCTTCTAATGAATAAATTTAAAGTTTATTAATTTTATTCCACACATCGACTTCAAAATAATCAATTTTTAATGTCTTTTTCATCATAATACTTGAAAAACAGCTGTTTTCACTACATACTTTGTGATGCTAAATTTGTTCTTTTTAGTCCTAGGACCTAAAAACATCAGCTGAGGTCGAAAGCATCAGCTGTGACTTTGTTTATATGAATTAATTAACTATTGTAAAGAATCTATAAAAACAACCGATACTTTCAATTGTAAATAACCGTTAAAACAGCTATGAAGACTCAGAAGTTTTATATATAGTTTAAACCTATTCAGGATGTTGATGCTCCTATTTCAAATGGTTTTATGTTTTATTTATATAAGAAAATAAAGTATAATATTAATAGTAAATTTTGTGTGTTTCAAATTTCAATTGTTTAACTGTTTCTATGGAAACCTGATAAATCCTCATATCTTTTTTACATTCAAATTCAAAATAAGTGGTCGCAAAATAATAAAATCTCAGGTAAAATTCAGCCAATACCTTGAAATTACCTGTGTATATTCTCGATTTTAGTTCATTTACAGTCCTTACAATAATGTAAGACTATGTAAATGTTTACTTATTTCAAATTGGAATATGAATGACCCAATTAGCTATTGTTTACTATAACAACATAATTTAAGTACATATTGTAAGTAATACTTTATATGTACCTAGTGCGGTAACCACATTTTAAATTATTAGTTTAACTAAATTATAAGTTTAGGAGTCAATACATTAGCCCGTAGATGCCGCAAGGCGAAACAATTGTAGCTAATTAAGTTATTAAATACATTTGAAACTATAGCCTAGTGCTTATTTTATCCTTATTATGGAGTTTCAACAAGTAGTCACTGCTGTTACAGTTAAAAAGTCAATACATTTATTCGTTGACAGTGCTCAATTCTTTATTTTGCTTACGTAGTAAATAAATGTTTCAAAATATTTACATGTTTGTACCTTAATAAGTTATTTTAAGGTTAGGCCTAGTCTAGAGTGAAACATTTTGACTAGTAATGTTAGTCTTGACCAAAAATGGTAATTGTTTAAAATTAAAGCTTTCTTTGTTAACATGTTCTACGCACCTTATTTAATAGAAAAACATAATTTCAACTTTAAGGTTAAGGTCCATTAAGTGAATATACACATGTTTATATGACACCGTATACTATGTAAGGTTATGAAACGTTATGCTACTAAAAGCATAAAATAAATAAATACACGTACATTAAAGTTCATACAGATTTATCAATGTGTAAATGTAAATAAATTATAGTAATATTTAAATAAAGAAAAGAAAATTTCACTGGGAAAAGTGTGCATGAAATTTTTACTTGACAAACTATAATACATATTATTTACTTCTGCGAGAAATTTATTAATATCACTATTAACTAATACTAATTGATGCCTGTCCTTCATTGAAGAATTGCGAGAAGGTACCTTAAATTATTCTTTTAAATTTCTTAGTAGTGTTATGCCCATTTACAAGGTTCAGAAAACGCTTGTTACAACTACTTTAAACAAACCATATTGGATAAGATTCCTTGATCTATCAATATAATATTACATTTACTGCTAGAGGGTTGATACAGAAAACGCTTGTAAACAACTACTTTAAACAAACCCTAAAAAGGTTGATTTATTAAAACACAAAAATTATTGAAGGCCAATTTTATTTCGTTTATATTTTTAAAACATTTTACAAATCACTCCACAGTCAATATTAATTTTTTATTTATTTATTTTTATTCCATGTATTGGATCTAGGTTATGTTAGGCTTAACCTATTTTCGTGCTAAATAAAAAATAATTTTCGTCATACTGCTTCAAAAACAGCTGTTTTCAATAGTTTACATATTTTGAGATGCTAAAGTTGTTCTTTTTAGTTTGAGGTCGAGGTCATCAGCTGTTACTTCATTTATACGAATTAAATAACGATTGTAAATCATTTATAATAATAACCGATACTCTCGATTTTAAATAACCGTTAAAACAGCTGTTATCATCGATTTGAAGGCAAATAGGTTATAACATTTTAGTTTTTGTGAAATTGTTTTCTTATATTATTTGTAATATGACGAAAAATATAGTTCATCACTTGGACCAAAAGAAGCTTTACTATTATGTACAACTGAAATCACAAAGACATTGAATCTGAAGCCAACAATAAACAGCTGATTTATTATGAATTTGTAATATCTCATTTGTAAACAAACACTATTGGATAAGATTCCTTGATCTACCAATACAATATTACATTTACTGCAAAAGGGCCTAGCTGACATCAAGAAAATAGTGTTATACAGTGTAGTGAAATTTATGCGCATTATTTTAATCGTATTCTAAGTAAAAAAAAAAAAATGAGAAAGCCTTCTTGAAAAGCCTGTTTTTTTCCTTCTAACCGCCTAGACAGCAACTTGATATTTTGTTACCACCGAGCCAACTCGGTTACTAGCTTTTGTCAGTCTGCCAATATTTAGCCACTCACCGGACATAGGTTAATATTACATTATCAGCTGTTTCCTTTGTTTAAACTATAAAAGTTGTTTATATTTTATGAAACAGCGTTTCCGTTTATTTAATTGCAATACACTGTCACTAGGCTTCTTTCATGCCAATACGTAAGATCATACTATATTTTTAAAACTATATTAATTTTACAAAACAAACGTTATTCATTCACCGAAAAGCGCCCTCATTGAATCGTATGGGTTTGATAATCCTATTCTTTCACGTAATCTGTACAATACATGAAAACGCCGAGGTAGTCCTACGAAAAAGAAAAACTCCACAATTTCTAAACAAATTACAAACGTATTAAAACATACAAGCAAAGAATAAGAAAATGAAGAGCCTATCATGAGTATTATGGAAAATGTAACGACCAGTAGACCCTACAAAAGTGTAATGGAATGTGGCTGTAGGTCTGAGAGTTACGGGAAGCTCATACGTTGATTCGGAATTCTCCATCAGCCAAAAAATAAAAATTGTTACATTAACACAAAATATTTAATTCCCCTCGTTTCTCATCTGTCCTCAAAACGTTACTGCACAGATCGAGTTTGTACTGCCATTCTAAATCCTAGAGAAAGGCTAATTTAAAATCCAAACAGTTTCCTTTCTATATCAATCTAATCTAAACATAGATCTACCCGAAGTTGGTATTGAGCCAAAACAAACTATTCATCACCTTCGGTTATGTTCGGCACAATTCGGTTGATTTAGTGGGCCATCTCATCGGGTATCATCGATTACCCGATTGCTTTCGGCTATTGACGAACTTTATATTCCAAACTTGTGATCTCACTACGGATGAAGGTTTGATCCTTTTAGTTTAAAACCCGAAAATAGGACTTTTTCGTTGTTGTTTAAAAGGAATTTAAAAAATTCCACACACAAAAAAAAAAAAAATAATAAAAAATAAATTATCCCCTTTAAGATACAAGTCAATCAAAAAGTGAAGTAAAACTGTGTTTGATAAAATACAGGATGCCTCAGAAAGAATTTTACAACTATATAAATTTATTCAGACTACTTACACAGCTGATTGATTTCAAGTTAGGTTCAATGCGACTTCCATTGATCATTTTGCAGACATCCCATCTCAAGTTGACTTCCTGTAAAAGCTGAGCACGAGAAACCGGTAAAAGTTGTTTATAAAATTTATCATTGATAAATCCTTAGAAGGAAATCGAGAAGTGTTAAATCCGGTGAAGGAGGTGACCTTCCAATCGACCCACCTTTGAAATTAGAACTGAAAAGTCTTGATTTTTAATGGAAATAGTCAGGAATTGCAATAAGAACTGGAAATAGTCAGGGCCCATCTTATAGGGTGTAATACTTTTTATTTCTTTTTGTTTTGAGAATAATTCATTTGTTCAAGACAGCTTATTCTCCAGTTTTCAAAGTAATGTTATCTACACTGGTAGACGTCGTGAACTAAAAAAATTATCTCCTGCCAAACTGATCGTATCGTTTCGGTGTGTAAGAAAATTATCTTACGATAAAAGTCGCGTATCGCAAAGATCGTGCGATAAATATCGCAACTGTAATCTCTGTGTTACAAGGGAATTGAATAAGGAAGACGTCAAAACCTTTATCGGAATAAAAGAACATTTATACAATAAAAAGTTTTTTGTCCAAGGATTAAAACCTACTAAAAGTGTACATTCTCAGTGAATGAAAAAATGACATACAGAAATAAACGGCAGAGTCATTACATATATATATTTCAAGATTGTTTTTATAATACTGCACCGAAATCAGCTGTTTTCGACAACAGCTGAGAGTAACGAAAGTGATGAGCCGACTTTCCATCGCTAATTTATTTAATTTCGTGTTTGCCCACCAGGAGCACTGTTTTTTCCAATGCTTTTTAAATTAAGTTATCTTAATAATTAGCTAAATTTTACGCGTTTGAAAATGACTGCTTGCAAATGTTTCTAACATACCAGATATTCAGACAGCTAAACCTACTCGCTACGAATATTAATAAAATCAAGTGGTGCAGTCGCTGCAGTTTGATGCCTCCCTCCGTTCTTCATGGCTGCTTGTTTTAGATATGATTTGTTATGGGAAACGGAGCGAATCCGCTGCGACAGGTAAAGTGGTTGGGAAACTGTATAACGGTAATGCGGATAATAACAGTCCTGGAGAATTGAACTTTCATCAATATAAGTAAACTAAATTTTAGATTTTAACCCTTAGACTATTAATTTTTAAATTCAAAGTCATGTTAGAAGTGCTGGGAAGCGACTAAGAAGTCCTGGATTCAATTCCCAGTCTAGATCATTTATTTTTCACTTGAAATAAATAATCAAAATTATAGGCTTATTTATAATTACTAAACATATCAAGTTGATGGTATCACGGTACTTACCCAACCCTATCATACAATGTAATACACACAGGGTGTTCCTAAGTTCCTCTAATGGGTGGAGATAATTCAGAGGGGGTTATATAGGTCAAAATAAAGAAAAAAATTCCTAAACATATTTCCGGAAAAGGTTATTTTACAAGCTATCCACCATTTTTATTTTTTTACTAAATACTTTATATCTCTAGAACGGCTCCAATGGAGGCTTTTTATAAATTTTAAATGATTAAACGTCCGCCATTTTGAATTATTATTTTAGAACAAGTTGATTTATTTTATTTTTTTCTAACTAGGTTTTTACATTATTTAAGAATAGAATAAAAACAAAACATTTTTTGAATTACTATAATTTTTATCTTCAAATATGTTGTTGTTTTATAATGGCTTGTTTTGGCTCACGCCATCTTCAGTCTTACTTCCCAATATAGCCCAGGCAGGTCCACCATCCTCTTCTGTCTTTGCTCATCCAGACCACTGCAGACCAGAAGGTGGTCCATGTTCATAATTTTAAAAATCAAACATGTTTAAAAAAATATCATATTTGATTTTTATTGGCTTTATTCACACCAATTAACTTAGAATTGAATTTTTCGACTTTTTTTTTTTGTTTATTTAACTAAAATCACTACAAGAGATATGTTTCTGGAACCTAACTTTTACAATTTTTCAGGTCACAAAACGAAGCGTTTCTAGGCCTATATTTGAATGAACTTTTCTTCTTATTTTCATGAAATCATTTCCAGAGATTGCCGTGCAATTACGAATCACCCTGTATATAAAAAACGCCAAATAATGTTTAATAAATACAGCCGAACAAAGTATGTTATGGCATAAAACACCTGTTCGCTAGCTTTCACTGGCGCCGGCAATGTTGCCAACTTTCAAAATGTCAATATCTTATTATATTGAGATCAAACTGTGGAATAACCAGCACATAACTTTCTCACACCCAGCAACTAAACTAATACAGTATATAATGTTCTATTGATGTTTCAATCTGTCCTGGGGTTACATCTCTCTTTTTTCTTTTTTTCTTTTCTTTTCTTTCTCTTTTATTAAGGCGAAAAACCTTTTGGTTAATATAGTCTTATAAAAAAAAAAAAATAAAAAAAACAGCCTCCCTCCCATCATTTCGATAAAATAAAGTCATGTCGAATACTCTATTACAATAGCGTCAGATTCAAAAGTGAACAAGAATTGGTGAAAAGAGACCAATATAATGTAAGAGAGGGATCTAAACCAACCCAATACTACAGGATAAAATGTGTAGATCCAGCTAGAGTCCTCGGGATTGAGTGAGCTTGAAGGGTCCTTGTTTTTGAAAAAGAAAATGTAACATATTGGGCATACTTAAATGAAACTTAAAAACTCCATATTGACTTTCCAAATTTTATAAACTGATTGTGGAACACCCTGTGTATAATTCGTAAAAAAAAAAAATGAATAATTAGTTTTTCTCCTTACCTTGCGCATACTAGAGCACGGCATTCAAATCTACAACAAACAAAAACAGAATAGCATGAATTTGATGATGATAACTAAAGTTGATGGGTAGCATTGAAATCTGCAAATAAATATAAAATATAATTCAGACACGAGAAACAAAAAACTGTTTAAAATATCTGCCAGGTGAAGGGGTAATCACGTCATTGTGTGTAATCCAATGACTTAGGACCCAATTGTTATACAAACCTAATCAAATCAATTACATTACGGATTATAAATCTTGTATACAGCTTAATCAAGCATACACGTGTAACGAGGGCACATGACTTTCTAAACTTTGTATTTCATATTTTGCCGGTAATAATTATTTATTTAAAATAATAAAAATGATAGAAATTCGGAACCCTCCGACACCTGAAACTATGAAATGTCAACTGATCCTACCTAAAGGAGTAATTAAGCCGCCATTTTGGACCTACATTGATGTCTATATATACAATATACCTTCCTCCCACCTTAACTTTGTATAAACTTAAATTGGTTGGGTGGGGGGGGGTACTCAAAATGTTATAATTGAAAACCGTAACTTGTAAAATGTCAAATTAAAGGTAATTAAAAGATCAAATTAATGTTGCTCACAAATTTTTTGGAAGATAACTTAAATGGCGGCATAAAATGTATTGAAATTTTTATTACAATACAATTTTTAGATTTGACAGGTAAAATTACTATTATCAAACTGGGAATGCTTCACTCACACAAGCGCAGAGGTTGTCACACATGAGTCGCTTCACTTTATAAAACTTTCATTTATTTTATTGTATATTTGAAAATACAATTTACAATATATTTTTATTCTATACATATTTACAACGTATAAATTAGAAATACGATAGTGTTATTAGTCATCAATCACACTGTAATTCATTTTACAACATTGTTCATTTTGGTCTCTATTTAATTATACATGTTTAATAATTATTAAATACTGTTGAAATAATAGGCCTAATAATATTTAAAGAAGTTAAATATAGTTTATAACTTTAATTCTATCTATGGATCAAGTATAAATAGTTTTAGGGATAAAGAGGTAAATGAAATATACGTATACAATTTTTATTAATGGCTGTTTGAAAATTTCTTAAAGTTTCAATAATTGTTTGGATCTCACCGAGTTATGCAAATATTCTTTTTAAACAAATTTCTTGATGTTAAAATAACAAAACAAAAATCAGTTACAATCACTCCCGCACAACACATATACTGATTTACTTTATAATAGGCCAAATTATATTTTGGTATTTGAACAGAATAATCAGCCAGAGCTCCTGAAAGTCTCCTCTGAATCTAATAGAGAGGTCCACTGCTTTCCATTTTCTTCGACAATTAAATTTTTTTCCATAAATTAAAAATTTTACCATCTGTAAGCTCTCACAGCCTTACATATCTTTCATAACACTTGAAGGGTGATTGTTTGTTAATACTGCCAGCTGATTGCAAATACTGTTATCATGATACTGTATACATGGTTTGGTCTAATTTTTCTTGTAATGAAGTGTCACATTTTATTTTATAATATCAAATTAAATAAATGAAAGTTTGATCAAGTGAAGCACAGTTTGTAGTCATTCTTAATACTCTGCGCTGTTGTGTGTGATGGCGCGTGCGTTAGAGTGAGGCTACCTTCAGTATAGCCTAACTGTAGAAATACAAGAATGTCATCTATGAGGTCAGAAATCACCCCCCCCCCACCCATCTCCTCAAACTTAAACTTCTGTTGACGAATCTGACAGAAATTATTATTATTTTTTACATTAAATTACTTCGCGAAATCATATATTTTTTTTTTTTTTGTTCGACGAATACAACTTAATTAAGCCACACAATTATAAATACATTTTCATTACTTTCTCTTTATTAAAATAAAGGATACAATTTAAACTGCCGTCTAAAAGACTTCAACTTTAACCTACGGGACCCGAAGCCTTTTAGTAAAAGGTTGTCAACTAGTAAATACAGTTGGATTAATAATTTTACAATTAAATTGCTGCTTATTCTAGTTCTGATTCTATAACATATTGACCGGAAGTTGTCACAGGAAATGATTATCTGTGACTTTGAGATTCGACCTTCCCAAGTTTCCTATTGTTTTATAATTACTTTAAGAAATACACGCGCTCCTATATTCGTTGTATCGTCTTGCAATGCAATGTGTTGAGGCAAGTAGCTAAATTTCCTACATGAACTCAAAAAAGATCATTCACACTTATTAATATGTGTTTATAAGGAAATAAATTGATTTAAATTAAAAAATATATAACAGATGTCAAAAAACCGAAGTTAAGTAACTTTTTAAAATGGTAGAAAGCTCTCATTTCAGAATTTTTTTAAATGTTAAAACAACATATTTTTGGCAGTCTTTGGTAAATTCAGTCCCATGGGAAAATAAAGTTTTTATGGGGCAAATCAAAATTTAAAAATCCGATAATATCCCATCTTTAATAAAATATCTCTAAAAACTAGAGGTCGGTATCTTAGTACAAACGAATTGAGTGTCTGTCAAAGATTTATAAATTCAATTTACTCCAGGGTAAAAAATAAAACAAATTATTAAAATTTGACCAAAGTTACATAACCCTAAAATTCTTATATAAATTGAAAATTTATTTTTTCAAAGCTAAAATTGAAAAATATTTGGATATTTGACTAGTAAATATTTCGAAAAGGAGTAAAATTCGTCGGGTTAAGCTTTATAAAATTGAGGATTTTACCTTTGAAATTTTTTGAGTTTCTCCAGAAAAATCCCATTTAAGAGTGGGATTAAATTTACCTTATAACATCAAATATGATGCTTTCTACTGTTTTAAAATGACCACGTGACTTTTACAGCTGGTATACATTTCAAATACGATTTACACACACATATATATTTCACATTTTGTTAGACTGCATGGGTCATTTTCATTTGATTGGTTTAAAATATTAAATACTTTCTTAAAAAATAACAGCTGGTACAATTATATCAATTGTCTCCCCCAACTTTTTATAATCGTTCCTTGATCTTATAAATGAATACATTATTTACGTACAGCATCCTCAAGGTAGGAATGTGTCTGACGTGAAAAAAGAAGCCAAGATTTGAATAACATTGGATGAAGTGTTAACAGAACTATGATATATTCTGTCAATATTAATAAGGTAAATGTTGTGTACAATAACTATGACCGGCCGAGATATTAAATATTTCATTAATTATAAATTATGTTTTTTAATAAATATATACATTTCCGTGTTTTTTGAAAACCCTGCTTTTTAAGAAAACTCAAGTTTAATAAAAACCAAGATTACCGGACTTGAAATACGACGGTCGAGGTTTCATAAGGTCACCTCATTGTAGTGTGGGTATATTCCCAGTAGATATTTCTCATTGCGTGTCTATTGTCATCCATCTATTTCCAGGCTTCCAAGACGGAGTGTGAACGTCATCGCGGTACTTACCTAGCTCCCGCAAGTCCTTAAAACTATAAAAATTCCGATGAAACAAAGAGGAAAATTGTATAACTCAGGTTTTCCGCCTGTCATTTTGTTTTCTTACAAAAAAAGGAAATAATTGATTTCAGATTTGTTGAACGTATTTTTGAAAAATATATTTTGTTAAATGGCTACATTTAAAAAATATTTAATTTTAATTATTTATAAAATACTTTACAAACAAACTTTCCATTCTACGGAATTAGTTTCTTCAGTATTAAAACAATGTTTCAATTGACATTATCAATTTTTACTCTAACAAAACGATTTAAAGATAAAATTATCAGAATATGAAAGTTTTGGATTTTAGGGCTGATTTTGGTGAGCGTAATGTTTAAACTAGGATTAGGGTTACACACTAACCCATGATAGACATTCTGCAGGAAAACTTGATTGCTCATCCCCCAGATGTCTCCCTTTCTACCAACCACCACTCCATATTACAGAAACTATTGACGACAGAAATGTCGACTGTTCAAGTTTAGAAAACAGAAAAAAAATGATTTTCAATTTGCGTCAGTTCGACGTCGTTGTATGCACGTAAGCCAACAACAAAAAAAAAAAAATAAATTAAATTATAGTGTGCTCATATAGAACCCTATTCAGAAAAGTCTAATTAAAAATTGTTAAAATAGAGGCTAAAACTCGTGTATTATTCAATCCCACCTCTACGATGACAAATAGGTTCAGGAAACATTTCCTACAAGGCACAAGTAATCAACTGTTTATCGTGCTAAGTAAGTACCATGATGGCATCCATCAACTTATTTTTGAATTCTGTAAATATTTTCTTTCTAATAAATCGTTCACTCAATGTTATTATAATTAACGGTTCATAATATTTCTTTTATCAATAACTTGGTTTATCTTTTGACCTCTAAATAAAAATAATATCTTCATTTTTTAAATTTAAAAGACAATAAATTTCATTTATTGTAATTTTTTACAATAACTGTTTTCGAGATGTTAGACACTAAACATTTTAACGGGCGCCATTAAAAAAAAATTATAAAAATCTCTTTGTTTTTGATAAAAGGGCTCAATGTTTCATATTCTGTTTCCCAAAAACATAAAATCGTTTATAAAATATCTCGTGTGTTATTAAACTTAGAACACACTAAAATAGGTAATGTAATTCTGCAATGTAGTGGTACCAACCCCACCTCTTTACGATGACAAAAAGCGAAGTTATTGTCAAAAATTTAATTTCGAACCTTGACCTGACAAGAAAATTTGATATTGGTACAAAATCAACGTACATTTCCATCTTCAGAGGGATATAAACCTATGCTAAACTAAATGTGACAATGAAAAGAGTTATAAAGAGTCACCACTAACTACTCTATAATAACTTACAATTAAGAATTTTAAAGAAACAAACATTTATATAAGAGAAAATACAAGTCAAAGTTCTCTAATATAACAACTACCACATAGCCTATATAAGAAAATAAAAATTAAAGAGTTAAAATAAGCCTAATGTGTGCGTTAACTTTGTTATAACGAAGAATTCGGAATTGGCCTCTTATCATGCAATGGTATCAACCCCACCTCTCTACGATGACAAATAGCGAAGTTAATGATTAAAATGTAATTTCGAACCCTGACCTCCCCAATAAATGTTATTTTTGGTAGGACAGAGTCGCCGACACGAGTAAGCGACTAAGCGAGTGAGAGATACGCGAATACGCAAAGAAGGATATGGGAATAAAAGTGTTTTTCTATGCAAATGATAGAAAGGAGTCACACTTGCACTACGTGATATCAAGGTAAGTACTAAGTTGTAACATATGACTCAATGTACAGGGTGGTTAGAAAGTCTTGGAACTGTTAAAAACATGTTTTATTTTGGGTTTCTTGTTGTTTTAAGGGTAAAAAAAAAAATCAAGAAAATACCCTCAAATACTCTGATAGCGTCAATGTCGGGAAAGAACAAGAGTTGGACAAGAGAGATCTGATAGGAAAGATGAAACCCAAGACTACACGAAAAATGGCGTAGACCCTCTAGCCCTCGAATAATCAAATAATGTTAGAGTCGGACAATAACAAGAGAGGCTAATTCACAAGCCAGTAATCACTGAATGGAAACCACCTTTAAAACTATCAATAATAAATAAACTTTGTACAAACATTGCAAACTCACTTATGTTTTGATCACGTAAAATCAAAATACTCTTTTATCTTTTACGAATTTTAAAACAGTAACAAACTTAACTTGTATACAGAATGTCAAAATTAATGTATCCGGCATTGAATTACATAAATGTTACTAATACATTACTGTATGCTAATAAAATACCCTTGAAATCTCTTACCATAAGTCAACAATGAAAACAAATTAATCCAAATACACCTACCACTGCATACACAACACCAACACTGCTGCACTGACATTGGGTTTCTCGGTTCAGCTGTTATCTCAGGCTGGCCAACTACGTCCGTCAACAGAACGAAATTTACCTACATACAACTCGTTTAACATTGGCATTAGATTACAGTGTTTTATTTATACGGGAAAAGTAATGCGATAATATTCAGGAAAATGAAACCTACGCGTTATCAAATTTGATAATGTCAACATATTTAAAATAATGTCAAGGTGTTTCAACTTTTCCAAAAAATTGGTAGACAAGTAGTGATGCCGATTTTTGTACATTTTGAAGTCATCAAGTCCAAAAAAAAAAGTGTTGCTTTTAGGGTCCGTAAGTTAAACCGAAGGTCCCTTAAATTTCATTCCCTTGTCTGTCCGTCCATCTGTCTGTAAGACGGAACCCGTCTACAAAAAGAAATCAATAAATCCCATATAATTCAAATGATACATTTCTAACAATAACTTCCCTATTTGACATCGTAGAGGAATGAAATTGGTGAAATTAATGAAATTGCATACAGAATATATTTAATTTAGTGTGTTGTAAGTTGAATAAGGCACGAGATATGAACAAATTATAGGATAAAGCTTGTGTTAGAAAATAATCAAGTATTAATAGATAGTAAGTATTTTAAGCGTGAGTTTAAATTGTACAGCTATCACGTGAAATTAAAAGGATCATCGATTTTACCTACAAACCCTAATGAAATGTTTGTCTCACATCTCACAAAAATTGCTTTTATACGCTACACATTTCTCATTGTGTGGTTAAATTACGTTGTATTCGTCATACAAAAAACTATAATATATGATTTCACACTGCATTTAAAATACAAATAATTTATTACTGTATTAGATTTGTAGGTCACGCCATGCTCACATTAGAGGAGGGGTGGGGGTAAAATCCGAAACCTTAAATGTGGCCTAGCGCTTAATATATTAATTACATATAACGTTTTCGTCAAATAAAAAAAAAAATTCGTAATTAGAATAAATTCTAGTTTTATTTGATACCCCCCACACATAAGGTGATTATTTTGGTAAAGCTATATTATATATTATTGCAAAGTTTGATATATATATATATATATATATATAAGATTTATCGTCTTGTCTGTGTAGACTGGTTGCGACTTACACAAACAGACGGACAGATACAACCTTGAAATTAAAAAAGTTAATGGTTTTACCTACGGACCCAAAAACAATATAAAATGACTTAATCATTATTGTGGTTACGTACAGACTGTGGCAACTTAACGTCAAACTGAGTATAGTAACATGTCAAACAACTTTTGTACTTTACATTTAGAGGATCTGATTGTATTACATTGTATGTTGAGGGTGGGGATTTAAACAGAGCCAAAGCTCACTTCGTTGTGTCATAGTCAAACTGAGTATAGTAGCACGTCAACCGATTCTTCCCTATAATTACCAATATAGAAACAATCTCTGAAGTAAGGGTTTGATAAAGTCCCCTGTCTGAGGTCATCAAAGCACTTAACAAGAGAATTGAATTAAAGTATATCCGGTAGCACAGGGTCATCGTTTCCGGTATGTAAGAGAAAGTGGTCAGGATGAAGCAGTAATACTAGTTTGTCAATAAAACTCATTTCAGTTACCTACCAGACCTTCAGTTCATTTACTAGGTCTTGTTATAAGACAAAAACACACACACACACACTAAATATATATCATATTAATATTGGCATATAAAATTATTTAATCTATTTTGGAGTTATAAAACGGATAGGTTTCCTCCTTTAAACAACAAGGACAAAATCCTTCTTATAAAATAATCAGAAATAAAACAAATGATTCACTGCAGACAAATCGTATATATATTATTGAATAACAAAATTAATAATTACATAATTCAATTAAAATTTAATAAATTATAACTTGTAGACTCTATAAGTAGGAGAGTGTTTGCGTTTAGGCTTACGCTTTTTAACGACAGTATCCCTCACTCTAATACGCCTTGGTATTTCTACCTTAGGTTTCGTGGTTTTCTTTATTTTACGTCGATATCTTCTGTGACGTGTAGGACCACGACGAGCAGGACGACGAATACCACGACGAGCACTACGACGAGCAGGACGACGATTACTGCGGCGAGTACTACGACGACGACGTCGTGAACTGAAATGCTTTCTCCCTATTGATTTTCTAGGTTTCATTATAGATGTCGAAGATCCCACAAGTCTATAGCTTCCATAGGTTGTTCTCTCCAAGATATTATATTTCACGGCGTGGTTAATAGCTTTGATAATTGCATTTATCTTCGGCTTTTCCTTATGTGAATCTGAACGATACTGCCAAATGAAGTCGCAAATGGAATTCGGATCAGAATCTTGAAGATAGCTTATTGAGTCGCACACCGCAGGGATTAATTTAACAAATTTTTTATTATACCTCATATTTGTTTTTTAAAAATATGAACAAAAAATTTTAAAGACCAAAATTTATGTCTGCACTAAATAAATTTTGAAATAAAAATGAACTTCGGTAACCATGGATTCAAAAAGTTTTAGACAAAAGTATAGTTGTTGTCTTGGTAACAATTATTTAAAACAATATCGGTATATAAATAAATAAATTGGCCCAAAAAACATTTGCTTAAGACCACACGGGAGAAGTGGCGATAAAATCAAGCGTGATCCTCGGTGCGTCTATTAATAGAAGTTTACACTTCAAAAACAAAAATCACAATTTTCTGGTAATTGTCTAGAACATCCACCGGCCTACACCAGCTCTTTATGTGAATTAACAAATTGTATTATTTAAACACTGTTAATACATTTACATTAAATTCACAAGGTCTAATACATCAGGTTATAATTAAGGAGGTATTTTAGACAATTACCATTATTGACAAGGAAAGTTATTTTTCAGCCTACAAAACAAATAAAAATAACCTTATAACCTTAGATTAAATTCCACCTAAATTTGATTGAAAAATAAGACAAATTGTTTCTGGAAATAACTCGAATTTTCGAAACATTTAAGTGCCTGTAGCTGCTAAACGGTGGGATATATCGAAAAAATATGCCAAAATAAAAAAATTTTCAAATAATAAATTTTATCCAAAGCGGTTCGTACAAGGTTGACCGCAATATCAAAATAATTCCGTGTCATGTGAAAAATTCTATAATACCTCTAGTTTTATGCTTCCAAAGTTCCGGACATCGGATAACATTTCTAAATCTGTCACAGAAATAATCCTGACAATACTCTCCCCTCAATTGTGGAACTTACTGTAAGCCCAGTCCTGCCGACCTTACTCAGGTCATTACCCTGCGAAACAATTACACCATGTCATTTCATTCCACTCTGATTCCTCGGCTGAAGACAATAAAATAAAATATAGTTATTAGGCTTATTTGCATAGGTAACTACCTCAAAATTTTGATCAGTAGAACTAAGGATCTTTATTATGTTCTTCTCTCGTTTATTTCTATAGGACGATGATGACCGACAGGTTTTATACAGTAGCCTCACACTAGGAGTGTGTCTGGTGTAATGGGCGTGTCCTCCCTAGCCTGACTTGACGGTACAACCCATTCCAAGAAAACTAGGTACACAAATTACTGCTTAGCTACATTTAATTCTTAAAGTTTAAGTACAAGTTAATTCTTAAAAGTTTAATTTTGTAAACGTTTTATTCTTATTTACACCGATAAAAGAAACGAAAGTAGGGTAGCCGTTACACAGAAGCATTCGAGGTCTATATATTTTTGTTATTGGGGTTTTACCACTGAAAGTAAACTCAACAAACAAAGTGTGAGGGCCCCTCTTTTCCTCTCCACCCCAGACCCATTCCTATTTTGAGGATACTGTACAGAGTCTTTCAAAAGTAAGTTAAAGAAATAGTTGTGATTGCCTTATTTATAATTGTTTTAGTTTTATTATAAATGTGAACGAAGTGAGGAGAGGTTTGATAATATATCTTATGGTTTAACATAAATACAGCAGATAACTACGCCGCTACTCTGTTTAAATAAAATCAAATGAAAGTTAAAATGAATTAAAAATCATCAGAAAAAGCCTATCTTCAAGTGACATATAACCTTGTAATAAGTCATGGAGTGCTGTACGTAAAGGATCAAGCATGTGGTAACACTTACGCATAGAGCGACAGTTATTTTTATAAAATCGAAGTCTTTTAAACGGAATTTTAAAACGCTTGGAATTATAAAGGTCCTTGTTTTTACCTACGGACCCTAATAAATGAAAATCCTATCCATCTTTTAATATCTATTGAATTATTTGTCACAAAAACAGCTTTTACACGCTACGCAATTCTCATTGTGTGATTAAATTAAATATTTTCCTCGCACAAAATAACTATAACATGATTTCAGATTTGTAGGTCACGACGTGCTCACGTTAGGGGGGGGGGTAATATTTGTCACTTTAAATATGGCCTAGCTTCAACTTATTAATTTTTCCATCAAATAAACATACATTTACGTAATCAAAATAACTTTTATTTGATAACCCCAAATATTTTTTAAATAAATTCCAACTCTATAGTTTTTAAACCTAAACTATCCCAATATAGGAAAATACAAAGAATATAAAAGCAAAGTTTGAAATATACAGGATTTATCGTCTTGTCTGTGTTGACGGGTTGCGACTTACAGACACGCGCGTGAAATTATGAAAGTCCTTAAAAAAGTAGATTGACCCAATTACAAAGCTATGAAATTTAATGTAAAAGTCCAGAAATTGCATAAAATGCACGTCACTATTTCAATCTAGCAACGGAAAAACAATGGCACATTACTGATCAGAAATAGAAGAGTTAAATATAGCCTCGACTAACTTCTATCTAAACTTGTTTAAACTGGACGCAGGAATGACAGCAATTACAGTTCATTCAGTTTAAACGCAAATTTATCTCGAGACTTGATTTCATTATTTGCGATTTTGACCCCAAAAAATGTGTTTTCTTTATCACTGAATTTGAGACTTAGCAATATTAACTTTTTCCGTTTGCTGTTTAAACCAAAAAAAAAAATCGGTAACTATGCCTTATAAGTTCAGAAAACCTGTGAAACAAACTGTTTTAAACAAACACCCTCTTTGATCTACCAATATAATTTAACATTTCCCAATAAGACATAAAAACCAACTATTGGACTTACATTTAGAGAATTATATTGTATAATAAGGGTGGGTAAGTACAATGATGTCGCCCACTCAATAAACGTTAGGTAAACAAACATTTTGTTTTTTAAGAGTACTTTTTAAAAATTTAGTTATATTGAAATACGTTCGATAGAGTTTGAAATAAATTTATTTTTTGCAAAAACGAAAAATATGTCGAATATGACGAAAAATAAGAAATTTGAATTCATATACTTTTTTTTTGTATTTTGAAATTGTTTAATTACAAAAATTAATTCATAGAAAACAACCTGTTTACTTAATTACGCACAAAACACCCCCAAAAGATATGTCTAAAAATTCATTACAAAGACATTTTACAACATTTTTTTAAAAACAAAATCTTGTTCATAATTAAAAATCTAAAAACCAGATTGTAAAGATAACATCACAAAAGATTTATTTTTATACACATTATTTAACAATTGCGCTTTCTAACAACTACTCGGCAGAACGTCTACACATCCAATAAAAAGCAAGCATATCAACAAAGAATAACAACCAATAACTGACCTCGAATTGTTAAAAACCCTTGCTACAAATTCCCACAAGGACAATTTTACGCGACAACATAGCTCGGTACCCAGACCCTGGTGATGACGTCACCGCAAGGACATGCGCACTATGTCACTTTTATTGCCCGGTTAAAGTTCTATTTGTCAACACAATAGGCCGACAGCATTTGTGTAAACTTTAGAAACTTGTGTTGTAGGGCCTATCATAAAATATATTCATTCTCAAATGACCATTGGGAATTGCATAAACTTATCCACTTACGAATTTACGAAATCAAATCAAATCGATTGGTGTCTAAAAATTTAATTTTTACAGGGTGTCCCGAAAAAACTGAACACTATTCTTTTTCGAAATATATATACATCAAAACGAACAAAAAAAAACAACATATAATCGAATTCAGCTTCATTATCTGTCTATCCACCAATTTGTTCTTTTACAAAAACTACATTATAACTCCAGAAATAGATAAGATATTGAGTAAAGAATTTGGTATAAATATGTTGTACGATACGGGAAAATATTCTAAAATCAGGTTTAAATCACAGTAAGCCTAAATAAAACTTTTTTCTCTTTATTTTTATTTACTCGCAAAAACCAAAGCCAAGTTTTTGCAGATATAGCTGTTTTGAAGCCCCCCTACCCCCCGAGTGAGTCATAAAGTGTTCTTCCAATCACTTGAATCTATACTAATTATTGAAATCGGTAAGTGGACATAATTGTTATATATCGGTACTTCTTGTATTGTTTCGATAAAAATAAACACAACATAGACTCTGCCTGTGAAACAAGCCAAACAAGTTTTGGCCCTTATTCTAATAAATTTAATTAACCTAACAGCCTTAGAATTGACATGAGAAAGTTAGTGCGTTATTAACGCATCGTTTGTTCACTCACAATCCAGAACAACCAAATCAAGGGCAATCGTTAGGAAATCCTAACTAATTGCACATTTATGGTTGTAGTCATGCTAATTAGATAAAGCCTAATTTTATAGGCAATCATAATGTAACAAACTATTAGGCGCAATTAAGCAATTCACTTACTGTAACCATCTCAAACTGGCCTATTTAAAGAAGATGAGTACAGTAATAATTACCAAGGTTAAGAATTAACAAATTTATAATGTTAGGGGAAAACTATTCAGGCCATCATTGCCTTCACAAGAAAACTCATAAATCATGGTACTTACCCAGCCCCATCAAATAACCCTCTAAATGTTGTGCGCAAAATTTGATTTCTCGTGAAAATGTAAAATTTTATTAATAGATCAAGGGGTCGATGAAGAGTTAAAAAAGTTTTGTGGCAACCCAATACGATTTAGCTTCAAAATACATGATCAATTAGTTGACAGCTGCTGACATACAGTCAGCTGTTATTATTTAAACATACAGTCAGCTGTTGTACTAACAATGAAACACGTCATGTCTAATGACGTCACTACGTTGTCATACGATTTATTGTCAAACAGACATTGTTGGTTTTTTATGAAAAATGCCGTTTTTATTTAAATTTGAAAAGTTGTAATGTCTTGCAGAATTCAGACAAAATATTTGGTTCTAGGCTACTTGGATGTTGTAGACAATTACCGTACCAAAAATTAACGTTTTCGTTTAACTCGGTTATCCTTTAAGCTTTAAAGAAAGAATTTAAAAAAAAATGGAAATGGATTTCGAGATATTGAATGTTATAGCCGCCATTTTGAAATGAAATAAAATTGACCCATTGTAAATACTCTTTAAACTATCTCAAAAAAATTATCTCGTCTCTTAGTTGAGCAAGAGCAATGTATTTTTTTTTTTTTTAAATTCGCGTAAAAATGACAGCTATTAGAGAATATCAAAGTTGCATACCGATATCTTCATTTGTTGAAAAGATATTTGTAAAAAAACAACTTTAAAATGTTCCACTTTTTCAGACGCCATTTTGTAGGAAAAAACAGATGTTTACGATGTTCCAGGCGTTAAAAGTTGGATCTCCTGAAATGCCATACATTATCACTAAATATATAGATTTTTCCATATGACATCTTGAAATGAATTGAAATAAATTTTCGACTAATTTTACTGGCCTAATTAATAGCAAAAATTGGATATCATTCGCAGCATCTCACGGTTTTCCAAAAACCTGAGGCTGGATTGATAAGAAAAGTCCTGCAAATAAGGGTGCACAATAACCCTATCAAGATATAAGTCATTTCATTATCACTGCTTTTATAGGACGTAATCATATTTTTGTTTTAGGTTCAGTTGTTTCTTAACTTAACAAGTCATTTTCACATAATTGTATTTCAAAAAAGTGAACGCATCGATCACCCATCATATACTTTGCTTTACATCAATTTACGACTGCACTAGGCTATTTTATTTTAAAGCAATACAAAATTTGTTACCCGACAGACCTACAACAATATGTTTCATAAACCACTCGAACAATGTATACGAACCATATGTTAAATAACAGGAAGATTAGATAAAAACAACATGGACATATGAACTGTGGTGTCAGATTATAGGAAGTGTAAAACAACACAATTACGCAATAAGATCACTAGCTTCAACCTATTTTTAATCGTTTAGTACTGTAACATGATAAAAACTTGTAAATTTATTTTTTCCAAATCTCAAATTTTCATCCAATACAATTAAACGAACAATTCTGGTTTATAAATTTTAACTTTAAAATGACGCTAAAGATTTTGTTGAAATAGATTTAAACGTGAAAGTTTGTTATAAATCACATGGTTACATTTTAAGTAATCGGCAGAAGGTGTCTGCATCACCTATCAATAGAAATTAGAAGAGGATTGCTATATACAGTAGCCTCAGACTAGGATTGTGTCTAGTTTAAGGGATGTATCCTCCCTTCTACTTGTTTCCCTCGGTACAACCCATTCCAAGGAAACTAGGTACACAAATTACTACTTAGCTACATTTAATTCTTAAAGTTACAACTTCGTGACAGACTTTTGTAAACATTTTATTCTTATTTACACCGATAAAAGAAACGAAAGTAGGGTACGCGTTTACACAGAAACATTTGAGGTCTGTATTTTTTTATTGGGATTGTACAGCTGAAAGTAAATGCAACAAACGAAGTGTGGGGGCCCCTTTTTTCCTCTCCACCCCAGGCACAGGGTACTGTACTTATAGCACTAAAACCATGTGCATATAGGGACAGTTATTTTTATAAAGTCTAAGTCTTTTATAACTCTAGGATACTGTAACACTAATTTTACCCCAATTACAAATACATAGTTAATCCAAGACGCTGGATATGCAGGCCATCTTGAACTTACATAAAACGCGAGAGCAAGCAGTTAATATCTTACAATTAAGGACGAATACACTTCACTTCTTGTCCTTCCAAGCAAGTTTTATAGGATCCTCTTTCATTGGGGGCAAATTACAGGGCACAGAATGGATATATTGACTGGGGAACCACTATATAAAAAATGTGGACGGCAAGATAAAACCTAACCTAACCTCATCTTTGAGAACTAAAACTTTCGGGTCATTGACAAAAGTACAGATAATTCCTCAAGAGAACCTTGTAGAAAAGACTATAAGGTTCATAGAGTGTATGAGCCTTCTGGGGGATGTTTAAAGTCTTACTGGCTATTGACAATGTGTTGTCCCAAAATCAATTTTTTTTCATTTTAAATATCTCCACCTACTAAATATTGTCCTATCACGATAATTTAAGTACCAATGTAAAGTTAATGATTCAAACTTTCCTATTCATATATCCCAAAGTTCATAAAACGTTAATAAAAAATTTAACAAATCTCGATAGTTAATGTATTTCATTTACAAATCCAAACAATAAATCTCCAAAGAAAATGTGGAATCTAGATCAGCCAACATCAAACAAGTAGTGATACACAATTACGAGCTTTAAAAAACTTGTGTAATAACTGTTTTAAACAAACACACTACAGAATAAGACTACTTGATCTACCAATACAATTTAACATTTATTACAAGGCACAAGAAACCACTTGCATTACATTTAGAGGATCTGCTTATTAATGTATAGTATGATAGGGCTGGGTAGGTACCATGATGGTAAATCAACTTGTTTTAACTTATGCTTTGCAAATATGCATATTAACTAAAGGAGGATTCAAATAAATTTAGTAATTGGACTTAGTGACCTAGCGTAACAAAATGCATACACAAACGACAATGTCAATTTGGATAGCCATAAGATTTTCGCAAAAGCTACAAAAAATCAATGGAACAGGGATGTACAAATAAAAAAAATATTAGGAATATATAAAACATTCTGTACAGTAAATTTCTAATCATCGGTTAGAATCAAATACAGGCTCGTCAAAATTTCTGGGAGTAGTAATTGACGAAAACATAAACTGGAAATCACACATATTATTTAAAAAAAAAAATTAATTCAGCCTAGTTTTGGACGGTGTGCTATTTCATGCACTTCCAGTCCTGCTATAATTAAAACTGTGTATTGTCCATACTCTCTACTCAGATGTGGTGTTGCCATTTGGTGGAAACTAGTTGGAATCTGGAAAAAAATTTAAAGAATAATTTGCAATTTAAAATGTTGGCAATCTTCCCTGTATATATATTCTGAATGTCCTACTTTTTACAGTAGAAGCATGGATATTCATGAGACGCCAAATGCTTCAATACTCAATTCACAGCTGGGGTGCGCTACTCTGGTCTCAAATTGTACAACAGGTTGCGGATAATTATAAGGAAGTGTCTTGTATTGACAAATTTAAAAACAAACTAAAATTTTACTCTTCCTCAGTATGCATTTAATTCGGTGGAGGAGTACTTTCAATTGTAAATAGTTTACACAGCCTCAGTATTAGGGATGGCTCTAAAAGAACAGAACTGATTAGCAAGAACAGTTCTGCACCTTACACTGTTCAGTAAGATAACCGTTCTTTAAAAGTCTTTGTTCTTCTGATCCATGCCTATACTTCCACCTCCACTCTGTTCTCGGTGTTGGTCTGTTCCCAACCCCTAACACTTCTCACTCCCACTTCTCGTTATGTTGACTGTTCACTTCTTTCCAAAATGTTCAGTTGTTCTGTAGTTTATCAAAGTGTCACAGACTTGCATCACCTGTTCAGCTCTGAAATGTTCATTTCCTACTAATTTCACTATCAGTATTCAGTAATTATAACAAACACCTGCTAGTTTTGTTATTTATATGTGTGTACAGTGTAAAACCTATTTAATTACAATATCCTGTATCTTTATGAAATAATATAAGCGTAAATAGATTTTCATATTTGTTGTTTATTAATTTATTAACATTGCCCTTTAGTATGAGGTTAAGGTTTCACTTTATTATTATTATTTTATTTCCATCGATTTCCTAACCAAAGGTCCAATAGTTGACCTATTTTAAAGGAACAATAATTAGATTTTATTATCATATTGTTGTTCACAGCATTAGTTAGAAAAAAGTTAGTTGTTTTTTGGGAACAGGTTTACGGAACTCTTCTTTTTGGTGAACAGAACAATTGGGAACTGTTCATTGAAATAACCTGTTCTGGCACATAACTACCTTGTATGGTTATATATTGTTTTCATTAGGATTGTATGTGTGACAATTCAAATATTTACTGCAGCATTGCTATTATTTGTATGCCAAATGAGGCCAAATATATTAACTAATACTTTTCCACAGATTATGAAAATGAGCTAGCCTATCTAATATTAACAAAGATTAAATGTTTATTTTCAGATATACTCATACATTTCCTCTCCAATTTACATAAAAGAGAGAGAATGCCAAGATATATGGTAAACACAATGCAAGTCAAAAGTCATAAATAATGTGTCAAAAGTTGTTGCCAACAATAATGTAAGTGATGGAAACTTTCCCTACGGATGGAATAAAATAAACAAACTTGTACATATGCTGAGAAATATATAACAAGTTGATGGGCACCATCATGGTACTTACCCAGATCCACTAAATTGGTTTCATGGGCCTTTTACGAAATGTTAAATTGTATTGGTAGATCAAGAAATCTTAATCAGTACTGTAAGTTTATTTAAAACAGTTGTTACACAGGTTTTCTAAGTCTAATTATGAATATCGCTACTTTATTGATATCGACTAGGTCCTAACAACCTACTGGGTGTTTCCAAAATATGTTCCAAAACTTCAGTACCTATATGGTTCGCTGAGTCAAAAATAAAAAGTTCCTATGAATATATGTCATAAAATGTTGTTTCTGACCTCTATATTGTGTTTTTAACAAACAAAAAAAATTAGAAATAAAATGGAATTGGTATATATATTTTTTACCGATACCAAAAACCACAACTTTGTTTAGTCAAAATGGTAGCCATTTAAAATTTATAATGTTGACTATATCAACAACCATCAAAATTACAAGAGATCAAAATTTTTTCTTTCTTAATTAGAAACAAAATTAGTGTTGTAATTTATCAGTAGCTTAAAGGATTAACCAAGCTATTGTCAAAAAACTGAAAACATAATTTTTTGGTAATTGTCTACAATACCAAAAATTAGCAAAAAACCAATATATTTTGAATTATGGTATTTTTAATACTCTATGGTCCTAGTTTAGTCTTTCTTTTGTGAACAAAAAAATCAGCTGATTGCTGAAGCATCGCTGCACTGAAAAAAATGTAGACTGTAAATGATGTTATTTACTTTGTGGGACCAGAACCGGGTAATGGTTTTAACTGTGAAACAAAGAGGAATGTAATAAGCCCCAACCAAACATATTTGTCAACTGATACGCTCTTAGTCAAAGGCCTGTGCTGTCAATAACACTTATTCAATCCATGCTGTTATTAATAGACATGGCCACCTCTGAAATCATTTTGAATAAAGTAGGGTTATGTTAGAGCTTGTCAATCTGTTGATTATAGGCAGGATACTGAGGCTTCTGGACCCAGCAACGAGATCTTGACAAAATTCTGAATCTGTTAAAAGGAACTGGAATTGACCTGAAGTATTATTAAGTGAGAGTACAATAAGCGTTTATGCTGATCTAGAGACAGTTTCTGAGTCTTAAAAACTTAGGTCTTCTTAAAAAGATGAATAAAACTTTGCCATTAAAGATGCATACGTCAAGAACTTGAAGCCATTACGAACACTTTCGAGAATTTGCAGAGGCATTTACAAATGTGCTTGGATGTGGAAGGAAAAATTTTCAACACCTGTTATGACCAGGTCCTGTTTTGCATTGTTTAAGGTATGTACATACCCAATTTTAAATCAATCTTGCGGAAGTAACAATTTTATTAACAAATCTTGTGTGTAGGCCTACGCCTATACTGTTTATTATATTAAATAGAAGCTTCAATTGCTTCACTTGTTAACCTTATTTTACTTTCAATTTGGCATACTGGTTTGAGTTTAATAATCTCAATATTTTATCAAAATCGGTGAGGCAAATTGAGACAAAAGCTGAATTATTAATTAAGCTGAACCTAGTAGGACAAAAAAACAAAAGTTCCAAGAAAGGAAAGTTTAGAAATGACCCACAAGTTCTGCTAAAAAATTCTGACTTGATGAGTGTAAATTACATAGAACTCAATTTTTTTTTAAACAAGACATCAAATAAATAACTTATAATAAATAATTAATTTATAAATAACACTAAACATTATAACACTTAAACATAACATAATGAAAAACAAGTCAAAACAATGATGGAATCAGTCTCATCTACTAACATGACCAATACAGAACTATTAATAACTCCTGTATAGTCCTCCACAGTATAGAAGGATGTTTTTAAAAGACTTAAATATTTGTAATGTTTTTATCTTGTCTGGAAGTTTATTAAAAAATATTGCACCTGCTTGTAAAAGAAGTTTACTATACAAAGGTAACATGTGCTGTTTCCCACAATAGTCACAAGCATTTCTGGCGCTACAAGTGTCTATGTGCTTGTTCAACACATCATCACCCTTAAATTAAAAATATAAGATCACTTCCAGTATATAGATACTTGGAATTGTAAGTACTCCAAGATCTTTAAAAGCATTTCTACAAGTTTGTAATTTATTTAATACTGCCGCCAGTCTAATAGCTTTTTTGTTAGCTGCACATTTTGTACATTCTGCACTCTTTGCACATTTTGTACTGATGTATTTCCCCAGAGTAAAATTCCATAGTTCATGTGTGGATACACAAGCACATGGAAGGTTGTTAGGAGAATTGGAGTTTTGCAATATTGTTTAAAATTTTGCAGAGCAAATACACCTGAACTTATTTTAGAACTGATGCTATTTACACACTCATTCCAGGTTTATCAATGAGGAACAAAAGAAATTTGCTGAATTTACTTCATTAATTTGTCTTTCACCTATGAAGACACTTGGTGCCTGTTTGTAGGCTAGCTTTCCTTTAAAGTAAAATACATATTATTTGTCTTATCAAAATTAATTGTCAAATTGTTATCAGACATAGGCCCTATACTGATCTATGACATTCACCTGTAAGATGGCCTTCTGCTCTTGTACTGTCAAATAAGATTTAAAATTATTTGAAAGTATGTTTATATTTGTCCTAATATCACTTTTACACATGTATTGTTCACTTTTGTTTTGAAGGCAAACCTAATGTTTATTGCATTATAATTCAATGATAATAATTTCTTATCTCTTGTTTATTATGCTGATAGTGATATTGTATCATCTTTGTAATCATTTGTTTTTGTTGTTTAGTGCATGTAATACATATTGATATCACAGTGTATTTTTAGAAGTATACTATATTCACACTATTCTTTGGTTGTTATAGTCTAGGCCTAACTTATGATGATAATTAACATAAATAGGTTATGTCTGCACTGAACACACATAATATTAAATCTATAAGCCCACATACGTCGTAAACATGATCACCAATAAAGATGAATCTTATGAAAATACTAAAGGGTATTTATTCTGCACAACGTACTCCTCTCCAATTCCCATTAGTTTCGTTTAAAAACTATAATGATTACACATAACTAAAGTTGTGTATTATAAGTTTGCAATCCAGTAAATCAGAGAGTAGGCTATGTAAAAACTAATTTTTTTTTTTAACATTCCAAAATTGTAAAAATTGTATTCCAAAAATATTTAAACATTATTTGATAAACATCAAAATGAACTCTGACAGCAGCCTATATAGGCTACTTTTAGTTTTTTTACAAAAAACAGATATTATATACAAGAAAAATGAGTTGTCCATCTCTTTGGTCATCAATTATCACCCAGGTCTACAGAGATTAAACAACATAACCAAGGAGGGCTTCAAAATTCTACAATCTTCCAATCATACCAAGAATGTTTCACATAACCTCCCAGTCTTGTTTAAACACCTAATAAATCTAAAACACATTAGTTACCATCAAGCTACCGAATCCCAACACACATAAACAACCTAACCTTCCAAGCAACAAGCCAAGATGCAAAATACATTTTCCCTCCAACAAATTCAATTAGGCTACTTCCTCCAATAAAAAAGAATTTTACTTAAAATAAAGTGTTCCGGAAAAAATCCATGTAGGCCTAATCCAGAATTGATTGCTTGGCAATATTATGATTAAATGGTTTTTTGTATGCAGGTTCCTACAAATTATTTTAATTTGTTGTCAGTTTCCCAACTTCGATGGCAGTTATTTTTGTTTTTCGACATACACTGATTATTCTGTTTGTAAGAATAAGCATTTGTTATTTTATGAATAAAAATTTAATTATAACTAAAATATGAAGTCAAATTAATGCACCAAAGTGAAATTAATAGTCAAATTTACTTGCTAAAGATCGGTTGTTTTTTAATGATTTTTAAGGTCCTGTAACTTGATTTGTAGATAAATCTCAAACATGAAATTTGTACACGAGTATAATATGCAGGAGGGTTTATCTGTAAAAATTTTAGATTTTTAAACTTTGTTACAACATAAATACAAGGTTAAAAATTTCATAAGTTATGCATAGCTAATAGAATATCGTATTAACTGTATTATATATATATATATATATATATATATATGTGATGAGACACTCAATTTGCCATAAGAATTAATGTAAACAGATGCCTTAACCTCATAAATTGCTTATTTCAGACAGAAATAATGGATTTTGATACTTGATAAGGGTCTTCCTAACTAAAGGATGATCCAATTGTTTATTAATGAGGTATGAAAAACACGATTTCATTAAATTCCAATATTAAATTGTAACGGGATATGAACTGGACATTAATTTACAGATTTAAGTTGGTATATATTTGTTTTACTTGGGCTAGACTTTTATATTAGTTGTGTAATTACACCCATAAGCTGTAGAAACCATAGATGTAAAAACTACATTTTAGTTCAATGCTATATCCTAGGTGGAGACATGAAACATTGTAGACCTACATACACAATATGAATTAGTGATGTTGATACTCGGGTGAAATGGATAATCAAATTAATCGGTTTCAAATGATTTCACTATTCACATTATTATTTCGAATTCGAGTATCTGCACAGAAGTTTTTTGCTCATTGGATTTGAACTCAGCTTTACCAATCAGCGAATTACTAACGAATATTATATCGTTTTCTTATTCCTAGTTACGAACATTTTGTCTGAATATTTTATTCCGAATCTGAGGATTTTATTAATAGGAACATTCCAAGGATTTTGATACTCTGATTCACCGAGTATTTTAATTCAAACTCACATATCACTAATATGAATAGCCTATGATGAAGCCACCATTAGACCAAGATAAAAAAATGATAACTGAAAAACTAGTTCTAAATTGTAGTCTTTATTCATTTTTAAGGTTGTCAAAAATGTTGAACAATATTTGTGTTTCGAAGTGATCTATAACATTGTAGATTATAAAAAAGTTACAGTAATTGATGATGGGATACCTCATCAGAGAACTAATACTTAAACCACAAATTTTATTTCAAAGTTTATAGACATCCCTCAACTTTCTTTTGGCCAAATGACAAAATGTGTCATACCTAGCCTATTTAAGGACAGAGCTCACAATGCCCTAGGCTATATTCAAACCAAACTGTCGTGTTTAACCAAATTTTTAACTATTATTAAATACATGGTTGATATAATAACTAAATGTAAGATAACATATATTCACATATTTTCTGAGAAAATCTTATTAAAACTTTTTTTTTAAAGCCTACTTAAAAGATGTAAAGGTAGGCCTAATTATGGTGTACCTGTAGGAGTTGTAGTCCAGTGACAATTAAGTTCCAAAAGGTAAACTACAAAAATAGATATTAAAAAATAATAATAATAATATAATATAAACTTACATACTGAAGTTAATTCATAAAAATAAGTTCCTTTGACAGTCAAAACACCAGTCACACACATAAAATGTCAACATTAACACACAAATTTGTTTAAAAGTATGTCACACTTTCGCCACTACATAAACGTCACTAACACGATCGGCCATTTTAAAATTCTGTGTTTAATTAACTAGGGAGGTAAAATCAGGTTAAAATTAAAATACCACTGTTTTAAATCAAGATAAACATAAGTACTGATGTTATAATGAACAAAAATTCAACTTATTGAAATAAGTTAACAAAAAATTTTGTGAAATTGTTATGTATATAAATTATTTAGAAATTAAAACAATAACCAATAGTAAAGATTGATAAAAGTTGTATTGACTAGCGTAGTAGATAACAGCTATCGATACCTTCATGATCAAACAAAATTTTTCTTTTGATAGTGATCCTATGTAAGAAAGAACATACTGTATAAAATATTGCATTATTCAGATTATTATTTATAACAGAAAATTACATATACCCATATTTAAATTTGTGTGTAATTCTGTGTATTGCATACATTTATATATTATTTCTAAGATGTGTTTTTAAAAATCGTACATTAAAAAAATGTTTATATTAATAACCGATTCGAAATTGTACGTCTGTACATTACATAAATATCCCTAATTAGTTGGTGTTGTTTAAGCTTTGATTTATGTTTAATCAAGACTGCATATTGCATAAAGATCAAATAATACAATTTGATTGCATTACAAAAAATGAAAACAACTAATCGATTTATTATTCTACGTTTTGATGTTTAACTTCGACCGTAATGACCTTCGACCAAAGTCCGCCTATTAGTTCAAAAGAGCTGTGAAATTTCACTTGACGTTTACAAAAATGAAAACTCTCACTCTTTTTGAAGATTTAAACATTTTATTGACAGTATCTTGAAATGAAGTGTTCCAGGTATGTAAATTAATTCCATAAATTACCTGTATTACTATTTATATTTAAGAGATTAAAAATCTACAATTTTTAATTTAGACTAAATGTTATCTTTTAAGAACAGTGATTATATTGTCAAAGATAAAACAAGAATTATTTTTAATTTAGATAACAAAGTCAGGTGATCCTACTATTTGGGCCTAACATATTATGTAAAATTAAATTAATTAGATTACTTTTCATAAAATATTACGTAGGTAGGTACTTTTCCATACAAAAAATTAAAGTATATTGATGACAACAATAATTGGAATAAATTTATTTGTGCTAAAATAAAATTATACCCAAAACTATTTACCTATAATATGACAATGTTTATGTGGAATTTACTTCTTTCAACAAATAAAAGTAATGCATTTTAGAAAATATCATTTGAAAATTACGTGATGTGGTGAAAATAATAGGCATAAAAAGAGAACTTAAAAATGCTTGTAGCCTCAAATATTTGAAGAGATCAAAGAACTTTTGAAAAACCAAATCACAAATTGTCTTGCTACTTGTGAAAGCATGTTACCAAAATTGTGATTTTTAAGAATAAATTCATTACAATAATGAGGATTTTTAAAATTTTCTTTGTAATAATTAATCTTTAATTTTCCTTGTATTTTCTTTCAGGTGTAGTCTTGAAGTTGAAATTATATCTCAACAAATTCCAAACTTCAAAACTCAGAACCAAGATGTATCAATTGAACTTTTGAATTGTACATCTTGTAACATATGTAAGTTTTTATTTATGGCTAATTATGGTTTACTTAAGTTAATAGACCCCAACCCTATCAAATAATGTAATACAAGCAGATATTCTAAATATAACACACAAAAGTTGGTTTCTTGGACTTTGTAATGTTAAATTTGAAACTAGAAGGGGTCTTATCCTGTAGGGTAAGTTTGTTCCAATCAGTTGTTACAAAGGTTTTCTAAACCCTGTAATTGTGTGTATCACTACTTTCTTACCATTGGATAGGCTCTAACAAGTGTTATAGTTATAGGTTATATATTTTGTTGTAAAAACTATACTTGTGTGTTTCATCCCTTCTAAGTGTAAATATCAGAAGAAGCCCTTCACTTACTATCCTTCTGTTGATGACTCAGTTCTGCGTATCTTGTAACTATACAAACATCACATTTTCATTGGAGGTTAGGGCTCGAAATAACATTTTTTGTAATAACTTTGCTATTTGTCAACACATCAAAGTGAGGTTGGTACCAGTGGATACAGATTAGAAATCTGCAAATTTTTATCTAACTTAGTATGTTATAAGATGAATAACAAACGAGATATGAACAAAAAACTGTTTTAAAATGACCGCCATTTAATTTTCTAAATTTCAATAGGGTTTTATGCAAGTACACTATAGTCCCCTATGTCAAATTTCATGTTTGTATCTCAATTTTTGTGGCCACTATCATGTTTACATAAAGATGACAACAACAATGGATGGAATGCATGCCAAAAATCACCTTTTCAGTTACCTCAGGCCATGAAACGTAAAGATTATTCAACTACGGTAATTGAAGTAGAAATTTGTGAGATTACTTGAGTATCTGTATGCTAGGTAATTGAAATGAGAAATGAAGAAGGTTAGTGACGTAGTGTGGATGTGTCACAGCTATTACCAATAATTATTAGATGAAACTTAGCCTGATTGTAATTACAAATATAATTTGTGATAGTACTTTAAAATTGAACTAGTAGGCTATTTATATTTATGAGGGTTTGAATGTATATATTGTTGATTGTTCTTTGCTTGATTGTGTGTTTGTGTTATGATGTTTTATTGACATATCTTATGCAAAATGTATCTTTTGTCTACAAGATGGAATAAATAAATGAATTTTGCATCTTGATTCGATGATTCTTTTCTAAAAAAGAATTATGATGAAGTCATAAAATATAATTATCATTTTCTTTTAAGTTTTGTAGCAGAAATCTTTAGCCTAAAATTTTTTTACCGTGTTGATAATTGAGAATGAAGACAATCTTGATGGACTCTAGCTGGATGTATATTGACCAACACATGTTCTTTTCTTACTCTGAAGCTATTACAGTATTTGAGGACTGGGGTTCTTTATTTTACACTCTTTAATTTAATAAGACGAAAATACCCAAGAAATATTTATAGTCTCTTTTGCTGATAAATATATATATACACCTTAGGATTGAAAATGTTCGTTTGGCAGAACTAAAAAGTTCATTTTTAGTTTGTAGGTGATAATTCAATTTATCATTAGGTTCGACGTGTAAATTGAACCAGTTTATATAGTTTCCATTGTCCTCTAATTACAGGATTCGTCATTATCTCTATATAACAATTCTTTTTGCACCAATCTCTCGCGGCACTGTCACTAATTAACTCATTGCAGATTCATTTAACTCTACATACACGATACTTACCGGTACAAATTATTTTGACACTCACACGCTCAATGCTGTACTGTATGTAATCTTATTAAGACTATATAGTCTATTAATTTGTTTTTAAATTGAGTTATAATCTAGGTAATAGTAAGAAAACTAGATTACACTGTTGTTATACTATTTATAAAGTTAAATTTCTACTTATATTTATTTAGCTCAAATTGAAGTTAGTAGGTAACAATTCAACAACATATGAAACTGATTACTGTATTATATTTTATAACTAAATTAATTTTTTTAAACTTAAATTATAATAAGCAGCATATTTGTATATTTCCAATTTTTTCCCTTGTTTGCACTTAGTAATGTAGTTTGGTGTGGTACGCTTTGAACCATAATTTTCCCATATGCAAGGTTACTTGATTAACATTCGTAAATCCACCTTGTTTCAGATCGGATCCCTCCTGAACTGCACACTTTACATAGATTTTATCTATTACTGTTGGGTGATATTTATGGGAAAATGAGCCCAGTTTTTACAATTTTTTTATAAACTTTGTCCCCTACATAAATTTTATAATCAGAACAACACCCAGAGCATATGTCACACAAATTATATATTTTTATTCTGAAACTTCCTTTTTTTAGGGTTGAACTGAATGTACGATAAGTGGGATCTAACATCACGAGGCTTTGATAAAGTTCTGGTTGGTAGGTCTCAAAAACGTAGCCTAATGAGACCATGTTACAGGCCTATTTTTTTTACCTTGTCATTTGGATGGGTTTCTACTGACTCATCAGAAAAAATGCATAAACCTAGAAACTACTACTATTTAATAATAAGTTATCTAACTTAGAACTTCGTAAATCTCGCTTCATATAGCACACAACATGATCGACAAAAGACATTCATATAAAAACTGAACAATAAATCACTGTTCAATAACAGGTCTGCTAGATAAATTTCATAAACAAGTTGAAATGAGATCATACACCATCCTCGTAGCATCTCGCAAACATAATTTAAAACTATTCAGGGAACTGAAATACATAAATTTCGGCGTGCTAAACCCATAGTTATCTTTCTAGTCCAGTGAGTGCACTGCGTACTCAACATAAGTGGACATGAATATTAAGCAGCATTCTGTCCTTCTACTTGGAGAAATTGAATCACTGCAGGAACATTACAACTGGAGGTATTTGGAATAGAAGACTCCATGTAAATTTGTTCACTAATAGCACAACAACAGACCAAATGAGTTGAAAATTTGTATTTGTTCAGGTTAACACACTTCAACAACAAACAATGTGTTGCTATGACAAACAGCTTGAAATTACCAGCTGATCCAAACAGTCCTTGTATAGCAAAAAATCATATCATTGATTTGTTAGTTTACAAATTTTTGATTTTCTTTTCGCAGGAGCTTAATATAATTTAATATTTCAGGTATTTGTGTGAAACATGGCGGATCCTGGCATTACATAGAAGATGTCTTATTGGATAGGGAAAAAGAAGATGGCTGGCAACTGGTATGTTCTGTTTAGATTTGACAAATACAATAATTTATAGAAAACTAACCTAGTGTTACAGTAAAAGTCAAATGATAAAATCACATCACTTTTCTGCATGCTAATCGCCATTGCAAAAACATTATTGAGCCTCTATACTATTAGTCAGCATAAAAACATTGTTTTACTTTTGTTAAATATCTTTTACATTAAAGATAATATTGGATTATTCAGTATATATTATACAGTAATATTATACAATTCAGTATAATATTGGAAATATTACAAATAATATTATATTAAGAGGTATTAAAAATAAATAAATATAACATATATTATACTCAATGTCGTAATTTTAATTGCAACATACATTAATGTACTGTGAATTTAAATATACAGGGTTGGGCAAAAGTCCTGCATACATTGCAATATCTCAGCTTCTAGTTAATGTAAACACATCATTGGAAACCTATAGGTTGTACCAAAACTTAGATTTCATATATAGGACATTCTAAAAAAATATATAATCATATCAATGTCCCCTTCCTAGTTACTCATAAAAGTTCCCTTTATTTTGATGAAAACAGAATGTTTTTATTTTACTCAGATACTAAGTTGTGAGATTCAAATTTTACAACCTTATTGCATTATTACTCGGCCATAAAATTTCGAATACACCCAAAAAAATCACGTAAAAATAAAGGGTGTCCTTCATTAGAAGTAAGCTATTACAGATATAATGTAAAAAAGTTAACTAGAAATCAAACTTGCTTAAAAAAATGAAGGGTAATTATGATAACTAAATAATATTTTTTTAATACCTAAATGAAGTACTACAAATTTTACTTTGAATCATTTTGTTTATTTAAATATTAGGTATCCAACAATTATCACTAATTAGTACGTAGGAACGACAAGATAAAAACATAAATTATCGTAATTTCATGACGGTATGTTATGAGTTATTTGTTCTATGTTTCAGGCTGAAGGAACGCACGATATCATAGTCTACTATTTGCTTAGTCAAATATTCTATCGACAACAGGATTCCCCGATCTTTGAACTACAAGAAGCCTGTTACGATATACCCGACTTATTTGACGTTATCAAAATACTCTGGCATCAACACCAAGCTATAGGCTTCTATACTGTTAAACCCAAAGGTATAGGAGTATGACAAATTATAGGAAGTAGTTTTTGTAATGTCCAATAACATAGAATGTTCAAGACAATGGCAAAGTTAACTGAAGATTGCTTAGCAAGTGAACATGTTAAATCAACAATGTCTAAATCACCTTATTTACAGGTAAAGAAGTGTGCATGGAGTGATTCTCTCAGGCAGTGCCAAGAGTAAAAACCTGTTAGAACAGGAAACTACTAATAATATCCGATAAAATTACTAGAACGATCATTTTGAAAAGAATTTCAAGACCTTTTTCCAAAATCTTCAGGACCTAAAGTGGATGAAGGATCTCTCCAATAGTATACGGATGGATCAAGAATGAAAGGAAAGATAGGAGTGTTGGCCCAAACTTTAACCTTAGATTTACATAATTTCGGACAATCAGGCAACTCTAAGTTCATACACTTTTGAGTCAGAGAATGTCTAAAAGTAATCAATCAACTGGCAACAAACAAAAAAGTGTCCTTACTATGGCTACCAGGACATGAAGGAAAACCAGGAAATGAAGAAGCAGTTTGCCTTGCCAAGGAGAATGCAGATGCAGACTTTGTTGAGCCTGAGCCATTCTTTGGAGTGCCTAGGTTGTATCTTCACAACATCATGGAAGCCTGGGAACAAGATCAGAAGACCAAGTATTAGACCAAATACCCTGGTCTAAGACAACTCAAAAAATTCATACAATTTCTGGAACTAAGCGGAAGAAAGCTTAAGCTGATAATTGGCTTACTCTCCGAAAACTGTGGAGTGAACTATCATCTCAAACATATGGGAAAGTTTACAGTGTATACATGCCGTCTAATACATAGAGAAACCGCTGAACACTGTTTGTGTGAGTACGAACATCTAGCATATAAAAGGCTACTTTACCTTGACATTATATTCGTCACCATTGTAGAAGTAACGGTCATGTTCCCTAGAACCACTTTTAAGCTTCGCTTAAATCTTGGCTGAATCTAAATTTAGTTGGGTAGTCACAAAAGATCCTTTTGGGTTGCAGTGACAAGATACTGAACAGCACGGAGTAAAATTGAGTAGTATTTTTGTTCAAGGTTTTCTTTAAATTTGTTTTCCGAAATTTTTTGACATAAATACATCTTTAAATTAGATAGGCTCTAGTGGAGTCTCTACTAGCATGTTTAATTTTTGTTTATAGTTTGTTGGATATGGGGTTTATATCCATGTCTATAATGTGGGAGTAGGCCCTTGAACATAGAAAATGGAAATATAGCGCAGCATACTTATGAATGTGAAGAGATAGAACGTTGAATTTGGTGTTGATTTGTAGAGAGAAACAAGATCTATAGTATTATTAACAATAACCAATGAAATAAATTTGTAAAGTTATATAAGCCAATAAGAGTGTAGAGTTGATAGTTTTTTTCTATAAGTCATAAAGGAAATTTGGTTGATGGTTAAGATATATATTATTTTTATGTGTGTATATTTATGCAACTCCATATTTGTAATTAAGGTATTTGTTTTAATCTCATTGATGGCACCATTGTCGTGCTTCATTGTATTCTTTTAAAATAGTCTAAAACTTGTTAGTATTAGATAAGGTAGTGTTAGGAATTAAATTTTAGGATTAGATTAGATAGTTGAGTTTCATTCTAAGTACCACAACAGTTATCACAATGTAAACAATAGTTGAGACAAGATGTAAAAAGTTTGGAAATTGCTGAGCTTGCAACCCTCAAAAAAGTCGCACATTCCTTTAAGATTTATAAACCAAGGTTTGTAGGAAAACGAGACCAAACTTAGCAGGGAGTGATTGACGATCAGTTGTCGGCATCAAAATTGTGTGATTGTTTAAAATGAACAAAGAATTTAAATTGGCACAGATAAGTTACAACATAATAAATCAAAACTGTTTAATTGTAATATAAAAACCATATGAACTATTTAGATTTTGGTTAATTTATTAAAAATTAAAGTTTGGAATATACGAGGGGGGAACCCCCCAAAAAAATGGGAATTTGGTCACAACTCATTTATTTTTCAATATTTTTACACCAAATTTTGATCACCTTTAAATCCGGTGAATAGGGGTGAGCAATCAGTGTTATAACCGTTTTTCATCAAAAACTACTTCACAGACAGGGCGGTGTGGGCAGGTGCGTTATCATGATGAAAGAACCAATCCCCTGTGCGCCACAAATCTGCTCTTTTTCTTCAAATGCTCTCCCTCAGTCTCTTCGAAACCTCCAAGTAGAAAAATCGGTTAACCGTTTGGCCCGGAGGAATGAATTCTGAATGTACAACACCTCGGCAATCAATGAAACAAATGAGCATTGTCTTGATGTTTGACTTCATGCGGCATTTGTTAAATGAGGAGACTTAGCCGTCTTCCACTGACTTGATTGCTGTTTTGTTTCAGGGTCATATCCATAACACCATGATTCATCACCAGTTATGATCTTAGAAAAAATTTAGGGTCCTCTTGCAGCTGATTTTGCAGGTCGAAACAGACATGAAGTCGGCGCTCCCTTTTTCGTCTGTGAGAAGGCGTGGAACAAGTTTGGCTGCAACTCTTCTCTTGCACAAATCATCCGATAAAATCCTCTAGATTGAACTCCAAGTCAACCCAGACATCAAAACTAATTGATCAATGGTTCGACGACGGTCTTCACGAACCAGTATGTTGATTTTCTCAACGTTGTCGTCAGTTCTTGACGTTGAAGGGCACCCAGAACAAGGCTGGTCTTCAGTGACATTTCTCCATTTTTAAAATGCTGAAACCACTCATAAAGACGTGTTTTACTTAAAGTAGCTTCCCCATAAGCTGTTTTAAGCATTACAAGAGTTTTCTCCAACAGGAAACAAAATTCACAGCCACACATTGCTCCCGGCAGTCAGCCATTTTACGTTTTCACCGAAACGGAAAAAGGTCTTTCACAAAAAAAATTCACACGGACAAATTGATCCACTCACAGCGAACAACCGTCACACACTGATGTGTAGCAATGTGACTTGAGACTCCCTCTCCGGCCGACCGGCCATACCCACCCCCTCGTAATTTGTGTACCTTGAGTGAATCTTAACATTTCCATCAGCTGCGTAATCTTGTAGAGTCCATTCATTCAGATCCAGTCACAGTACCAAAGAAGTAGTCCAAATACGCCGCAGTTAATAGAATTAATATAAAAATGTGTGTCTTGGTCATAAAATGATACAATAATTTGAACAAAATGAAGTCATTGTGCAGTCACATGAGAAATGATGTTACATTTTTGGTCCATTTAAAGGTCGACTATTCACGGAAACATTTGTTTTAATTTTCATACATACATTTTTTTTATCTACATATTACTATTAAACTGTACTGTATATTAAGGAAAAGGTTTTGTAAATTTATCTCGACGAGTTATCAATGTTTTAACATTATGTTTACACAGGTTCCGAAGTAGAAGGCACATTAGACACATACAACATGACTACCCTGGACACAGCTTACGTCCGTAAGTCTTACAGAAGACGAGGTTTTGGCATCTCTTTACTCAAAGATCTCTTAAAGTCTTGGCCTGATGCTAATATTGGCTTTAGTAAACCTATATCTCTGATGATGTGGAAAGGTAACTTGTTCCATTTTATAAATTAATCTCAGTATTTAGCTAACAATTTGACAAAACAAATTTCTTCTGATTGTTTTATATCAGCTGGTTTTGACCATGATACTAACAGTTTTAATACCAGACCATTTTTGAATGTCTATAAATAAATGCTGAACATTTCCCCACAAATTATAACCTAAAGTACTGATCTATTCTGGTAAGCTTTTTTTGTAAAAAAAAAAAAAAAAAAAAAAAAAAATTAATTTGTCATCTTTCAAACAAAATCCATGATTTTTCTCTTAAATGTTTGTAATTAGCTGTTGTTTAATCTCCAATAATTTAACTCTATTCATAAAATCTATAAAAAAGAAATCAAATATTCAACATACAATGAAATTTTCAAAAATGTTTTTCAATCAACGTGTATACACCACAAATTAAATAGGCGTTTGGTATTCTTTCTTCTTTAGCTCACTTTGTGCAACTGTAGATGTTCATTTATTAAAGCCATGTTTGAGGTGTACAATGAGTAGATACACGTAATAAAAGGGTCTAGCATGTGCTAAAACCACAAGACTTAGGAACCGTAAGCATAGGGACAGTTATTCTAATAAAATTCAAGTCTTTTAAGCAGCCTAGCACCAACATATTAATTTCTTCATCAAATAAAAAATACATATTTGCAATCAGAATAATTTCTAGTTTTATTTGATACACCATATATAATTTTTACAATTTTTTTTTTTCCCAATTGAATATTTTTGCCTCTTAACTACCCCAAGGTCATTTTTTTGTTACCGCTAAATTTTTCCAATATGTGGGACAATACAAAGATTATAAATGGAAAGTTTGAAATATACAGGTTCTTGTGTATAGACGGGTTGGAACTTACTTACAGACAGACAGACACGAGTGAAATTATAAGGATCATTTGGTTTTACCTACAGACTCTGATAAAGAAAAATGCATGAGAATGTAATCCATCTTTTGGCTATTGAATTGTTTCTCATATCCCACAAAAACTTAAATGCTTTTAAAACTTATACGCTAAGCATTTCTCATTTTGAGGTTAAATGAAGTTGTATTCGTCATAGAAAAACTATAATATAGGATTTCGCACTGCAATTTAATTTAAAATGCAAATAATTTTATGTTCAGATTTGTATGTCATGCTATGTTAAAATTAAGATGAATGGGACATGATATCTGACAATTTAAATTTAACCAAGGTCATTCTTTGTTACCACTACATTTTTCGTATATGTGGGACAATAAAAAGAATATAACTACAAAGTTAGAATTGTTTAGGGTTTATCGTCTTGTCTGTGTAAACTGGTTGCGACTTACAGACACGTGTGAAATTATAAGGGTTTTACCTACATGTTATCCAATATGCAGCTAACTATAAAATTTCTTATAGAAACCCCAAATTTTTATGTTGTTTTAAAATTGTAAAACAACAAATTATAAACCTTTTATATATATTTTTTGAAAATTTAAAGTTTGGTGTATTTTTGGAAGACAATTTTCCACACTTTCTATCGTGACACAAAGTTATAAATTTATTTAGTCATAGTCTAGGAATTGTAAATACCAATACAGTACTGATATTAAATTATATAATTTGTGAAACAGATAAAAACTAGTTCAAATCTATTGTAACTATAAAGCATAAGTTAGCAATTGTAAATAGCCAGAAACAAAAATTTAATTCTTATGTATATTTTATAATTAGAGTAGATTTGAGCTAGTTTTTTTCTGTTATCAAATTAGTTATTTTAATTTTAGTCCTGCAATGGTATTATTTCCTAGACTATGCCTAAGTAAATTTTTAACTTGATGCAATAACAGGAAGTACGGAAAATCACTTCCCAAATATGCACCAAACTTCAAATTTTTGAAAATTCAAGTGCATTTAACTTCTAAACGAGTTAATTTATCCAAAATAATTTCTTGGTAATTGTCTACAACACCCAAAATTAGGCTAAAACCAAAATATTTTCGAATTCCGACAATTTTGAATAACAATAAAAAAATGCATCTAATTTCAATTATATAAAATTAGTCTTAGTAAAAGAAAGTAAATAAATATCCCACCGAAGTTACGTAACAGTTTTTAAGGTTAAAAATTTTAAACGGCAGCCATTTTGAAAATATAATAAATAAATTCTTTGTTTTTGGTACACATGTAAAACGTTACACAAAAAATATGTATATCAAATCTGATCTCAATATTCTATCTATTAAGATATAATTTTTTTATAATAAAAGACAATTAATATATACACATGTTCCAAAAGTATAGGACCTGCCTCATATTTCAAACTTTTTTGATTATGGTAATAGAACAAAATTGTCTGTGCAATTTGTTATTATAAGATCAGTTTCAAAACAAACCATCACTAATCCATTCATTTCGATCTTATCTACCGTTGAGGGAAGAGAAAGTTAACAAAACAAGTTATGGGACCAATTTAGATAGGATTGGTGTTGCTACTCTCTCAAAAGACTATCAAATTAGTTTATTGTCAGGCCTTCAAAGTTTTGTGCTTATTTCGTATGAACTCTCATCAGGTTAAGAGGACCTCCATGCCTTCATTGTTATGTATTTTTCTAATTGAGTTTTTATTAAACTTTGAGTTGTCCCCTCCAGGGAGGGGGGTGAAATTTTTTAAAAGCAGGTCCAATTTATCCAAGGACATTTTCAAAGTTTCAATTTAAAATCCATTCATTCTTTTGAAACACCCTATATATAGGATTTTTAAAACTTACAACTATTCATTACCTTGATGCAGACCTTTTCACTTATGTTTCAGTTTTGGAAAAATTCTTGAAAATCCACGATAACTCGAGATATCTTCTGTGGGAAGTGGATGGAACTGGGAATGAAGGAAATAAAAAATTAATTTGGTTTTGTTTGAAGAAGAAAAAGATAATGTGATTAGAATGAAAATAATAATCAAAAGTGTTTGAGATTCTGTTTTTTCCCTTTTTAAATAGTTTTTTCATGCCAAAATAATGCTTATCTTAGATATTTCATAACTATTAACATAATTCTGATTTTAAAGTTATTTTTTGACATTTGCCTGGGATCCTTTCTTAGGTTATAGCCCCTATGTTACTAGGCTATGTTGGTGTTTTTCATTTTAATAGTCTAAGGTTCATCACTTGATAACAGAAATTGATTTATACTCCCAAAATTTCGTGCATCTAATACAACCCCTTGTGCAATTCAAATTCTAATCTACTTACCGATAACCTAAAAACTTGAAATCTGGCAAAGTTATAGCTTTATAGCCTGTAACCGACAGGAAAATTCCAAATAGTTGAGAATAAAAATTTGTACACCTCGAAAAAATTCAAAATGGTAGATGGAGCTTTAATCTCTTTTGGAGCTAAATGGTAAGACCTATCAAAAAATGGATTGCACTAACAGTAAAAAATTATACCTTTGATAGAGCTAGATTTTTGATTTTAGGTAAATTTTGTACATTTTCACAAATTATTGAATCTTTTGACACATTTATAGGACAGCTAGGTACGCTTATGGCAGTATGCCTGGTAAATTTGATAATCCTAGATGCTCTACAATTGTATCAAAAGACTAAATAATATGTGGAAATTATTAAATTAGAATCCAATGTCTCCCCCCCATCCCTTCTTCCACTCTCTCCCCATTCCTCGGTTTGCCAAAAAGAGTGAAAGAAGTTAGATGGAAAATATCTGATTAAACCTTATTAATGTTAAATCCACAAATATCAGAGGATTTCCGATTTATGCTATTTTTTCAAGAAACATCTAGACTAATTAAATTTTTTGTTCACTATACTCTTCCTTCAGAAGTTTATTACACTATAGTACAGTACAGTACACTACAGTAAATTATTTATTTGAATTTATATTTTCACAATTTTGTCCAAAAAAGTAATGGAAACTTCTTGTCTAGCTATTTTGTTTTCCACTTAAGAAATACACAAGAAAATACTATGAAATGAATCACGATTAATGTATAGTAGGGTGGGCCAAAAAAAGGTTTTATTTTTTTTTCTTAATGCTATACCGAAAAAAACTTGTCTCTATGATAGGTAATCAAAATGCAACAAAGAAAAAAAAATTATACCTAACCTCCAGCTAGCGCATTACACTTGAAATTTCAAAATTTCACTAAAATCACATGATTTTCAAATTTTTTTAAAAGCATTTTAATATCTGCATATTGGGCTGCTATAGTGATAGTCCTTTACAGTAGAGTTATAAAAGCACAATAAATAATTTGAAAAGTATAATTTTATTAATCTGAGGTAGCGCAATGGACATGAAAATGACGCATTATAGAGTCAAGTGCAGATTACGACTGTGCGTTCGAGCAATGACCCGGCCGCTGGGTTGGGCTCCCCCCCACCCATACTCTCTCCACCCACAATGGGCTATACTTTGATGGCCGAAAGGATAATACTTTGAAAATTGATAAAGTAAATAACAAAATGCTTCAGAAGAACTGCAAAAGAGGAACACTACTCAATCATTAAAGAACCTGGCTCAATTTATGTTGGCTATGTATCACCAACTACTGGAACTTCAAAGGACATTGCCAGTGGTATATTGGATTACTTGAAAGAATCAAATTTTTCGCTAGATAATCTTGTCATAATTGGATGCGATGGTACCGTCACTAACACAGGCTGGAAAACTGTTGTAATTCGTACGATTGAAAAAGAAATTAAAAGACCACTGTAGTGGGGAGTTTGCCTTTTACACTTGAATGAATTGCCGTTCAGGCACTTGTTTCAAACTTTGGATGGTGAAAAAATCTTTTAGTGGTCCTATTGGCTCACAACTTAAAAATTGTGAAAAAGTTCCAGTTAAAACATTTCAAAGCATTGATTGTGAGATTCCAGATATTGAACAATCTATTTTAATCAAAGACCAACAATATCTCCTGGACATAAGTTCGGCTATAAAGTCAGGCACCTGCATGGTAGACTTGGCAATTCGTGAACCAGGTCCTAGCTCCCATTCCCGATGGCTGACAACAGCAAACAGAGTTCTTCGTCTGTACATAAGTGTTGTAAGTCCCTCTGAAGAGCACCACATTTTGGTACGATTTATACTTAAATCGTACATGCCTGTATGGTTTAAGATTAAAAAAAGTAAGAACCTTACAGATGGACCAAACCATATTTTTTATTTAATAAAATCTTCAAGATTCCTGCCCGAAAACTTGATTAAGGTGATTGATCCAGTGATTGAAAGAAATGTGTTTTTCGCGCATCCAGAAACTTGCTCCTTAGTATGATCGTTGATGAACGGGCCCATATCAGAGAGTTAGGGCTTAGAAAAATCATAAAAGCAAGGGCCGCAGCTTTCAAAAAAAGGTAATCCGAACTTTTAAACCCCCAAAACTCAACTTCCAGGCAAAAGAATATTACGAAATTATTGATTGGACTACTACTGCTATTTATCCACCACCACTGTTGAGAAGAGTATCTGACGAAGAAATTTGGGACAAGATTTTAACTGCCAACACAGCAAAAGAATGGAACTTCCATAAATTCCCGTGTCACACGCAAGCGGTGGAGCGCTGTGTGAAATTGGTGACTGAAGCCTCCTCAAAACTTGTTGGTGTCAAGAACAGAGATGGTTTCATCTGAACAACGCTGCTATCAAGAGCTTCAATGCCAAGTTTTTCAAGCAAACGTGATTTCAAAGTTCCAAATATGTAAAGGATTATTCTTATTCTGTGAGAAGCACAATACAGTTTTGAAGTGTGGGAATTAACAATTTGTATTTAACGAAAAAATTTTAAATTAATAAACCCTTTTGGAGAAATGTAAATTGCCTATTTATTTAAATAATTATTTTTCCTACAGGTAATTGTTCTATCAACATTATAGATCCAAAAACACATGAGTAGTGGGTTAAACAAAAAAATAATTAAAACTGCAATGCACTACAGCCGATTAACACTCAAAAAGTGATAAATTTACTATATTGAAGGCCTTTGCGCTACCTCAAATCTAAAAAATGTAACATTTTCAATAACTCATTGTGTTTTAATAACTCTTATATAAATGATTTTTACTATAGCAGTCCAATATCTAGCGGTTTGGATAATTAAAAAAAAAATTAGAAAATTCTGTGATTGTAGTGAAATTTTGAAATTTCAAGTGTAATGCGCTAGCTGGAGGTTAGGTATATATTTTTTTTCTTTGTTGCATTTTGATTACCTATCATAGAGACAAGTTTTTTTCGGTATAGCATTAAGAAAAAAAACCCTTTTTCGGCCCACCCTAATGTATAGGCCTAAATTAATAATTAATTAATGATGTTGGCGCCAATAGTCTAACTTACACCAGTTTACCTTTTCACATTGGATAATCAGAGGTTCATAAAGACCACAGGTAGGTTTAAGAGGATATTAGTGTTCTTTAATATGAAGGTAGAAAGGACCAAATGGTGCTCCAACAGCATGGTTTTTACTTTTGTAATATAAGTAAAAACCTGGTCCCAGGTAAAACTCCAATGATAAGTTCTACATTTATAATATTGTTTATCTATGAAAGAAGATAGTATGAAAATCAAAAAGATTAGGCCTAAAGGATAAATTGAAAATATCTGAACATGTTTGGTTCGGTTGTAAAATCACAAATTTAATTACGAAGAGGGGAAACAACTTACACAAACAAAAACTAATTGAAGCTTCATATATAAAGCTATCAGACAAACTAGTTTAAAAATAAGGCCATTATGGCTTAGCTGTTAATAAAAAATAAAATAAAAATCGAGGCTAAAAATTCTGCTACTGCAAATAAGACAGAAATTTTGCTGCTTAATCCAAAAATGAGAATCATGACATGATCGAGTGCTAAACTCTTGAAAGATGGGGTAAAAGGTTGTTTACTCTGATAACATTGCCTCCATCCTTTACAATCAGTTACATGCTGTCCTTTGTATAGTGTAGGCTTGTGTGTTGTGGTTTTATTTGATCACGTTTGTATTTAGTCTTAGCTTTGATTTAGTCTTACACCTTAGTGGCCCTAGGCTACTAGACTATGTTGGTGTTTTTTCTCTTTTATGTTCTAGCGTCACGGTGGCAAATGTCCGAAAAACCATATTAATAATATGAACAATCCATCATTATTAAATAACTTTAAAACCAGAATCAATAAGTGTTATGGTAAATACACACCAACATCCCTAACATTTTGCTTAAAAATTTGCTTCCCATTGTTTTAAATAGATCAATCCATACTGTACAGCTCTGCTACATTTAAAACAATGTGATAATTTCAAACTTAATGTAACAACGAAACGTTATACATGAATGCTGGTATACACTGAACACAATTGGATTACTTAAACAATGTGGTAAAGAAATAATTAAAACAGTTCTAAATTTTATAAGTGTACTTTTTTAATTCATGTGCATACGAAACACGATATATATATATTGAAAATAAAGATTGGAAAACATAACAAATACCCTAAAACATTACATTTTATTCCCTCCTTACTTTATCACAAGTTTTAGCTGGTTAGCGCAGTTTTAATTTCGTTGAGTAGCATTGAGCCGACAACCATTTTCTCACAATTAACAACAATTTCAGGATAATCCTCGTCTTTTTTATGTAATGTTATCAGTACCAGTGACTTGGAACCCAACGTTTGGCCAGCAAACCTGTTTGAAGAAAATAGATTTTAGACAAAAAAATATTGTTCATCAATGATTAACAATTCTTAAATGTTAACTATTTATAAGAAAAGTAAATAAAAAAAGATAACACCATGAATTTCTAACAATTGCGATATTTTTTATGAAAACACAGACTTCTCTGACGATACAATATCGATAGGAGTAATATGGAAACCATTTCCCCCCTCACATGTGGTAAATTCAGTCAGTAAATGGTAACTGATTATAGAAATTAAATAAAAAAAATTTTGAGAATAATTTTCACTCGTACTTTGTATGACACCATTCCAAGCTTATTTATCCATCTTTAATATTTTTATTTAATGATACTCAAATAAAATTGTTAAAAATATAACATCAAAATGCTGTAAATAATAAACCTAGTTCGACACCATGAACAGGTTAGGTTATGTTTTATTACAGAAACTGGGTTTTTATTATACGTCAAAAAAAAAAGCTTTACTGCCATCAAATATAATAGAAACAAATCAAGTTACCTTACAGCTATGTCACATTGCATTATAATATAAAGAGATATATAACATTCCATGTACTCATTTATAGAATAAAAACCCTTTTGTTTTAGTTGTTTTATAACAGTTTGAAATGTTTTTTCTGATAAAGTTACATGCAAAGGTAATTTTATTAAATAACTTACATTGCTGGCAATAATAGCTCTTATGTCATAACTAGTTTAATGCAGGGAGCAACAAGCTAAGAATTCCGTCTAGTAGTGTAAGAATGCTTTACATTTTGATTATCACATAGTACAGTGAAACTTCCATAAACAGACACTGCTCAGACCATATAAAATGTCCGCCATCAGGAGAGATGCAGTTATATAGGCTGGCTGATAATGCATGGTAAACCCAGAACAGCGTCTTGTAACGATATTAAACACGTTCAGAAAATTTAAATTGTGAACCTAAATTATATGTTCATTAACCTACTGTATAATAAAGGACATTACTTTAATGCATACACACTCTATAAAAGTGAAATAAATTAAACATTAGTATTGTTTCATGACTGTCTACTGTATTGTCAAAGTTTTTATAGTACAACAGGCATAATGGTTTTAATCTCACAATAAAAAACAAATTTGTAAATTAAATAATATTCTTTATTTATTAATCATTTTGTACTACAGTACTGAAAAAACAAATAGGCAAACTAGGAAAATCTAAGAATTAAACTATGTAAGATTAACGTTAAATGTATTCATTTGAGAGACATCATAACTTACAACTATACTACACACTGTTGTCACGGCAACTTTATTGAAACTGAATTCTTTAAAGGACACTTCTGACTGATGTTTAAAAGACACAAAGAAAGCAAACCTAGTTTCCAGGACGTCAACTTCGGAGTAATTACTTGTATTTTGAGACATCTACTATTTCCTAGAAAAGGGTGATATTTTATGTTCCGCTGTTCATTATTTGGAAGTTTCAACTGGCCCATTGGCCACCAATTTCATGTCCATTTTGGAGAAAGTCCATTAAACATTACAAAGGCCAGAAAAGCATGATCCCGGTTGGGAATACAATATTGTCCGTTAAGGGAAGTTACACTGTAATAGGTTCTGTCTCATTTATAATAAATTATAGTAAACATATAGACCTGACAAAGTTATAATCTGGAGTGCAGAGTCTACAAAATTGTCTATTTGTTCATTTGACTTAACATTTTTGTGGTATTAGACAAATAATACAAATGATTACTTATTTTAAAGAAGAGACACTCTGGATCACATGCCAAAAGTAACTTGATATGGGAAATACATTCAAATTTGTAATACAAAGATTCTGTGACTCAAATGTTTACTGCAGCACTACTGCTATTTGTATACTGAATTAGGCTAAATATTATTATTCATTTACCTCAATGTCTTTGGATCTGTGCTGATGATGGACACAACATTGGCAGTTTCAAACACTTTATGAGAAATTACTTTTACATCCCAAGGCGTATTTATTTGCTCCATGTGTTCATTCATGCCCTTTAGTTTGCCTGAAATACATAATAAGTGATTCACAATATTTACTACAATAGTTGAGATAGTTTTATAAAGAAATAATTATTTTAGCAGAACCCTAATGGTGGTGCTATTGAAATAAATTATGTCCAAATACAGTAACACACCAATTTTGATCAAAATCAACCCATAAATAACAAAGATATGATACTTGTTTTAGGGGTAAAAAACACCTTAGGAGTGGAACATTTCCAAAACCCTTTCTTCTTAGACCTACCCCAAACTATGTTAAAAAATTCATAGCTCTAGGCTTCTTGGATCCAGAGATTTCGTGGTCAGTCAGTAGGTTTTGACTTTTTCATCCAATTTTATCTATTTAATCATTCCTACAATTCTAAATTTTCTTTATGAAAAAGATACAATGTGTATCATCCTTCCAACAGGTATTTGTAACAATCACAAGCTCTTATTTATATATTAATAATCCATCCTCGCTTCTTTTGTCTCATGAACCAACATGAGTTGATTTATTCATACTTATTTTATACAAAGAACACAAACTTATTATTTCGATTATTTTTTTATAATTAAAAAATGTAAAAGATCTCTGTAACTTATTGTTTGTTATTTATGAATTGAATTAGTTCAATTTATTAAAAAGTCATTTGTTGCACCACATATTATTAATTCTTAAAAAAAAAGTCTTTTTAACCACACTTATCAACTTTACCTTTTATTAAACAATTTTTTTTGTTTGAAACTGTTCCTCCAACCATGGTTGTTCTGTATCATAACTTCTACCAAGAATTGTCTACTCCACTAACAAACACTGACAACATGTCAATGATACATTTAATACCAACTCTGCTCTTAATTGTTGTGAGATCCTAATTAATCGTAGATGCAGGTAACAATAAGTGAACAATTCAGAGAAACTAGAACTTCAGCGTTTTCTTTTTTTAAAATTAAATATTACCATCACCAACTTTGTACATTTTTAAAGTATGATTTTATTAACATAACTTATAGGGAGACATAATAAAAGTTAAAGCTTAAATAAATGGGCAACTCCTACCGTTGTAATTGTGATTTACCATAAATCAGGATGACAATATTAGTAATATGCTATATCCATTGATTTTATTATCTGAAAAACCAGACCTGTACCCCCACCACTGGTAGACCTGATTAGTTGGAAGAGTAAACGCTACGAATGTTTTCATATTTTATTTGAGTTAATTATACAGAGTGTTTCAAAAACATCAGGAGCTTATTCCTCACATTAAAACCAATGAAAAAGTTTATGTGAACATATTACATAAAATGAGTCTGCAAAGATATTTTCAGTCCCTCTAATATGTTCTACGGTAAACATGAAAGAGTTGATATATTCAACCCATCTCGGAAATTTCCCGACTTGACTTAGTGATCATTTTTCCGATAGTAAACCACATGTTGAATTGAGATATAATGCAAAGCTAAATCAACTGTCATATTTTAAAAGTGCATACTAAGTGTGTCCGCTGTATGCCTGCGCTGCACACTCCTACTTTTCGGAAGGAGACGGGGGCAAATATAGTTTCCCCTTAGTGTTTGATAAACGCCTGTAGGTTGTTGGCTTGGCAACTCATGATACCCGCATGAAATGTGGGTACCACATATTGAAGATTTAATTGGACTTTAGATAAATTATAATTAGTAAAGGACAACATATGTTCATGTGTGGTGTCCGTCCTAGGACCGCTTCAATGAAAATTCTATTATGATGGTTTTCTTAGACTGGATCTATTAGACGGAGTAAAACCAATCACCTATCCCGTTGATATTGCTGTTGGAGCCAAAAAAAAAACAGGGATGAACTGGAGTATAGGCTCGATAGAGCTATTGGTTGGAGAAATATAAGTTAGAGCAAAAAAAAAAAAAAAACAGAGGTTGTGCTATTGGTTGCCAGAGAGCTGTGTATGACCGTAGGAGATAAAGGCCAATAAGTCATTGAAATATCTGGGTGTATATTTTGAAGAAAAATCAAGGTTGACGATACATGTAAAGCAGAGAAGGTGGTGAGGTAACTGGAGAGGGTTCTTTCCAATATCATGGAATATAAAGCCTGCAAGACCCTAGTACTGACATTCTACAAGGATCTCTTAATTGTCTTTCGTCAAAAATCAGATCACTCCCATTGTCGACCAACTCAAAATTTTTGGAGAATGGTGCTTCAGCCAATTTTTGGAGAATGGTGTTGTTTTGGTTTTTTGTGTTTGTGGTAAGTAAGCCACATTCAGCTCCCATTGGCTGCAAGATCTCATGGGCTTCTAGCCCGACATAGAATTTCCGCTTGATAATAAATTATTTTATAAAATTACTGCCTTGCAACACAGATTGCACCAAGTTTCATTTAACTACCAACACTCAGAATATATTAGTTGTCAAAATTGTCTTTCTTGGTTCACACACCATAAATGCAATTTTAACAAAAAATATTAATTTTTTCTTATTAAGATAATTTTTTATACACAAAATCAAAATCAGTCAACAATTTTACATTAAATCTAGGAATTTTATAATTAAAGAGTTCAGCTTTTCCCATTTTTGTTAATCTCACGTTTGATGATGCATTTCGGATATACTCCATTCTCAAAACACTTAATAGTACTGATCATCCTACACATGAACTCGTTATTTTAAGCAAATCGCTCCTCCCACTCTTCCTCCTTCTTTCTTCCTATTGGCCTATCTAAAACTCGTTTAACTTGTTTCTGATTAGTCACTCAGCCTCTCTCTACCCATGTTTACGAAATAAAATGCCATTGTAATACAACATATATCGGACAGACAGGGCGAAAAGGGAAAGAAATTAAATATATTAGAAAATATGGAAATATATTAATCGAAATTAAAAGGACCCAAAATTATTAATGAAAAAATAAATTCACAAGAGGTTCTTTTTAAAATTTGAAGAGGTTTTTCAAAAGGGAGGGGCAAGAGACCAAAAACATGGATAGTAAGAATGGGGAGTGACTAATTAGAAACTAGTTAAAAGAGTTTTAGATATGCCAATAGGAAGGAGGAGGGAAGAGTGGAGGAACGAGTTGCTTAAAATAACGAGCCCAAATGTAGGATGATCGTTTTTGAGAACTATTAAGTGTTTTAAGAATGGAGTACATCCGAAACGCATCAACAAACATGAGATTAATGAAGTTGGGAAAGGCGGAATAATGTACTTATTTTAAATTCATATAATTATTGAACATTACAACAAAAATTATAATTATTTTTAATCTAGACTATACCTAACCTTTTATTTACACTTACATTGATATAAAACAGAAGTGCAATTCTTATTGATGCAACAGAAGAAATGAAAAATATCAAAAAGTTAGGGCCAAATATATTTCAGTTCATGATAATTATGGAAATACGAGATTTATCAAAACATATAAAATGACTAAACCTTTTCCACCTCAATTTTAGTAAAACTTTACTCAGACCATAAGAAAATATATGTCAATTTCTTTTTTTAAGAAACAAGAAATTTCACTTTCCTTATACACCAGAGTTGGAAGTTTTTCTCCTTCTTGTATATTTATGAAAATACTCCCACCTTTATTTAAAGGAAACATCTCTTCTTCTAAAAAAAGAACATAAAGACCTTGAATATTCAGGGTAGGTCAAGATAGGGTCAAACAGGTCTTCAAGGTCAGAACAGAAACACATTTCATGGTCCTGGCTTTGAGCTACATAGGACATATTTCTCTAATAATTAATTTCCAAAAAGGAAAATCAGCTGATACAAAGTTACTATATACTTGTAAAACTAATATTTTCAAAACAACCTACCTTGTTCTGTTGTAAACATCATTGCAGGCATATTGACAGCTCTTATTAATTCCCCTACAGGTGCCCGAAGTACTACGTTGCTTCTTCCTTCGCCCCAAACTAATTCTACTGTGATTGGCTGAGTGGAGTCATTCCATGCTACACCTAATGTGCCTAATGCACTGGCGTTAGGTGCTAAGGATGAAATAGTGGCAAAATCATGAATATCCATCCCCGATGAAACATTCTATAAACAATAGTATCGGTTACTTTGTGCATACACTACACATTTCGTAAATATTAAATAATTATTTATATAAAGTCTATTTATAGGTGTTCAGAATAAACACACTGATTAATACATCCTCAATACATATCTAGAGTATTTTCATGGTCACTGTACATGTGAGCGGAAATCACGTGGTGGACAGATAGAGGGAAAGATAAGCGTCACTTCCTTCCTAGTGCCGATACGGGTTGGTCGCTTGCGACAAGTCACGATTATTTGTTCAAATTTTATAATATTATTTTAAGATGGTTCGTAGGTTTTTCTTATCGCTGAAATAATTAAAATGTTCAATAAAGGGTAATTTTTCAAATTAAATTGCGTTGATCTTGACTTTGTGCCTAAAATCATGATCACATCTGTCCATCTTGACTATTTCCAGTCAACATGATCTCTGAACCTTCCAGCTGGGAATTCCTGGATCCATCTCGAGGGGGTTTTCGGCTGCAAAACAGTAGGAGGCATCACATACAGTCAATACTTGACAGCTTGGTACAAGTCAATCTTGTACTTCTCTTTTCCGTTTGGTTTGGTTTGGGTACTGTTACTAAGGGTATTCCAATGAAAGGCCCTCTTAGATTCCTGACTTTAAGACCAAATGATTTTCAGCATACTGTCCATCTATTGATAGAAATGCTAGCGGCCACACAAATAAAGATAGGGACATGAAGTGCGCTCATATAGAACATTACTGACATTTAAAAAATTAGAATTGAAAATGCCAACATGGCAATCATTTAATATATATTTTTTGTACATATCTCGTATGTTATTCAACTGAATTAGATAAAAATTTGCAGATTATAATTCTGCATGTAAAGGTAACAACCACATCTCTCTATGATGAAAAATAGCGAAGTTATTATAAAAAATGTAATTTTAAACACCCAGCCTCCCAAGAAAATGTGATATTCGTATTGTTAGGAGAACTGACATGAGACTAGTGAATGGAGGGTCCTTCACAAATGTATAGTTTCATGGTCCGCTAGGGCTAAGACACTTATATGAGTGAACCAATGGAGACTTTTAATATATACATATCTACGAGGCTTATTAGGGCCTAGCCGAATGATATACAGAATCACAAGGTTCAGAAAACCTATGTAACAACTGTTTTGAACAAACTTTTGGCCGTTACGTTTAGAAGATCTGCTTGTATTATATTGTTGTAAGATGTGGCAGGTAAGTATCATGATAGCACACCAAATGTTTTGTGTTAGTTCTCAAACATTAAAATCTGTTAGTTGACCAAATATACTTAAGTGGTCCTTGATATTGCCTAGTAGTAAACAAATAGGAAAACACTGTTCACTTTCTTAATCAGTAGTGTGTAAAAAGGTGATAAATTGTAATAGTTTGGTTGTAGAGGATGGATCTGCTTTGAGTGCTGAACCACAGATGATTGTTTATTTAAACTATTCCATTTTTCAATTATATTAATTATAATTAAGCCTGTTGGGAGAAGAAATAGGAAAAAGGATGATTTATCTAAGATTAAGGTTAAAGGTTTCTCTAGACTTTCTGATCCATTGATAAGACAGTTCCCATCTTCTTAGTACCGAAGGGTTGGATTCTGGAGCAAATGATTTTATAATTTTTTTAATAAAGCAGTCATCAAAAGTGGTGACATTGTGGGTGGCTGCATGTTGTGCAGTTGGTTTCTCTACATCCATGATTTTTACATCATGTTTGTGACCATTCATCCTGGTGCTTAGGTTGTCTGTGATTAGGTCAATATATTGAGCTGGGCAAAACCTACACTGTAGTTGGTAGATAACATTTTTTGTACTCATGTGTCATGACTTTTAATTAAAAATTTTGTTTTACTGAATGAACTATTGAAGTTGTTGGTGGGAAGATGCATTTTGCATTTTAGCCTAATGCATGTTAGGTTTGTTAAGTGTGTTAAGATCTTGAAGCTTGGAGTGAATTAACAAGTGTTTTAGATTTGTGGGGTGTTTAAACAAGACTCTGGGAGGTTCTGTGAGAATATTCTGAGTATAGTTGGAAGCTTGAAAAGTCAGTAACCCTTTAAAAAAATTCAACTTTTCTATTATGTAAATTTGATAAACCGCAATTAACTTTTGTTTTTTTGAGAAACTGAAGATGATTTTATCACCAGTTTTTGTGTAACTTTAACCTAAATTTAAATAGCTGCAACAAACTACACACCAACATATTTGAAAGCTCACCTTTGATCCTATTCTAATATCAGTGAGAGGTGCGGTGGTATGATTAGTAAATGTAAGTTGCAAAGTTGCCATCGCTGGTGAGAAGAGATGAGGACTTCTGGTGAACCTCATGGTGATACTAAGACCTCCTCCAGTTATTTTATTCAACAGCTCAGAGGTCTTTACAGGAATGTAAGCAGGGCTAGCCAGCTTTAACAAGAATACATTTTATATTTACAATATTTAACAAATGTTTATTTTCAATTACTCTGTATGTATATGATTCTATCCCTAGAAGTGATGTATCACAGTAAAATGTATCTAATAATTATTAGATTATCTTCATTACAGTCGCTAAAACAGATGTAAACTACTTGAAATAAATTTATTTTGTATACATTTACAATATTTCCCACCCATATCAATACACATCACAGAGATCCTTCTATGAAACTAAACTCAAATTGTTTGCATAAATACAGAAAACTAAAACTTTAACTTAGAAGCCTTATCTACCTTAGTATCTCATGAAACAAAAAACAAAGTACTACAAAACAAGAACCACCCCTTTAGGCTGTACCGATGGTATGGGGGTTGAATATCTCGTCGTCCGGTGGACCATCCATCATAATCAGTGAAGCGGTTAGCAACTGATAAGGCTTCTAGCCAAAAATTCATAAATAAAATGCTGGATGAGATGGAACAGGAAGAACTAATCTCACTACTGCCCAATGAAGTGAAGGCAAAAGTTGTAAGCAATGGGATCCTGGCATGAAAAAAGAAGAGGACTCAAGAGTCGGGAATCACTTTAGGCTCTGATAAGAGCCCTTTAAAGAAGACCAGAGGTGAAACTTGAGATTCAGAAGTAACAAAAACTGACCATTATTTGGAACCATCCTGTATAGAAGTTCCCACTTACAGGGACATCCTCGCCAGCAAAATGGCTGTTGTTATCAATACCTATTCTGAGGCTAAACTTACCGATAACCAAGGTGAAGACATCGAAGATACGCTAATGGATAATTTCGAATTTTCCTTCATTCTCTGAGAGTTACATGAAAAAAGAAACTCTATTTCTTTCTTGTCTCAAAGATGCAACAAAGCGTTGGCTGGAGGCAATGATTGGTACCTTTAAGCCATTAGGTGAAGAAAACAAGTTGATCACCGGATTGTGGAAGGACATTCTGAAAATTACAATGGTATTTCTTAAGAGCACACCAAAGCTTCTGAAGCGGTCCTCCGATTAAGTCTCGATTAAGTATGAGAGATGATGTCCAGCATAACCCTACTCTTAAGGTATGAGAGCGGAAGGCACTTTCAGCAAAGGAAGACGCAAACGGCTATGCCTTTGTTTAAATAAGTTATGGCATTACTCAGTGGAAATGGCCACTTCAGGAAACATCTGCTAACTATAGTGATTCTGTTTGTAGGCTATGTAAAATTCTGAAAAGACTACTAAACATATCCTAGAATATGAAAGCCTCGAGGCTAGGAGAAGGGTCATATTCGGGGCTTCACCCGGTGTTGATTCAGATACTATCATCAGGTGAAAAAGCTTCATTGAAGGGGCAGGGTTGCTAGTAGTGCTTGGGGCTTAGTTGACGTACCCCACATACCTTTGTAACCTAATTTGAACTAATCTTAGGGTGTGCCTGTATTGGGGTTACCTTTGAGGTTTGGTATGTCTGGGTAGGCAAAATGGTGCTGAATATTATAATTAATATTTCAAAATTTAGATTAGATTTTGTATGGACAGGAGACACAGGCCTATCTTGGAAAGTGGTCTTTGGTATTACCTAATAGTATACAAGTAAGAAAACGCACACAAAAACACTAAAGTTTTGAAATATTTTGTAAACACTGTTCACTTTCTCAATCAGTAGAGTATAAAAAGAGTCATCGGATCTTATCAAGTTAAGCCAGTACAATATAAGGAAGGTGGTAGTCTGGATCACAAGGCATGGCCACTTTAGGAAGCATATATACAGGACGGGAATCTTTACACCAGAACCTCTGCGTAGGAGAAGTAGAATGCACAGGGAGATTGTAGACCACCTGCTCTTAGACTGCAGCAGTCTTAAGCAGGAGAGGATAGGCATCTTTGGACATGTAGAGAAAGGCTTAACAATTCCCTAAAAAAGATCCTCAAGTTTGCAGAGCTTGTTGATCTATAGCAGTGGTCACCAATTAAGTTTCATGAAGGTCCGTTTCAAAGTCTTGCCGAGTTTCCGCGGTCCATTAGGGGGAAACCACCGGGGGTACTCCCCCGAAATTTTTTTGAAAAATTAACAGTTTAACTACATTAATTTTAATCATTATTCAAATATTTGGGATAGTTATTACTCTGTATCTATTTCGATATAATGTTCTTCAAATATATTGAAGTTTGATATTATGCCATTGATCGATTAAAATAAAGGCCATTATTTAAGTCAGATTTGACAATAAAAATTACTTTATTAAGTATGTTTACTTATAAAATTGTCAAAACCTATTCTCGAATTTAGTCCTCGACTATATCTCTTTTGCTATTGAAATACCAAGATAAATCAAATTAAACGTTTTACTAGGCATAAAATAATTGGGTAACCGGTAAAATAATGCAACAATATTAAATCAATAGCCTACTTTTTATTAAGAGTTGTATAATAAGAAATAAGGTACATATAAGTAACTCTAATAAAGAATCGAACTAGTTTAAAAAGTTAAAAAATCAGTGGAAAAATGACATGTTAAAAAAATTAACATATGTAAAATAAAAATAAAAAATCACACATAAGTAGTTGAAATTACAAATAAACTGATTCAAAAGTTTACGATCAGTGAGAAAAATGACAAGTTTTATTTTTAACAATCATCTTAAAACTTGGAGTGTAGTTTGTGCAGCTGATTCTCATTAATGTGTCGAGACGGTCATCTGTGAGACGGGATCTATAACGATTTTTAATAAAAGTCATTCTTGAGAAAGCTGCTTCGAACACATATGTCGATCAAAACATAGTACACAGTTTGATGGCTAAAGTTTTCAATTCTGGATACTTTTTCTCACTGACATATTTGATACAAAATTGGTCGCATTCAAGAGTGTCTGAAACTTTAGAAAAAATTGTCTTTTAGAACAAAATATTCCTGGTACTCGATATGTTCCATCTGCAGGGCAGCTTGTTACTCTTGAAAATATCTGACTCTTAACTGGTCCACACACCATTAGGTTTAAGTGAAAAACTGTTGTTTAACAGTTGCACAACATTTTCAATTTTGTTGAAATCTGTAAATATTCTTTGAAATTATAATTTAAGTTTATTCATGAAATCAGTGAACTCAGTGATGTCAATGCCCTCATTGCTCTCACAAACAGATTTAAGGAGTGGAAAGTGCAGCAGTGCTCCACTGATATCATCAGTGAAAGGTCGATCTTTTTAGAAAAACCTGTGATTTCAGAGAAAAGTTCACACACAAGTTTCCCTTTCGCTTGCAGCTTGAGATTTAAGAAATTTTTATGCCGAAATATGTCTGTTAAAAAAGCTATGGAAGCCACGTTTTCTTTAGTGTCGAGGAAGCCTAAATGCTCCTTTGCTACTTCTTGATCACTACTTGAAAGAAATTCTTTAATGTCCTCCAATACCGCAAAAAATCGTTCTAACACCATGCCTTTGCTTAGCCGTCTGACGTTGTTGTGGAGAAGCAAATCGTCAAACTGAGCATTGGTTTCTTCAAGAAATGATTTGAACTGGCGATGCTTGAGAGAAGATTTCGCACGTAAAAAGTTGATTATTTTGATAACCGCTTGCATTATACTCTGCAGATTTGGATTCAGAATGAAACATAAGACACTTTGGTGAATGATGCAATGGTATGAAATTTAATTTACATTGCATTTAGGGTCACTGCTAAGTCTCTGAACTAAGCCTTTTCTGCATCCTATCATTGCTGCTGCGCTGTCTGTGGTTACCGATATCACTTTTTTCATATCTAATTTGGTTACACTGCTGGTGTTTATTTATTGTTTCGGTTGTTTAATAATTTGATTTCATTTAGAGTTTAGAGGGTTTCTTATGGGTTTTTTGTTTTAGGATTTATTTTATTTTTTTCGTTGATCGGTATGTCATCGCGGTCCGCACAAAACTAGCCGGCGGTCCGGATCCGGACCGCGGTCCGCCATTTGGTGACCACTGATCTATAGGATGATGAGTTGGGGGTGCACATCATCTTCTGGAAGCTTTAATGGCCAAAGTGCCTTGGGTAACAAGGACCGTCTGAAGTGAGTTGAATTGAATTATGTGCCAGAGGAAGTGAAAATGAAATAAGATACTGTATGTTTAATATTCATTTTGAGTCAATTGACATTGTATTCTTGATGTATTACATTTTCTGGGGACTAAACATGTATAGAACCAATGCATTTCCCTCTTTTGTTGTTGAAAGGAGAAAAACATCTCGATTATCATCGCCATGTAAAAAAAAATACGCCCTAGCCCTCGGAATACTCTAATACCATATGGGTAGGAAAATAACAAGAAGAGTTTATTGAGAGAGACACGATAGGAAAGACAAAAGAGAAGGATCAGGGGTTTAATATGATACTGAAATTTCACATTATCATAATTACAAAATAATAAATATTCCATACCTGTATACCGGAAGTAGCTGTATTAATTGTGGTAGGAGTTGCTGTTAGAGGTGTGAGGAAGCCTCCTAGAGATGGTGTCATTAATGGTGTCATTGTGGGAGGTTCTAGACAATAACATATTACTTTAATTAGGTTATGTTACATATTAGTAAATTGCAGAGACTTAAGAAAAATCTGAAGTTTTGAGTGGTTTACTATGATTTAAACCTTGATTATTTTCCCATCAATTATTAATCCAGGTTTGTAGTCATCAATATTTAAAGTCTAGAAGAGATTAGGTTAAATTTAATTGGTTTTAAACTGTCAATGTGGTTTGCCTAACAGCGCTTGAATGATTTTACTAGTCGTATTTGCAAATTTCCAAGCACTGCTCACATGACAGGAGAGTGTCAACTGATCCCTACCAGTTTCTCATTCTAAAAACTTCACAACAGTTTCTCATTTCGTAAAGACACAAATTACTTTCCTCTTTTTATATTAATATTTTTATACATACCAAAAAGATTTTCATTTAGTAAATTTACACTTTACTACCCATCTTGCGAATCTCAAACACACTTTACTGTTATTCATCTAATTTAGTCCACTGTTTTTCTAAAATACGTCTTTCATGTTCAGTTCTCTCTACAAGACTTTTACTTTTTGAGAACACAGATATCATCAGCCCAAAAGTTTCAACACAACTCCGTTCCAAAGCATTCCTAATTATTGTAACATTTTACATTTTTAGGTCTCCAAGTTGATTTTAGTACTTGGTTCGATGTTTGACGTTAGCGAGGTATGACGTCGGGAAACTTGCGTCATCTCTCATATTGGAATCGTATATTCGAAGCCTTGTATAGATGGACAGACAGTGTTCCGGAATTGTTTAATGTTATAGAATCATGAGTAAACGATTTGTATAACTACTACTAATACAAATAACATAAATTAAATAAATAAACACAGTAAACTTTTATAGTTTTAAAGTTAAATTAAGAAATAATAATTCCCCAAAATTAAAACACAATATTCAGTGTGATGTGTAGTATATAATCATCAGGTCTGAGATCTAATTAACCTAACCTAACCTAAATAGTCTAAAATATCCACCAATTACAACAATTAGTAGTTAGTCTGATACAGAATACTTCTTGTAGAATCAATTGCTCATCTTCCTTCCAGCGAGAGTGGTCGTATTGACTCCCTCGCCACTACGAGTCCTTCTCATTAGGCTGATCGACTCAGATTTGCTATTCTTCAAGAGCAACACTTTAAATGAGCTATTCAGAATAAAATAGTTTTGATTTAAATTTATTTAAATTCAGTGTTGCATCCTTGGTATAAGGCGTTTAAGTTGTATCTTATCTTTTCACATAAAAATATATTATTGATTATCGTAATGTATGTAAACGATAATAAAAACTAAAGAATCATTCTAGTATCTTCTATTCATTCTATGTATTCTGTTTGTTTTTAAAGAAGTACTTCCATAACTAGGACATATTTATTTTTATATCTTTATATGTATGTATGTATGTTTTCAGGTAAAAATATTCTAAAGAATATTAAATTTGAGTATTTAAAAAAATCTGTAAATGATTGTGGACTAGAAAAGTACACTTTCCTAGAAACCACAATCCCGAAAAAGATTAATTAAGTGTCTATGCTTTAAATCATAGAATGGTGCCCAATAAAATTATTTAATGCTATAAATATAAATTCAGTAGATTCAAAATCAGTAAATCTAAATTCTTTTTAATTTGTCCGATTAATGAAATTGTTACTCTATCATCTACAGACGTATTAATTAGCCAAAAACTACACAGAGTTAAGAACTAATTTAGTTTCCTATTTCTCATCTATAGTCACACTTTGTGCTAAAAACTCACTTTTTTATCTATAGATGAATTCATGGGACAGCAGTCTATTTAATGACAAAAAGGTTTTCGGATGTGTATGATTGTTGTTGTGTACTTTATTTTTGATGTAGGTTAATTTTTAAACATTTTGACAAGATTAATACATATTGAGTGTGACTACAGTCGGTACTCGGTGAAATTCCATAATAAGGCAAAACAAAAATGATAAGCTCTTATAATTTCACAAAAAACAATTTATTGCTACAGCTGTTTCGCCGTTAGGCATCGTCCAATTTTGATTAAACAGATTCCAATTTTGCAAATCATTTAATAGATTCAGGCCATACATTTGATCCCATTGATAATGTCAAAGTTTTACACATAGAACAGAAAAGTAGGAAATTAAATAGTTTGGAAATTTTAGAAATTAACAGATCTGTTTTGAAATGCCATGCTTCTAACCTGAATGAACAAGTAAATAACCCATCCCCTTTGTTAAAACCTATTGTTTGAAAACTTTCTGTTATCCATGTCCCTTTCAGGTAATACCAGGTCATTGCACTACCTCTGCTTTCATCCCCACCTTCATTCCTAGATGTTAGTGTTAAGTTGACCTGTATTTTAGTTTTTAGTTCTTAGTTGTCTGACGATGCCTAACGGCGAAACAGCTGTAGCAATAAATTGTTTTTTGTGAAATTATAAGTGCTTATCATTTTTGTTTTGCAAGATTAATACAATTAAAAAAATTGTCTCCTAGCTGCTAATAAATAAAAAGTAAATAACTTAAAATCGTCACATTTGATTCTCTATAGACTTTTTTCATAAGTTAAAGTTTATTTATCAAATTAAATGTCAAACTCAAATGACCATGGATTTTTTAACACTAAGTCTTTACAGAAGTTATCTTTTAAATTTACAATTCATTTTAAAATATAAAGCCTAGTCCTAATGACACCTAACCTGTTTTGGTATCTTAATAAGATTTTTATCAATATGAAAAGTTATATGCAATACATGGTAATCAGTTTTTTGCAGGCATTCACACCAACGACATGCAAAGTGCTAATAACTCTTCAAAATTCTAATAGACAGTTTCACATACCATAATCAAAATCCAGCAACAGATCCAAGTTAGTTTTCTGCTTACTCTGCTTTGGTATTGTATTGGCCTTTACATCAGCTTTAGCAGGTTTTGAAGATGGCACACTGTTGGCTTCAGAAGATTCTGAATTCTCGTCACCTGTACTCAGACCTGAACTCGACTCCGATTTAACAACCATCTTCACATTTTTCTTCTTATTTTTCTAAAAACATATATTACACACGTAAAGTTTATGTTCCGCAAACTGTCCCACATACAAAGATAACAAAACTTAAACAAAAGTGCTATCATTTGAAAACAAATTTATTTTATGAGTTATTGAAATAAACTGTGGAAAAAATATTGCTAAAAAATTCTCAGCTATGTCCAAAACCAAATAGAAACCAATTGAAACTATTTATCAACAAAAATGTCAGTTCGCTAATAATTGTTTAAAATGAACCATGATCACTACCTTCATACAATTAAATCTTACGGTCTAAAGTTGCTTCACTCGTGCCATAAACATGTTCTCATTATAATTTATACTACCTCATTTCAGTATTACAAGGTACATCCAATGCGAAGAACTCTAAACCAGTCTACATTCATCAATAGATCTGGCAGTTTACGGAAAAAATGGGATGAGTCATTTAATGATAACGAGATGTGTCCGACAGTTCAATAAAGGACGTAATCAAGTGCACGATGATGAATAAAGACGGGGTCCATCTTTGGTTAGTGATGAATAGGTTCGTGCAGTATGAGAAAAGATTAGAGAAAACAGTAAGTTTACAATTTTTGCTCTTTCTATGAAATTTCCATAAATTAAAGGTCACTTCTTATTGAAATTGTTTATGTAAATCTGCTTTTTCAAAAATTTTGTGGTTGTTGGGTGCCAAAAACTTTTACAGGGCAACAGAAAAAACAGCGCCAGGGCAGTCCACTTGACTTTTATGAGAAAGATGATGATTTTCTGAGTCAGATAGTGAAAACTTATTTCATAAGTTCATAGTCACTTATGAAACCCCTGAATCAAAACGATAATCGATGGAATGGAGCCACATTTCGTTACCAGCAAAAGACTAAAGCCAAGAAAATTTTGACAACTCGAAAAATCATCTGCACAGTGTTTTGGGTCAGACACAGCATTCTACTGGTGGTTTTTTTTACAGCGAGGTGAAACAATCAATGCAAATGTTTTCTGGGAAACACTTAGGAAGCTGTGTCGAGCAATACAGAATAAATGCTGAGGAATGCTCACAAAAAATGATGTTGTTTTGATTCATGATAATGCCAGACCTCACACTGCAAATGTGACACAACAACACTTACAAGACTTTGGCTGGGACCAGTTTGACCACGTTCCGTACAGCACTGACCCCGCCCTAAGCAACTTCCATCTCTTTTTGCATCTGAAATCTTTCCTTGGTAGTCAAAACTTCAACAACAATGACAAGTTCACAGAACGTGTTACCACATGGTTGACAACACAGGCGACGTTTTATGAAGAAGGCATACAAAAGCTTATACTGCGCTATGACAAGTGCCTGCAAAATGATGGGAGATATGTAGAAAAATAGTTTAAGGTTTGTAAATATTTTCAATAAACAGTTTTTCTGTATTTGTACTGGTTTTGTTTTTATTTACCAAACGGAACATACTTTCTGAACATACCTCGTATATAGGCCTAACATTAGATTTTGTAAATTTTGATATTACTTATTTGTAGGCCAATAATTATTTTAATAATTTCATATAGGCCTAGTAATATTGTCTCGTATTTTTAAAACTAATTGTCATCCGATTTTAGTAAATTATGAGAAATGAGTAAACAAAAGATAACTGAAACAGCTGATATATTTATTATTTTTAGATTTGTAAACTGTTGCTAACTTTCAAGTAATAGGTTAGTTGGACACATTTTGTGACAATGTGTTTGTTTATTATTTTGTGTATATACAGTAATGTTTAGATCTTGTTAAACCAGAGGAATAATAATTAAACTATGTGCCCTATTAAATTCTAACCTTTGATTATAGTAAATAATTAAATAAAATAAAATTAAAACAACAAATTTTTTAGTATCAACCACATATTTTCCCCAGTGAGTGTGATAACAAATCCACGAAATGGCGGAAAGTAGGTTATGTTGGTCAAATTAGTTATAAATTGGGTAAACTATTGGAGAATAAAAAAAGTTGCAAACCAGCATTTTATGTAGACAATAATTTGGGTAAATTGTTAATTAACAGTAAAGATAAAATACCAAAAATGAGTAAATGTGGGGTCTATCAATTATCTTGTAAAATTTGTAACGCTACTTATATAGGGCAAACTGGTAGAAATTTTAAAACTAGATTAAGTGAGCATGACAGGAGTTGGAGGTTAGGACATGAGGACTCTAGTTTTTCTAATCATTTAAAAACACACAATGTTTCAGATTTTCATGGTAATATAAATTTTGATATTTTACACATAGCTAATAAATCTAAAAAATTAAACCTTCTGGAAAATTTAGAAATTAATAGATTAGTTAAAAATAAAAATGTGTTAGTTTTAAATGAACAATTAGATTTAAGTAATTCCCCACTTTTGAAACCATTAACCAAGTCAAGTCATTGACCCTTCTCTCCACTTCCTTCCTCTACATTTCTCATCTAGGTTATAAGGGAAAACCCAGCTATTGTTATAATGTGTATATATTGTGTACTGAACCTTATTGTTTCATTCTTGTATAAGTCCTTGACAATGCTTTAACTAGCGAAACCATGGTCGGCAAGTTTCTATTAAAACATTGTGGTTGATACTAAAAAATTTGTTGTTTAAATTTTATTTAAAATGGAATACCACCAAGTACCTACGGTCTCTAGCATAAATAGTTTAATTAAATAAAAGCGATTTCAGACATTTTTGTGAAGTAGTAGTTTTTTCGCGACAACATCCGAGCAGTGTTTTTGTAGAACGCAATCCATCAATCCATGGACCGTATTGTTGCATTGAAACATTTAAGTAAACATGACAAATAAACTGTGCGACACTTAAAATAGAACAAGTTAAAAATTAAATATTGATTAATTAAATAAACATAATTTACATTTTGTATCTCATTGTTAATTTTTCTAATTTTTGTTTAATTGTTAAACTAAAACATAAATTATGCCTTTTTTTAGATTTAACAATTAAACAAAAATTAGAATTTGGAATTTACAGGAAGAAAAAATGATAATGTTATAAATGCAAAATAAACCACCCTATGGATCACAAAATGGTAGCTTTCAGACACTTATTTAATCGATTATTGAGTATCCCATTAAATAAGGAAAAATATAAGGAAGAAATAGATACTATTTTTCAAATAGCCCAAAATAATGATTATGGTAAAGAAATTATTAGAAAATTGTTAGGAAAAATAAAAATTTTAAAAAGAGAAAAATAAGTGAAACGAAAGAACAAAAAGGAAAACAAAAAAGGTGTGGACTAAGTTTAACGGGAAGAGAAATATATAAATTTAGAGATTTTTTAAAGAAATACGACAAACATAAATATGGCAACTAACTACACTATTAGAAGCAAATTTAAAAATAACATTGAGACAAAAGATAAATATAACAAAAATCGGGTACGTGAATTAAAATGTAATTGTAATACAACAGACAGAGTAAAAGCTTAACACTAGATTCAACGAACACATAAAGTCTTTTAAATATGAAAAGAATGATTCTAATTTAATAAGAGAAGGCCATATACCTAGAGAAATGAAATCATCTATGACAATTTTACATTACGAAGAAAAGGGAAAGAGATTAAATATATTAGAAAATATGGAAATATACAAATCAAATTTAAAAAGACAAAAAATTATGAATGAACACATAAATCCACAAGAGGAGAATATTTTAAAAAATTTGAAGAGGTTATTAAAAGGGAGGAGCAAGAAACCAGAAACATGATAGAGATAGGGGGAATGACTAATTAAAAATAAGTTAGAGTTTTAAATAGGCCAATAGGAAGAAAAGAGGGGAGGGGGGAGGTGTCTAATAAATAAAGAGTCTAAGCGTAAGGTGATCAGTACCAATAAGTGTTTTGAGAACGGAGTATATCCGAAACGCATCAACAAACAAAGCTGGGAAAGGCGGAACAATGTACTCATTTTAAACATAATTATATGATTATTTGTAGGCCTATTAATTAACAATTTAGTAATAACATATAGGTCTATTAATTATTATTTTAGTAATAACATATAGGCCTATTAATTATTATTTTAGTAATATCTCTCTCCTTTATTCAACTAATTAATCTCTGATTGTAAAGAATTTCTCACTGGAAAGTCATATTGAGGCAAAAATCCAGCAGCAGCCACCTCGACTTTCCCCACTTTTGTGAAAAGAATTGAAATTAATCGTGTCAATAGTAGACTATATACAAACGCCCTAGTGTATTTTAGGCTAAACCATAGGAACCTAACCTAAACCTTAGGTAGATTTAAACTAACCCAAACCATAGATTTCTTTCTATATACAAACTTTTAACCTGTTTATTCTCTGACCATTCACTTTCAGATTCACTCTCAGACTTGGAGTCGCTTTCAGAACCTGATGTTGTTCCTTCCTCTTCGTCCGACTCTTCTTCTTCAGAACTATCTCCTGACCCTTCTTCAGATTCTGAAAACAGTTTAAATAGCTAATTTTATATAACAGAACATTTTTTTCTCGCTATAAATACTCAATTGTAAAGTTTACGAATGTATAGTCCATTCAAAACATCTGTGCCGTTGAAAACAAATATTTCTTACCACAGTTTAGAAAATTGTTAATTTAGTAGACCATTCAAATTATTCCATGAGTAACTTATGTTCTAACTTATTTGGAGGTGTACACTCTGAGAATAAAAAAGTGAAATGTATCTCACACAAACACCAGAATGCCATCTCTTATCAAAAATCATTGACAGATTAAACGGCCCTCATAATAATCATTTTGTGATTTATTTGTGATTAGCCTTATGGTTTTTAGGTGTTGATATTTGTATTTCATCGGAATCAGTAGACTCATATTGATAAATTAAGCTTTTACAGCAGTACCAGAGGCTGTAACTGTTTATTAAATCTATACCTATTGAACTGGTATTTTTGAGGGTGATAGGAATCCAAATGTTTTGAATAAACTGTATTTTTGTGTTTCACCCTACAGCAGGTACCCCATATTTTAAATTACAATTTCATGCATAATTAGGAAGCTAAAAAAAACTTAGACAAATTCTCAACAAAGTTTGCGGGAGATGAGTTCAGATGGATATACAAAGACATTTTACAGAGGCAGAAAAACTAAAACAGATATTTTCAACAACAAGATGCTGGGCACCACCATATGATACTTACCTAGCTCCATCATAAATGTAACACATACAGACCAGTCAATGAACGATTTTGGCTCAGAATTCTTTTGGGCAAGATCGATTGACTTGAAATTTGGACAGTAATTAGAGAAAAGACCAAAGAACATAAGGTCAAATTATCTTCTTTAGTACCTACGGTACATGCTCTAAATGAAGCATGTATTTGCCATATTTGTAGAGTATATCATATTAACTACAAGAGCAACAATAATTTGAAAGGCATAATTCGAAAGGGAAAGAAAAATACTATAAAATATTATATCTTTGGAGTAGTTTGACAGACATGTGAACTTGTGACAAATAGACAAATATGAAGTAATTTGCCTACTTCTTCAACAACTGGTGTCACACTTATAGTTAGCGAAAAAATACAGTAACTTTAGCAATTTATTAAATTATTGTTATTACGATTATGAACTTTTAGTTAAAGAATATGTAAGTATGGATCATGAGCTTTACAATGGTACATAAAATATTGAAATGGAATGTTTTAAGAAAGTGAAATGTTGAATTGTAAAAAAGTGAACCTACATTGTTGATAGCTACTACAGAAATGCAAGAATGCCACAATGCATTGTCGATAACCAGTTCCAAGATTAAAATGACCACCATGTTGACATTTTCAATTAGATTTTTAACTAATTTTAATAAGGTTCTATACAAGTACACTATAGTCCCTTATACAAAATTTCATGTTGCTATTTTAATTTTCACTTCAGTGCTTTCAGATGTCACAGCATATTGAAAATAACTTTTTCGATTTCCTTAGGACATGAAAAGCAAAGATCAGTTAAAAAACCAAAGTCGAATTTTTTTTGCGATTACCAAACTTGCCCTATATTCGTATATTCGGTAAATGAAATCTCAACATAAATATTTTCCCCCTCTCACGATACTTTCTAATTTACCTAAGAGATCTTACCGTCAGGTGGAGAACTATCTGAATCCGAATAGAATGATTTCTTCTTCTTAGGCTGCCCCTTAGTTGGTACAGGTGGTTCAGGCACAACTGGGGCTACTGGCTCGGCTACATTACGAGCTGTATTGGAAGGGGCTTGTTCTGGGAATGAAGGCAAGTCGTGGTAACCAGCTGCTCGTGTTTTGATGTAATGCGACAACGAGCCTAATTGGAATTGTTCATAGTCTGAAATAAAGAAAATTATAAATAATAATTTGTTTATTGTCTTTGAACTACATTTATTTAAATAGACTGAATTCAGTTTTCTTTTTATACTCTCTACTGATTGAGAAAGTGAACAGTGTTTACGAAATATTTCAGAACTTAGTGTTTTTTGTATGTTTTCCTATTTGTGTACTATTAAGTAATACCAAGGACCACTTTCCAAGGTAAGCCTGTGTCTCCTATCCATACAAATCTAAACTATATTAATTTATTGTAAGCTGTGCTTATTTTTAAAGATTTAATAATTCACTTAATTGTTAAGATAACAAATGTTAAAATGTCTATCAATCAATAAAATACAATATTGACTATTTATGTGCGTTATTCAACAGTATTCATAAAACATGTATAACCGAAATAAAAACAAGAGTAATAAGAAATTAGTTCTTATTCCCGTATATTTTAATGGAACTTTCGGGGCTTATACTTCATAAAAGAGTAAGAATATTAAAAAAAGATTAAAAATCTCGTTTAAAGTCCAAAAAAAAGTTGACCACAATATTGGAAATTGATGGTAAAAATTCAAATACACCATTTTAAAACAGAAGAACAAGTAGGTAAGGTCCCCCATTTGAAGTTTTCTGCCGACCCAGTAATAAAAGTCACTGTCCATAAAAAATAATACATAACATTTCGAGAGTATAAATCCACTATTGTCATCAAGTGTTAAACCAAGGGTTATAAAATAGGTTATGAAATTCGACGCACCTAGACTATGTTTGGTGTTTTCACACTTAACCATACAGTTATGCTGATTGGTTTAAAACAGTTGATAACGAGAGTTGATGTATACTCTCGAAATGTTGTGCATTATATTTTATACATATAAACAATGTTAATGTCCAATTAAACCGTAATAATAATATTTTAGGTATTTTCATTACTTTTCTCATTTTATAATCGAGTAATTTTGAAAATATCGAAGTGAACCTTCACTATCATAATTGGTTTTTCTCTACTTGTTTAACCAATAACTTTAGAATTGGTAATATTGTTTAGTGACAAACAATACATTTTGTTTGGACTCTATATTTAAGAAAAATTTCATCAAAAACGTTTAAACTAATTTTAAAGTTTTGGTTTAATGACAGCCTTCTCCTAAATTTTTAGCCTAATTTTGTATATGGTTGTGTGAGAAAGTTTGTTTAGTTTGTAAATTCTTCCATTACATGTTTCTATATCTAACCTAACCTATACATACATACCGTTAAACCTAGATTGCAAAAGAGGTGCAGGCTTCGTTGCAAGGAATATCCGTTTTGCAAAGGACACCAAGTTATTGTCAGAGACCACAAACTGTTTGAGGAATCTTGAACGATCTCTTATATCGTAATTCTGATCGTATCTTGCCAGCGTGAACACATATATAACGAGAAGCTTTGTCTGGTTTGGATTTGTTAGATACAACTTCACTGCCAAGTTAATGATCTGAAGTTTAACAATGTCTTCCTAAAAAAATTTATGTTCATTAAAAATACAATATTCGTTAAAAATATGATATTCATTACAAATTATTTTTATAAGTAATCAGTGTAATACAGCTTTTAAAAAAACTTAAATCTATTTCAAGTCTAAAAAATAAATTAATAAAAAAAAAAAAAATTTAATAAAAATATACAGTGCTAAGCATTATGGCAGTGCTAAGCACTCAAAACAAAAGCCTATAGAAACAATTATTGTATATGAGCTGCCAGTATAAAAACAGATATACAGGAACAGAATTTATTTAACACCGTCACGTATGTGTGACGCACAGGTGTCCATAGCGGACCGATTGTTAAACCTATGCTTTCGGTATAGACCAGTGGAATTATAAAGTAACAAATCCCTAGACCAAATATATTTTGTTATGTTTTAATGTTTATTTTACTCAAACAATATTTTTAAAAAGTGCCTGAAACACTGTGTAAGTAAGTAACAGTTGTGCATTTTTGTGGAAATTTTTTTGCGTCACACATATGTGACGTCGGTCCACAGCGTTTTTCTAATGATGACTTTTTGCTGCAGACCGTCCGTCACTCATATGTGACTCATTTAAAATATACGATTTTATCCAAATTTATGTTTTTTTCTTTAGGTAAACGGAATAAATCAACTCTCTTTAGTTCAACATAGGTTTATTGAATGATAAAAATGGAACAAATTCTTAATAACTTCAACCTCATCTTCAACCAATAGGTTTATTTGGTCACCAATCCCCAAATCTTCAATTTGTTCGAGTACAACTTCAATACCATCTACTAAAGGGTTATTTTGGTTTAGGCCTATGTCAAAACAGTATTCTGTAGGGTCAGAATGCTCACCATTACTAGATGAATCCTCGTGGTCATAGTCAGAGCTAGGTAGATATTCAGATTCGCCATCACTACTAAATAAACTCACATCATTTACATCTCCATCGTCTATCACACGGTCAATCTCACTTTCAGTCATATAATCACTCCTCTTCCTCACTTTCCGTGACCTCTGTTCGTCATCCATCTCCACAACACTCAATAAACATTTTATAATCTCACAAACAAACTGATCACAGGGGGTTGACACAACTGAACCACAGTTTGTAAGGTTGAGAGTGATGTAAACAACAGGTTGGCCAACACTCCTCTGGAGTCAAAATAAAAAGTCCCATCCTCAGACCACGCAACATATATATATGTGACAGACATTTCTGTAGCCCATTACGCTGTTATAAAGACGATCAAATACACCAACTGGCAACCAGAGCCTATTTAGTAATAATGAGCTCGAGTCACAAATATGTGACGTCGGGCTGTGGTTAGCGCCCCAAGCGTCACACATGTGTGACGTCGGTCTACACGCAAAATCAGCGTGTCACAAATATGTGACGTCGGTCTATACTGAAAGTCCAAAATTTGAGTCGGTAGCGAACGTGTTGACCCAATTTTACAAAACTTATTACTCATGCACAATAATTAAACTATAAAAGCCACTTATAGACTTGTCTGAAGCTCATAAGCCAAATTAAAATTTGTTGTATAAAATGAGTTTGAGGCTCTTACAAATATAAATTAATTAACCAACAAAAAATCAATTCAGTGGAAAATTAAAAAAACAAATTTAATTTCAAATATTATGTGTGTACAAATATATTTCAGTGTCAAATGGAGATTTAAATTGCATCTGATGGCGGTAAGTAAATAATTTGGCGTTATATTCTTTTGATATATGTGCTCTCTTAAATTTTTTTTTACCTTTTCATGTGGGTCTGGTCACGTTCCGCTAATAATAAATTTATCAATCATAACAACCAAGAGTAGGACAATCTACACACTTTCATTTCATTTCACCTTTAACATAGAACATTTTGTATTACTTATTTCGGATTTAGTCTAGAAATTTTAATTATTTCAATTCTATGTTTCTTGTTTCCCAATATCACCTTGGGAAAAGTCGGCACCAACCCCAAGCCGAGATAAGACTTGTGTTTCTTCTATATTGATTATTCATGTTTGTCTATATAAGTGAGATAATCTAATGAATTAATTGAAATGGTATATCTCAAAGACTGTGATAAAGATTTTGATAAAAACCTTTTAATTAATTTTATAATCTATGAATTTTACTGTGTGATATTTTAATTTGTATCAGACAAAGTCAATAATTGAACTTTTATTGAAATAATTATGAACATTTCAATTTCAATTTATGTTTTATACTTCTTAATTTCATTCTATCTATTTTAATAAAATAGAACAAATATTTTATTATTGTAGGTTTTGTGTTTTACTTGTGTTTCATATAATAAGCTTTCAATCATTAAAAATAAAATCTAACCAGATCACGACATGTAATATATTGTACTCTGAAGAATATTTATGTGGTCTAAGCATTTAACCCTTCAACTGCGGAGCGACCCCATTTCGGGTCGTTCAGTGACGCATGGTTTAGTCTAACGACCGAAAAATACGTATTTTGCAATTCAACATTTCGCCCACTTAGAAACGTTCTATCGCAATAAATAAAATACCGTTGGAAAGCTAATGTTCTGTAGATGCATAATAATGCAAAAAAAATACCACAAAACATTATAAATAATATTTAAAAAATTGGTAAAGTTTGCATATTTTTATGCGTAAAATCAAAGATTTGAACTTTGCGGTTGTAAGTAGAAATGACGCCATTTTTTTCTCAGATGTTCACAAATCTATTTTTCTATCAAACAGGCTGACCAAAACAATGTTCTGGAGATCAAATCTTTCTCTTTCAATATGTGCTTTACAAATTGTTCTATGTGTCATAGATTGCGAGATATATCTATTTTACCAAAGTAGTAACCAAACCGAACTAATTTCATTTTTAATACTGACTCCAAAACTGTTTCAAAAAAAAAAAAAAATATTACATAGATGAATTCTACGCATCTTTCTGAGAAAAATGATGTCTTATAAGTTAGGTTTTGTATAAAAATAATATTTTTTATGAATATTTTAAGAAAACAAAACCTTTAACATTACACGGTTGCAGGGTTAAAAAGGATATAGTAAAAACCACTAAGAAACAACCTAAAAACACTCAAAAGAAATTCAAACACTATCAAATGATAACCAACTAAGCTGTATTATGTTTTACATTTTCAACACACAGCTGTTCAACTCGCAGATGTTACTTTGTAGTGGCAATAGCACTCCAAAAAGAAAAACAATATATACAAGGTATAAATAAAACTGTATTAAGTTTTGATAATCCTACTCTAAATTTTACATTATTGATTATGGCATGTATGTATTTTAATATATAAATATTAACACCAATAAAAAGTATACTTTTTGGGAAGAAATGGAAATTTTTTATCCTGATGATGCCCTACTTCCCTTAAACACTTGAAGGAAATAAAAATACTTTTCGTCCTAAATTGACAAAACTAATAATAAACTCTTGTATAAAGGTTTTCAAAACCGCTCAATACATTTTCTAAGAATCAGAATAAGTCAATAGCCTACTCCAGGATCTCAAGTCTTACTGTAAGATAAAATATAAACTTTTGCTTCAAAATTTTTAATTCCCCCCTCCCAATTGGTGAGAATATAATAAAATTGAGCAGCACCTAATAACTAGTTTCTTTTTTAACAGCATTACATAATACTGTACGACAAATTAACACCTACCTCTTGCACAAAAGTCTTGGCCATCTTCCGCAGTACATCGGGAGCAATGTTCGGTACCAACTCTGAATATTCTCCCAACAGCCACAGTATAGAGGCTCTCGCCTGAGGTACTGTTATTGTATCCATCAGCCTTGACATCTGACTGATGATATCTTTGTGTTGATTAGGTTGAGACTGTAGGAGTTTTTTAATTACAACAACACTCTCTGCCACCACTGCCTCTGATATAATCAGAACAATTTATTAAGGTTAAGTTATGGGTCATTCCACGTCAATTCAACCACAAAAAATATTTTTTTCAGCCACCTCCTCAGATTTTTATGAAAGTTTGGTATGTTTGTTCTATATGTAGAGATAAGTAACACCACCAAATTTAGATTTTTTATTTCACTTAGTTTTTGAGTTATAACACTTTAAAGTTTTGACGTTTTTCAATTTCCGTGCCTTGGATAATGCCAAACAAAATGTGTCATACAAAAGAAAATTATTTCTCATTTACTTATTTCACACACAATCTTGATGAAATGTTTAAGGTAGGATCTTATAACTATAAGGAATTTAAAAAAAATATATATATATATATATCAGAAACCTAAAATATTTTTAAAAATCATATTTTTGTTCTTTTTTAGTTTTAAAAAATGCAAACATGGCTTAGCGTTAAATTCAATATCTCAAAAAGGGAATGAGATAATCAAGAAATTTTTTTCCTTAAATTATCTGTATGAAATTGGTTTTAATTTAATAAAAGAAATATTCTGTATATTTGTTCCTTTTATTTCTTAAGTCCATTGCAAGTTTCAATATATTATTTACAAGCAATGTCAGGTTCTGTCAATTCCAATGAATGGCTACAGCTTTTAAAAGAAAGATATAAACTACATTTTAATATTTGGAAAAATATATGTTGTTAATAAGAAGCTGTTCTAAAAAAAAAAATAATAATAAATTTAAGATAAAAAGATAATTAATTTTTAATTTAAGTTTTTAGTTAAATTATTTCAACTTCAATGTTACAAGTTTTGTTATTTCATAACGCAATTTTGAAGAAGAAAAATTTAACTTGCTTTTAAATAAATTTTGATTAAAAATGGATGATAAGTGTAGTGTAGGGTTATTAAAAATGACAGAATCCCCCAAATCAACTTATGTCACAAGAGGGTTCGAAAATGTTAATGATTTGTCTGAAGAAGAGCTTAACTTGATTAAGATAAGAAGTGAATTAGACAGTAAAGAAATAATTAACATTTGTTTTCATCATAAGAGTTTATTTTTGACAAAGTATGAATTCCTTCAAAAGGTGTGCCGTGATCTTCATAAAAAACATAAGAAACCCATTAAAAATAGTTTAATAGTATTATGTTTTCAGCAGAGTGAGGCCTGTATCAGGGGAAAAGTTATGTACTAATTGCTATAAAACTATATTATCAACTCCAATTAACTGTGAAGAAGAATCACAAGATTATGATGATTTTACACTGTCAACTGAAAATGAAACTAATATTTCAGATTATTAGTCTCATTTTAATATACTAATAGGAAGTATAAATTTTACCTTTATAGGAAGAAAAATTTATGAATATTTCAATACATTCACTGGTAACATATATACTGTTGAAATCAATTCAAGATTTACTAACGATGGACATTATAAATACAAAAACACTCTAGTAAAATATGAAAAATGTGTGTAAAAATCAGTATAAATTTTGATAAAAGAAGTAATTCCTCATGTATTCTGTATGGAATAAAGTATACATTTGTGAACCTACTTTTGATTTTTAACAAAAATTTTTTTCTATGGTAACTTCATCCAAATTTTAAATAAAGGGTTTATATTTTAAAAGCACAATTGGAGGTAACCATAACCAATAGATAACAATTTTGAATGAAATAGGTTAACAAAATATCTATAATACTTTTGTTTAGTTTAAAGCGAAAAATTCCGCGGTCATAATAATCTAATAAGAGTTTAAAATAAAGACCCCTAACTCTAAAATATCTGAATAGCATCAGGGTCAGAAAAACAAGTTGAAATCTTTAATTTGTTTTGAAACATTGTTAGCTGTAGCCAATGATCGATGAATCAATTCTTGGACTTGTGTCTAGGCAGAACAATTGGTGACTGAATCATCACATCATGTGACTATACACTAAAGTTATATAATTATAAATCTTTGAGGGTAATAGAAGTTAACAATATGTTTTGAGGGAATAAGTGGGAAGAATGATGAGGTTTCTATATGATTTAATTCATGAATTTTTAATTACTATATTATTTATGCGCCAGGAATGTGTGTTTATTTAGTATGTTAGTAGATAGGGTTTTGTAATGTATGATATGGTGGCTAAAACACTTTAATCATTATAGCACTGATCCCCTCCCAACTGAAGAAAGGCTACAATGGAATTCCCCCAAGCGAGAGAAACTTTCCACCTGCTGACGACTGAGGGTAAATTTACAACACTCTTGGTTATTCAAGCTAAAATATCAAATTAAATTTTTACAAACAAGTGTTCAAATTTATGCACAAATTAAAAAGCCTCATTAGTGATAATGGTTTTAAGGTGGTAAAAAGTATAAGAAAGTATTCGACTCGAAGGCGTGTCGTCACACTTTGGTAAAGTGTTAATTGTATATTCACTAATCATAATTCAGAATCATTTTGTTATTACAATTAATTTAGATCCCACTTAAGTGAAAAGTAAATTCTATTTAGAAATTTAGGGATTCAATTGAAAATTAAACTATAAGACTGCTTGGTCAAGTTCTAAAAACTTTGCATCTGATCCTTTATCTATAGATATCGTTACCATATGATTAAATATTTATGAATTATTAATTAAGCCTTTTAAGAATTAAACTAACTTTTTTGTCCAAGAAATAATTTTGGCATTACCAAAGTTACAACGAGTGTGAATATTATATTTCATGTAATTTTTATGAATGTTTTCAGCTAGTAAAAAGTATTGTTAAATTCATAAGTTTTAATAAAGTTTTGAATATTTCAGAAGCTATATCTTTTGTTTTATAAAGTAAATTTTCCTAGATCCTATGATCCCAGTAAATATTTAAAGTGTGTACAAAGATTTGAGGTCGCAAAAACATGATGATGCCAAAAATCCCAATTTAAAAGTCAGATACTCAGTTAAAAGTAACAGATTAAAAAAAATTAATAACTAAACATTACAACATAGCAATACCAAAAATCTTTAACAACCTAAAATCTACGAACTTACACAATACAGTAGCTTAAAATCACATTTCGAGTTTAACCCTTTGGGTGCCACGGTGACGATCTATCGTCACCATTTTTCCGTGCGAGAAATGCCACGGTGACGATCCATCGCCACTGCGTATTTCGTAGTTTAATTAATTTATTTGTAATCTGCTATATAGTATTTCGGTGTTTTAAAATACTTTGTGGTATATCCAGTGATATTCAGTGGTGGAAAAAATTTTGTTTTAGCTAACTAAACAGATGACAACAATTACTGATGCACAAAATCAGCTGTTGTCATTTTCACTTGCAGGTTAGAAGTGTACGGTACTGATATTATTGTGTGTTGATATTATTTTCTCGCTACAGTCATCAGTTTTTTTTTTGAAGTTTGTTGTTCGTGTTATTTTATTATTTGTTTGTTGAAGGTTATTATTTTAGTTATTACAAGTTTAAATTAGTATTTTGGATAATATATTGCTTTGAAATGGCGGAAGAAAATCTAAGAGGTAGCGAAGTAGACAGATTACTTTTAGGTTATTCAGACGATGACTCTTTAGCCTCTGAAGATGATTTGTTACATTTATTTGGGGATGACAGTGATCTAGACCCGTTATATCAACCAGAAAGTGATAGTGACAATCAGTTTAGTGATAGTGACAATCAGTTTAGTGATAGTGATATTGATTTAAACTTAGATTAACCTAGTACATCAGGTAAACAAAATAGGCCTAGGATAGGTTGGGATAGGTTAGTTCTGAGATAAAAGTTTTTTGTTTGAGTTTGGTTTTCAACCAAATAATTTAAAAATTTGGTCACTTATAGAAAACAGTATATAGATAGAAAATAGCACACTTCCCATGTATAAAATATTTTTGGTTTGTGAGGTAAAAAAAAAAATGTAAAATTTTTTTTTCTAAATTAGGCTATCTAAAGTTTGGTTTTTAATAAATATTTTTTTTTTACATATAGAATCCAACTTATTTACAAATATAATTGTAGCCTAGGTAACACTGAACATTTTGACACTAAATTTGTTAAGATATCTTGTATACAATTTAATCTGTGTCAATTATAACAAAGTTCTCCAAAAAACCATTTATACCTGTGGCATTTTTGGGTGAGTCTGTGCATTTTAGATGTGTTACCGAATTTTCCAGTTATGAAAATTTTCTTGTGGCACTCAAAGGGTTAAAAAAAAAAAATTCACCAACCCTATTTCATCTTAAATCATACACAGATTATGATATACTTACCCCCTCTGTTTGACAGCATGGAAACTAATCCACTAAGACAGCTGTCCGTCACTTCTTTAATGTTGGAGGCACACCTATGGGACACAAACATATTATAAATAATGCAAACACAGTGGCAGATCGTGAGTACATCTACAGGGGGGTTCACAATTAATAATTTGAAGTTTTTGAGATACACTCTTGTGTTAATTGCAATATTCATATAAATTAGGCGCTGGTATACCTTGATGTAATGTATTAATTTTGAAATAAAATGTTATTGTAGATATTACTGTACTTTAACTGTTTTACAACTTAATAATAAAGGATTATTTTATTGATCATACTTGTTATAATATGCTAATTGTTATTTTTACTGAAACATTTATTTTCATTTAAGTTTAAAGTAGTAAAATAATTTTCCATTATTGTAGTAAATAAAAAAACACTACAATAAATAAACTGTAATTTCAACTAAGACTTTATCACCAAAAAACTAATCGAAACTGGAAACTCCAAAACATAAATGTAAAACCCACGCAAAGGTTAGGATCATCATAAAACAAATTTTAAATACTTTACCACGTTCTTATATTTTGTTTATATATAAAAATCAATATTAGGACAGTAAAATATCAAAAAAACACAAAATGGCTGACTGATGGAAAACAATGCATTTCCGGACATATGTTTATAGGAAATTTTTTCTTTATTTTGAAACATATAATCACGACTTAAAGTTAGGCACAGCACTTTCTGAACATTTTGTATATACAGTGTGTCATAAAAAATTTATCGTACTATACAGGATCGGATTCTACATATCCAAATAATAAATGTTAAGTAATTTTTTTCCAATTCACCTTAGTTTAGTTGTAATCTGTCAGTTTGATTTTTTAGAAAAACTTACTGTAACTTCAGAAATATATAAGATATTAAGTTTGAATTTGGTATAAGCATTTTGTATGTTACGTTTTACAAGTGTACCAAACAGAAATACTTAATTTTTATAATTTTCAAAATGGTGGCAATTTATAATATTTTTAAAGTAAAAAGTTTTGGAGATATTAGACGTTAAAAATTTTATACAATATTGCAGTCCTTTGATGAAATAATTACACAAGCCTAGTCTTATCTATTACCAAAGTTTCAATTTATTTGTAAACCAGCAAATGGATGTTTTTATTTTTGTTAGAAATTTAAATTAAATTGCAACATATCATATAAATAAATAATATAAACATATCCAAATATTGTACAAACCTGCCAATAGCTTGTATAGCTGCAGCTACGAATTCCTTATCAGGACTGGAAATGTAAGTTTGGAATTCTCTTAGTATGAATGAGATACTTGCCTCTGTCGCAAGATTTGTAAGAATCTCCAATTTCAATAGTTTTATATGTGTTGGATCGCTCGTTCTCACAAAGAAACTTTTCAGAAACGGTTCGAACATAATCTGCAAAAATGATTAGAGCTTAAAATATTTTACGAAAATCTGAAATAAGCAATAAATACTTTTAGTTTTAAAATGTAAGGGATAAAACTAAAGCATAAGAAAATAAGAATTTACTACCTCTACCAACAAATTTGCAATTAGCAAGTAATTTTCTTTTACATGTAGCACATTCCAAAATCTGGTTGAAATATATATACACACACACACACTACGCTTGAAATAGGTTTATATCCTATGAAAATAAACTAAAAGTAAAAGTTTAAACTCTCACTTACCTTTCTATGAATAGAAATAGAAGCTATACAATTAAGGACCACAGATTGCACTTCACGATGCGACCTCAATAAACGTATCAATGACTTTGCAACAGTTGAGACTTCCCCTCTCGGTGCTAGGTGGTGATACAGCTGTGCTACACCCATCACGACCTGTTCAAAACAATTTGTAGATTGAGTAGAACATGGGAAAATATCTATCTATCTTCAGGGTTAATTATACTTACAGAAGCATTTCGACTCTGTAACAAAGGTTTGGCGTTGCGTAGAAGTAGTCTATGATCAGGGTCTAACGAATAACCAGGCTTTTTGTTTTTCCTCTCCTCCTCCTCATCATCATCGTAAAAAGGTTTGTTATCATCTGATTCATGTCCAGCATCCTGAACATATCAAGTATTTGATTAATTGCTAAGAAACAATAAGGTCATACTGAAATGTGTTGTGTTTATGCAGGAAGATTGTTGATTGTCTTGCAATCAGTTGGTACAAAACACCGCTTAATGTTCCAGATCTTTAATTATTTACATTCGAAAGGCTATATCAGGAATGTAGTTGACTGATTCATTAACGATGTTGTCAACATATCTTAACCATATTCTTGGGATTACTTTCTAATTTCTAATATTAATTGTGTTTTATTTGTGGTATGGGAATTACTTTTTTCATGTTGATATAACCACAAGGTTGGATGTTGTAAAAGTGCACAAGTTTATTAGAGACGAAAGACATGTTGAATGGTAAAGACTGAACTTCTCTTTGTAAATATTTCAAATCAGTCTGACAATATTGATATAAATTAAGTGAGGAATTCAATTATCAACTTTCATATTAACAACCTTCTGTATTAGCAACCTTTCATATTAATACAAACTAAAACTTTAAAAGAATACTAGGTTGGGTTAGAAAAATTTAAGCTAGACTTTAAATTTAAAATTAATCAGTTTTGTAGTAAATATAAAATTACCAAAAGACTTCAGACATTTAAAATCAAAGTATAAAAATCAATTCAAAGAATAACTTTAAAAAAAATTGTTTAATCAAATAAAATTATTGGTAGTTCATGAGAATCATAGATCGTAACAAATTCATAGAAGCATCTATAGAGAACAGAGTGTGACGGCCTACAAAGTCATTTCTATGACTTGGTGTGATGACCAGTGATTGTTCAACATTGAAACTCTTGAAGAAAAAGAATTTTAAAATCTGTGTTAGTTTTTCTAGTTAGGTACATCTATAAAGAGACGTTAGTTAAGAAGGCTCTGGACCAGTGGTGGATTTTTTGGGCTTTTGATATTCATCTAGTCCAAATTTGAACAAAAGAGTTTTAGATTACAGATTTCAAGTAGGTAAACATGTTCTTGGTGGAGTGCACAACTGTTTTATGAGATGCAAGTAAAATGGAATTGCAAGTGAGATAAGTTCTATAAAATGTTTCTAAAGTATTATGGATGACTCTAGTATATAAGTGTTATAATGACTATTTGAAATAAATGAGAAATAACTTTGTTTGGGGAGATAAAGAATTATTGCACAATATGCAGAATAAGTATAAATAAACTTCATATCTTTTAAAGATTGTTTATCGTAATTGAACATTTATGAAATTATAAATGTATTTTTATGTAATGTATAGGTAGTCCCTCTTATAAGTGGTAAATGTGTTTCGACAACGTGATGAGGTAAAGCGAAACCGTGTACAACAATAGCAGAAAATAAAACATCATATGTACTGTACTGATGTTGATCAAGTAGGCTAATGTTAAAAAGGATTTTAGTATTAAAAGCATTTTTGTTTAACTTTGGTGGAACTCAACTCAAATACAAAACCTTCCTCATTTTTTTAATACCTCATAAACAAGAAATCACATAAAGTGAGATTGCGTATAACGGGGACTGCCTGTATATATTTAGGATAAATAATTTTCATTTGTTTTTGAGCTACGTAAAGTTGTAATTAAATTGCCTCGTAACAGATAAAAATATATAAGTTGAATATGATTGAAGAATCGTGGAAACTTCATATCAAAAGAGTACCTTATAGTCCCTAAATTAGAAACAAATTGAATGATCGACAAATAAGTGTGAGTGTTTTAGAGAAAGGGCTGAACAATCGTAGTAGATTTTACATGACTAAATATTCTGTATTTATTTAAAAACTACTTCACTGCCTTAGAAAATCATGTCACCATCAGAAAAGTGCTTTGGACTTAAAACGATTCAAATCTTTTATTTTTAAAGAATTGTCATATAATATTTTTGTGTAGCTGAGAAGTTTTATTTTAGTTTAAAAAGAACACTCTTATTATCATTACCACTTACATCAATATTAGGGTTCATAAATTGAGTTCGACCATATCTAGTTAACATGTTGATAATTATGACCTGACCCCATTCGTCAACGTCGACCAACAAGTTGCACAGCTTTCTATAGTTACGATGTATTAGATCTATCCTTTCTGGACAAACCTGGAACATATGGAAATTTGTACTTAAATATCACATTTTCATTTTTGTAGTTTAAAAATATACATAGTGACCATAAAATCCCTCACCGTCCGACTTTTTACCACAGTTTGCGTCATAATAATATGAGACTAAAGGAAGTTTGTATATATTTACTGTAAGTTGCTTCTGCATAGTTTCTTGTTTATTTGAGTTCTTACCTCTCACTTAGCTATAGGCTACTCGTACACTATCTCAGGTGATATCAGAGAAATAGGTGTTCTCAATAAATGTCTTAGAAACTCATTTCTTGTAATTATTATTTAATTTGATGAAAAAGCAAAATATTTGTGTAATCTAAATCTATAATACTCATCATAGTGCATCAATAGAAATCATGGCCCATTTTTTAATGTATTATATCATTATTAAAAGAAAAATAATTGTCTGTTTACAGTACTTTTGAGATATTAAATAACTACTAATATAAGCAGCCATGTGCTATTCTAAATCTTAATCATTTTCTTACTTACGGAGTTGCCAAGTCCTCGCCTAAATATTTTTATTCACAAATAAACTCATAACTTTTTATTATTTACATAGTTTCTTATTCTATAACCCTTATTCAACACTTCAATATTTTGTCTAACAATTTCTGCCCGTCTAACTTTGACTGAAGACCAAAAACAACTCTCTCAGTCTAGCTCCTACAGGAGACTTCACTAAATTGCCTACCAAGTAACACGCTCTTCCTCTCCCGCTACAAACATTTTTCTCAGAATTGTCCTGTTTATTACCTTATTTGGAACATCATATGATCATTAAAAACAACTCCCTTCTTGCTTCAAGAATGCTTTTTCTTAATCAGAGTGTCTATAAGATTCTTAAAATCAAATTCGAGGACATTTTGGTAACCTATTTGGGTAAAAATCGGTAACCTTATCAAAGACAAAAATTATTAGGCTACATTAGTTGAAATATATCTTTAAATGCAATTTTGTATACCGTCTCAACCTAATAACAAATTATTTGTATAATAATTCAATGTAATTAAACATGTTTGTTCCACTAGTAATAATACAAATTAAGTAAATATCGATTGTACCTCATCGGATTTTTGTATGAAAAATTATGAAAACAAAGTATTTAGGCCTACCTTGTAATCTAAGTATCAGATCATATTATTTGTCGGAAGAAAAATGTGGTCCTAGGCCACATGTTACACTATATTTTATTTATCTTTGCCCAATTGCATTTTAGGAGCTATTACACTGTCTGGAAACATCTTTTGAAAAAGTTCAATAGCCAAAGCAGAATGCTGTGACGAAAAGTGAGACAATGTACTGAAGGAAGACCACAATAATTCTGCTTCAGAAACACTATCACTAGCAATAAATTTTGAAAGTCCCCCAATACTTCCACTAGGACAACTATTACCACTAATTTCAAAACTAGCTATAGAACTAGTACTAGCAACATCAGTAGAAGTTGAAGCAGAAGGTTTGGGTGCATCAACTTTCATGATGGCATGTAGCAGCGTAAGTTGAGAGGTTGTTTCTTCCCTCACGTAACCACATTTTTCAGTCTGGTCTTTCAAGCTATACTGGCTGGAAATGACATTTACCCGGCATTTTCGATAAAGTAAAGTATTAATTATTGCTTGATAATTCCTTATTATTTTAAAGGATAAAACTCATCACAAAATCAATATAATTTAACTTACAGTCAAAACCAAAATAAGAACACAAGAGTTCCATAGGCTTAGGAAAATGTTTATGAAAATTCCTAACCTATGGTTCCTACCATTTATGTAACCTATTCATGTCAATTTTCGCACAAAGTAATATATTAGTAAATGATTGTGTAAGAGTGGATCTTCTTAAAGATGCGGATCAATCAATCTCGTTTAAATTTTAAAATAGTGGTTCTGCGCTCCATAATCCTTGTCATTGTGAACTGCTGTGCTTGTGCGTGTGGGAATGAATCAAACGTAGGTCTAGAACTGATTGGTGCGCTTACACAGATTGAACTTTAAAACTCAAGCAAGTTATTGAGGCAAAAGACACAAAGTCTATCTAGTTTCTTTGAACTCAAAATTAGCAGGGAATGTTTGTTTGAATAGCCAGGCATTTTTTAAATGTAAATGATTATAATAGGAAAGAATTGAACTTAGTTTAGTTTACTTAAAAATTATAACTTTGTGATTGTATTTTTGTTATTTACAATAATACAGTTACTTTGGCTTCGTAAAGATACTCCCCGGCCTAGTCGATTAATTGATCTACGTTGAGGGATTATAAACAAACCTAGAATGTAACAAAAGACCAAAACTATTTTGACTCTACAAAGATCAGATGCAACTGCTGTGATATAGAAGGAGTGAGTCATGCGTTTCTCTCTCTCTCTCTCTAAGTTATACCATTAGACTTACCCCACCCCAAACATACACAAACTCGTCAACTGCACATCTCAATATTGCTCGAAGTTAAAACTTTGTCCTACAATAAATAGAGCATATTCTTACAATTTTTTTGCCAATTTGCTAACGAGACAATTGTCACTTTTTCACAACAAAACCATTTTAGTGTGTCTTTTAACCACAGTATTTTCAGAATGGTTTCGTTTATTACATAACAAACTTTCCTCTATTCTTAATCTATAATTTAACTCTTATATAAATTTTGATTTATTTGTAATATATTTTTATTTCGTATAAAATATTGTACAATTCACACTAGGTAGTTTTTAACATTTTCACGAAAAATGTATTGTTTTTTCTCTTTATAGTAAAGCACGAGTTTTTGTTTTGTTAATTTTTTTATTTTTTACCAGACTGATATTCTTTTATTTAACCATTCAGAAACTACCTCTCCCAGACCCAGAATGATTCGTTTGTGATGAAATATAAAAATACTAAGAGTTACATGTATAACTACATAATTCAATCTTATTTTCTTAAAAAGCTTTTACTTAATTTTTATATTCCTTGTGTAGAATCAGAAATGTTCATTTCCTGCCTATAATTATAATCTCTCCTCATCACTCCCCCACAATCGCTGCTTTACTTGAGCTATTCGCTTTCTCGATGATAACACGTTTTTATTTTTTATTGCGTCCCTTCTAACAATAAAGTAAGGTTCTATTATTTATTACCTCTTGATATTTTTTATTAGGTTTTATAAAAGGCCCTGTGATAAACAATTTGACAATATTAATTAATGACACATACTATTGGATAAATAACATGAATTATTAATTTCTCAGTTTTCTTGAAATTTAACATAATGCATATATATCCATAAATAAATATTGAGCTTAACTTATGAGTATTATGTAGAACAAAAACTCGAACACAAGATCTCACAAAAACTACGTTTATTCAATCAAGCGTGTTTCAATGACAAAGTTGCCATCTTCAGTGATATATGAGCTACAATAACATAACTATAACTAAACCAGCACTGCACCAACCCCCGTATTTATTCAAAACTAAAGGGGACGTGGCCTAAATTACTTTCTAATATTAAGGCGTTAACAAGTTGACTATCGTCAATCTAAATAGCTTAATATTAACATCTAACTAATACAATATTCTTAACTAATCTTATATCCAACACTACATTTTATTTATTACTTTAATATAGAATTTTGTATCGGGCCTAATTCATTATTAACAGTTATATTATGGTAGTTGTTAATATAAAAAGTTTCCCATGCATCTATTGTGTTTAATTTAGTAACAATTTTCAATAACACAGAGTTTTCTACTTAGAAGTAATGTTTTCCCTCTAAACAATGTTTAGCCATGGCTGATTTATCAGGCCTATTATAATTGAAGTGGGTAAAATGTTCTTCCTGGTAAAGTAAAAAGGGTAGATTATTTTTACTTCATTATTCATATTTCTTTTATACAGAGTGATTCGCATAAGGTTCCAAGCACATTCTGAATTGATTCCACTAGCGAAAATAATGAAAAAGGTTCATATAAACATGGGTTCGAAAATGCCTTGTTTTTGAGTTATCAGCAATTTTTTTAAAAGCTTAATAATTTTAAAAGTTAAAAAGATATTGAGCTAAAACATTGTATACCTATTTTTTGTATATTTGTTTATCACTGTACTAAAAACCAGAATGGTCTTTTGGATATTTTCAAAATGGTTTAAACTTTTTATTGTCAAATATCTCAAAAACTGCTAACTTTACATAAAATTACAGTAAACCAAAAAACTTACTTTGTTAATAATAAATACAACAGCTTTTATATTTTGTTTGTAGCTAAACGGATAACAGAGATATTACAAAAAACGAAAATTGTATTTCTTGATAGTTGTCAACAATACCCAGAATTACTCCACAATTAGGTAAATTATGATTTCCTAAGTTGGTAAACACATGGTCAACAATATATTTTTGTCATTAGTGAATGTTCTTTGCTATAGCCTTAAATTGTTTCAAACAGTGCAGTGCAATTTACTATATATATATATATATATATATATATATATATATATATATATATATATATATATATAATTGTAGGATAATTCTTTTTAGAATACATCAAATTTCATAAAGATCAATAAAAAAAATGGAGCTCCTATGTAAAATATAGCAGGAGGCCGAGGTATCAGCTCTTGGCAGTCTGGGGATATATGTCCCCTGGCCGTTATATCGGCTCTTGGCAGTCTGGGGATATATGCCCCCTGGCCGTTATATCGGCTCTTGGCAGTGTACATATCATAGCACACAAGCCGATATATCGGCTCTTGGCGGTCAAAGGGTTAACACAACCAACATTTTAAATTTATTTGTTAGATTAGAAGATGGTAAAATATCTTCTGCCTCATAACCTAAACAATACTTCTGTTTAGCTTCTGATTCTTTATTTAAATGAGATACATCACTAAACCATGAATTAAGATTATGAAAATCAAAATTTTGTGGAGGGCAAAATACTAAAGATTGTATATTTTTATCCATTTGGATATATTAGTTTGATTAAACCTAATGTACAAAGTTAACTAACTATAAGATTATAATATTAAAAACTTTAAAGTCAAATCTTACCGCTGCTTCCCCCATGTAGTATTAGCTTGTACTAACACAATAAGACCCAAAGTATAAATAATGTAGTCGTACTATTAAGTTTCCTTATAACTTATAAATCCAGCTACATCTAGCTATATTTTACTTCCTATGATAGAAAACGAAGTAAGGAGTTTCTAAATGACACGAACTTCGAAAAGAGTGGTCAAGGTTTCAATATATATATTTTTTTCTTATGTTTAAAGAAAAAGCATCTCTGTCATCATTGCATTATTAAAAAAAAAATCTTAAAATAAAAACTCCTAGCACTTAAATGCTCTAATAACATCAGGGGTAGAAATAGAACAAGAGCTGGTCAAGTGAGTCCTGATTAGGAAAGATGAGAGGGATCTAAACCCAAGACTACATAAAAAGGGTGTAGATCCACCTAAGATCTCCTGGGATGTCAAGCTGGGAATCCCCTGAAGGCAGGTTTCAATATATAATAACAAAGAAACTTTCTTCACTCCAATCTATGTAATTTGATTACAGCTAACTATTATAAAAGACATGAAGCTCTTGAGAAGAGTTTATATAGATTGCCAGATGTTAAAATAATAAAAACTAGATATACAATATTCAGTACATAATTTAAAATCTATTTAATTTTTAATAACTATTGTAACAAACTTACATCTATGTTGAAATAACAACATTTCTGTTCTTTAAATTCAATTTAATATTCCAATAAAAAGATTTTAGTTCTTAAATAATGAAACTTATGTTTAATAACTAAATATGCAAATACATATTCACATATGGACTTAGGCTATTAAATTTCTCATGTGTTAATGAACAGCTGATTTGTTAACCTAAAACATAACATAATATGGTACTAGTTTTACTTACTCTATTATTATAATTGGAGGTTATTTATTTTATTATTGCTTGTAAATAATGAAGTTATAATTAGTGCTTGTTATTATTGGAAAGTGATCAAATGAATTCATCATAAATAGTGAAGGCACTTTTAAATGTTTTTTTTTTTTTTTTAAATTTTCTGTGTATGTGTTTTTATATAGTCTAAACCAATATAATAAATTAGTTAAATATTTAATGTTAATCCAACTACTATTTTCACTTTTTTATGCAGTTGTTGGGCCTAACTAAGGACAAAGTAAACAATGCAACCAAATAATAAAGATTCCAAATTGTCTGACTTTAATATTGTAAAATATAAATATTTAATAGCAGGTATTACAGGTGGTGTATCTTCAACAGTTCTTTTTTATCCATTGGATTTAATAAAGATTAGATTTGCATTGGATAGTGGAAGATTACCTGTTCCGCATTATCATAGTATTCCAAATTCTGTAAAAAAAATATATCAAAATGAAGGTTTGCTTGGTTTTTATAAAGGATTAACACCTAGTGTATGTGGATCTGGAATTTATTGGGGTTTCTATTTTATGTCTTACCATTTCATTAAGAATTCAATTCAAGGTGAATATACACAAATACCTCTAACTCCAATGATGCAGATGATTGTTGCTGCTCAATCTGGCGTTATTTCCCTTATTATGACAAATCCATTTTGGGTAATAAAAACAAGATTATGTGTACAAGTTGGACATAACACAAAGAATCTCTTATTAAATGATAAATACTATTTTGGGATGATAGATGGATTTCGAAAAATATATAAACGTGAAGGAATTAGAGGACTTTATTCAGGTTTTGTTCCAGGAATGTTTGGTGTTTCAACTGTGGCTGTCCAGTTTGTGACATATGAAAGACTAAAAATGGTTTATAATAACTATAACCATTTACCAATTGATGCAAAATTGAATAATTTAGAGTATGTTACATGTGCTGCTCTTTCTAAGATGTTTACAGTAATTTTAATGTATCCCTATCAAGTATTTCGTGCTCGTCTTCAATACCAATATGGAGATTACAAAGGATCATGGGATTGTGTTTCTAAGATATGGAGGTATGAAGGTTATCGTGGATTCTATAAAGGATTATCTCCTTATCTACTTCATGCTATACCAAATATTTGTTTACTCTTTTTTACCTATGAACAATTTTCAAATACAGGTTAATTGTTAAATTTAAGAAGGTCAATGCATATAGACTATTAAAATGACCTTTTATTAGAAATGATTATCTTCTTGAGAAGCTTAATAATAAACTTTTTGTACATAAAGGCTTTTACAATACAAAAATAAAAATATTTAACTCGCCTCATTACATTTATTGTTTACTCATTACTTTTTATGTTTTTAATCTTGGATTTTAAATTGTATTTTTAGTATTTATTTAGGCTCCTTTTTAAACACCTTATAATAATTTTGCAATTTCAGTATTAATTTCTTTCTTTTTCTTGTTATGTTTCATAAACTTGGCATTAAGAATGAAAAAGGTTTTAACATTGAAGCATTAATAATAATAGTATATTTCATCACTAGGACCAAAAGTGTAGCTTTTCGATACAAGCTCAAGTTTAAGGGCCGAGGTCGGAAAATGAGCATGGACCGAAAAGTTTCTTTTGGTCCCAGTGATGAACTATATTTTTCGTTATATTGCAAACAATTTTAGAAAACAATTTCACAAAAATTTTAATGTTATAACCTATTTTACCCTCAAAAGTTACTCAAGTTTGCAGCTATTACAGTTGTTTAGTTTGTGTTAATGGTACTTATTTATAAAATTGATGGCAACAGCTGTTTTAATCTGTTATTTACAATCAAGAGTATAGGTTGTTGTTATAAATTCTTTACAATTGTTAATTAATTCGTATAAGCGAAGTAACAGCTGATGACATCGACCTCAGCTGATGTTTTTAAGTCCTAAGACTAAAAAGGACAATTTTAGCATCTCAATGCATGTATTGAAAACAGCTGTTTTTGAAGCAGTATGACGAAAAAAGGTTTGTTATGGTAACATATATTTAAACTTACCATAATAAACTTATACTTTTGTATACACTTTCATAAATGAAAATACAAAAACAAAAATATACATATTAAATATTTATTAAGTAACAATATAAATCATTTCAGACATTCATAAAATTTCAATAGTGAATAACTAAATCAACCAAAAGCGAAATAATACAAATCACTTTTTATATGGAGACCATGATTGTACTTAGTTTGCCACATTGATAAAGTGTCTTTTACTCATCTTGAATGTTCATGAATATCGGAACACTTCTTCTGTCCAAAATATAAATAACTTTCATGTTGGAACTATTACAGACAGAAAAATAAGTTCATGGATTACAATTCTACAATAAATTTACATTCTACAACAATATATTTACACCAACTACAATAAATACTGTACTTGTATTTCAATAGTTGTAGTTTTTTAATTTCTATGTCATTTAAATTTCACTAGTGATATCATTTTATAAAGGCTGGTAGGTAAACTGGCTGGTCGATATAGGCCAATATCTTTAATTTCATTTAGATATATTTATTTATAATATATTTTTTATTTCGTATAAAATATTGTACTACAATTACCACTCGGTATTTTTTAACATTTTCACAAAAAATGTATTTTTTTTTCTCCATAGTAAGACACGAGTTTTGTTTTGTTTAAATTTTTTATATTTTACCAGACTGATTTTCTCTTATTTTACCAAACAGATAAATTACCACTCCCAGACCCCGAATGATTTGTTTGTATTGAAATATAAAAAAACTAAGAGTTAGCAGTATAACTTCATAATTCAATCTTATTTTCTTAAAAGGCATGCATTTAGTTTTTATATTCCTTGTGTAGAATCAGTAATGTTCATTTCTTGCCTATAATTAATATCTCTCCTCATCACTCCCCCACAATCGCTGCTTTACTTGAGCTATTCGCTTTCTCGATGATAACACCTTTTTATTTTTTATCGCGTCCCTCTAACAACAATGTAAGGTTCTATTATTTATTACCCCCCACTCGTGATCCTGTGATAAACAATTTGACAATATTAATTAATGACAAATACTACTGGATAAATGACGTGAATTATTAATTTCTTAGTTTTCTTGAAATTTAACATAATGCAAATAAATTCAATTTGTCTAAGAGTTATAATTTTGAAATAGGATTTTCTTATTTGGCTGTTGTTATAAATCGGCAACATTATGGTTTCCCTATGTCTTCAACGATGCACGTTGTCATTTAGTCATCATATTTGAATCAGACAAGTGAGGACAACACTAAGACAGCTTACTTCCTTTCTCCTGGTAACTTCCTGTTATAACTTTAACAACTAACAACACATATTAATAAAAACTTCTTATTTTGCTCTCATGAAAAGGGTGACTAAAATAAATAGCATAACCTTGTGTTTCGTTTAATTTCCGATATCAACTCTATCTGTTTCCGATATCATTTTGACTGTGTTTTTCTCATTTATTAGTTCACATTTTACCGTGTTTATTGCAATATTATTCCATCAGTTTGCGCCTTGTTTGGAAACCAAGCCAGGCTCATAAAAATGACCCTTTGAATCTGTTCTATCTAAACGACTAAAATCGGTGATCTTAAAAAGAAAATCGTGGACTTTTACAAACTTCCATGACCCTAATATAAATTCAGGGATTTTTCGGGGACTTCCGTGACCGGTAGACATTCTGCTTAATTATAATACATTTTTATTTACATATAATATTTTCTTATTATTACATTTGAACTAAATTATTATTTATATATATTTGATTGGTTGGAAGATGCTACATTCTTACACATTACTTATAGTATGCTTCCTGATATGTTAAAATTTTCTGCCACCAACTTGAATCCGCCATATTGGATGAGTCAATTTTTTTAAAATAGCAACATGGTGTTTCGATACATTATTTAACATAATTTTTCAATCCTGAGTTCAATGGTATAAATTTGTTTAAAAAATATTTCTCACCTATTTCCAGTTATTCACGAAAAACCATAGAAAATTAATATAATTTGACCTTTTTAGTACTTCACATTCAATGTTTTAATTTTGTGAAACTCATTATACTTTGATTTTTACCTCAGTGGAACATTGTAAAACTCATATTACATCATAAAACCACTTCAAGAAAGTTTTAAACTGCATTTAAAAAAAAAGAAACCAAGACAAACATTATTAATAATAAATCAAGTTGTACAATTACACTGACCTACTTCAATAGTTGTTCCGTTGATATCTTGGCACTAGTAGATTCGGTTTATGAAAGAATTTCAGACATTCTTGAATTCATATAGTTTCTATAATAAATCATTCATTTGCAAGAATTTTGAAGAATTGTAATTAACCCTATTAACATTTGTTTGGTATAATACATGCTAAATTTTACAAAATTTAGCATGTATTATACCAAACAAATGTTCACTGAATATATCACTTTTAATACAACTTACCGTTCCGAGTTTAACCCTCTAACTGGTGAATCTGGCGCATGTTAATTTGTCTTAAAAATTCTTCGTTCGTTTAAAAATTAATAAAATATATTATTTGTATACAAAACCTAACTTATAAGATATCATTTTTCTCAGAAAGATGCATAGAATTCATCTATGTAAAAAAAAATAATTTTGAAACGGTTTTGGAGTAAGTATGTTAGATGTCAAAAATGATATTAACTTTTTTTTAGAAAAACCTGTATCACCAAAAATCAATAGCTTACTACCTATTTCTAAGATATACCACAATTTTTGTGTATTATTTGTGAATATATTTAGGGGAAAAAAAATATAAATTTGTTACATTTTAAAAATTAAAAAAAATATTTTATAAAATAATGTCAAAAGATATTTTTTCTTTCAATAATTTATCAAAAATAGTAATATATATTTTATACAAGAGTACTATATATCATTATCTTCAGAAAGGTGCACAGAATGTAGGTGTGTAGTGAAAAAAATGTTAGATGTATCACATTTGGAGTTTTTTGGTCAAATACCAAAAAATCGAACAGTAACGGAGCAGAAATTTCACAAAAATGGTAATCAAAAACATACTATTATATTTATCAGAATTTTTTCAACCATTACTTGACATTTGTCATATATTTGTGAATATATTTAGGGGGAAAAAAATTTGTTAGATTTTCAATATAAGAATGACAATTTTCCAAAATTTGCTAATCTGACGCTTGAGGTTAGGTTTGAACTCTTGACATTTAGGCTTAATTAGTAACTTTCTAAAGCTAGGCCTAAGAAAAAATCATTAGATTTTACTAAGACAATATATACTTTACAAAGAATAACACACATATTCACATAAAACACTAAATATAAGAAAACGTGCATATAGGCTAGACTTACTTTATTGGCCTAGGTTATCCCAAATAAGAACGTTCAAAAACTAAACTATCACTCAAAAACATAAACTTTAGATATAAAAACACATATATTGTAACTTGTATACACAATTATTTATATACAAAATTTGTATACACAAACCTTCAAAATAACAAATATCTAACCCCAAAACAATATGTGCCACGCCTTTTATTACAGTATTTACGTCACACAATTGCGTATGTTGAGAGATCAAAACAAAACCTTCTAAGTATGTATTGCCTATATCAAGTGGTATCAACTGATAGAATTGAATTTCCCCTACAACATAGTGCAAAGAAAAATAATTTTAAAAACAGAGAGAAATGAATTTTGTCTTTTCGTAAAGCGCATCGAATGTCGAATGAATTTCGTGTCGTTAGGTTTGTTCTCTGCTCAACTAGGAATATCTCTGGATCTGTTACACGCAGAATAATTTGTAATCTACGGTTAGAAAGAGAAACATGTGATCTATAGAACAGTGTTTTAGTTGACTTAAATGACAGATAAATAGAGTTATAATCGTATCAGGAAAAATGGAGCCGCGTTATACGAAAAGGCGCAGAGTTGAAATTTACGATTTTACGCTACAAAATACGTGAACTTCACCAATTTTTGGAATATTATTTATAACGTTTTGTGGTATTTTTTTTGCATGATTATGCATCTACGGAAAATTAGCTTTCCAACGGTATTTTATTTATTGCGATGGGACAATTTTAAGTGGGCGTAACGTTGAATGGCAAAATACGTGTTTTTTAGTTGGTGAAGTGAGCCATGAATAATGAAGCAACCACTTTTAGGCAAAAAGTGGTCGATCACCAGTTGGAGGGTTAAAGTTATTTTAATTGGAATACTGAACTTGTGTTATTATCCTAAGATTTCAAATATAATTGTCTCCCAACCGTACGATAACCTGCCTCAACTCGACATACCGCATGGTTTTTCAAGAAATGTCCTTTATCCCGTGTCTCTCCAAGGCGCAAATTTCCTACTTTTTCTATCTACTTGGTAACTTCATACCATCACTATGGAAGCTTCCATAGTTCACCTTAGTCGACAGAAACAATATAATGGGTTTAGGTCTGAACAGTGTTGTCAGATCTCTTTTCTATGATTCTAACTAACAGGGTTGTCAGATGGACCATTATTATTCGTATCATTTAAGCTCTTAAACCTAAAATGTTTTTATAGGCACATGTTTCTGATAATTTTGTATAGAAATAATCTATTATATGATTAATATATCTCGCTTTGAATATCTCAATCTTGTTTCGTATTAAATTGTCAATCCATAGTCCAATATTTTTCCGATAAGCCGATGTAACGGCAGATGAATTGCTAATATTTCTCAATCGCAACCGGGATTACCTACTGATTAGTGACATCACAATCAACAATAATCAGATGATTTCTATCATACTTTGAAAATGATAACTGCAAAAATGTGAAACATTACATACTAAAGAATTAGAGAAATGACACTGTAGGCAGTGATATCATTTTCACTTAATAACACTTAATTTTACTTTAGCTCGTTACAAATTATAAAATTTATGAATCCAGCTATAAATAAAGCACAGCTTGTATTAAACATTTCTCACATATGTTTGCTACCTACACATGAAGGAATTCCTTACCTCCTCAAATGACATGACCGCCGAGCCCACAACTAGTGTAGTCTTATCAGAAAGCAATTTCTCTATAACATGGACGAGTTCTTCCTTTTGTTCAGGGTCTAAACTGTAATAAAAACAACAACCAATTTTGGACTCATTTCAATAAAACAGAATCAAAAAATATTGTAAATTATAATCGTCTACATTTACCATCATTTCTGTATATGAAAACTAACACGTTTTAAGAAGGCTGAAATTTTGCTGCTTATTCCACAAATGGGAATCATGACGTGTTTGAGAACAAAACTCTTGAAATAAATGGCATAATCAGTTGATTCCTTTCCTTTGTAGTAGCCCTGTATGTTGTGGTTTTATCTGATCACATTTGTATTTAGACTTAGCTTTGACTGCTCAGTGTTTATTGGTCAGAGTTTTAGGCTTGAGTGCTTTTATTAGATTATAGATTTAGTGTTGTTGGTATACTAGGCTATGTTGGTGTTTTTCTCTTTTATGTTCCAAGTTTAACACTTAATGCTATTCTGGTGTTAAGAATGCTTATTTTTATCAAACTGTAACATAATCAATGTACGGTTTCCTTTGAGGGTAAGATAACTATGTAATTAAAATCTTCCCCAAAACATAGGAGAGTTTTGTATTCAGTTGGTATTAAAAATCACAAAATGAAAAAAATACTGACTGTGTTTTAATTATCTTCAAATTTGGAACAACTTCCTAAATGTTTATCTAAATTTTGATCGAGATAATTACGAAACAAAATGCCTGAGTGTTATAGATTAACTAAATATTCTTAAAGTATGAAAAATTAATCAAGTTTTGATGGGTGCCATCATGGTACTTACCCAGCCCCACCATACAATGTAATACAAGCAGATTCTCTAAATGTTATACCCAAATGTTGGTTTCTTAACACTTGAAATGTTAAATTGTATTGTTCGAACAAAGGGTATTATTCAGTAGGGTAAGTTTGTTTAAAACAATTGTTACACAAGTTTTCTGAACCTCGTAGTTAAGTATATCACTCTCCTAATGGCCCTAGTTGATCTGTATATATATAAAGTCTCTACTCGATTCACTCATGTCAGTGTCTTAGTCCTACTAGGCCTTGAAGCTGTACATATGTGAAGGAGTTTCCACTCGCTTTGCTGGATCTAGCAGTTATAAGAATATCGCATTTTTTTTGACGGTCAGGATCGAAAATTACATTTATGAAAATAACTTTGTTATTTGACATCGTAGAGAGATATAGTTGCACCATTACATACAGAATTTAAATCTACAAACTACACGTCGCTCTTGAAAATTGTAGGAGGCGATCAGCCTAATGAGAAGGTCTCGTAGTGATGAGAGAGTCAACACGACCACTCTCGCCAGATGATGATGAGCTAATGAAACTACAAGAAGTCTCACATACCAGTCCGACTGTGAAATGCTGTGATTGGTGGATCTTTTAGGGCAATTGGGGATAACATGACAACTGTATTTCCGCACTACACTCTATTAATATGTTTTTATTCTTTAAAAAAATATTAAAAAATATTCTTTTTTAAATTTACTTTTATATTATAAAGGTTTATAATATTTATTTATTTAACAATAATATTGTATTATTATTAATACAATATTTATCCCTTTTTCGTTCATACAAATCATTTACTCACGATTCTATAACATTTATCAATTTTGGAATACTGTCTGTCCGCCCATACAAGTCTTAGAATATATGATCGCAATAGGAGAGATGACGCAAGTTTCACAACATCTTATCTCGCTTAACGTCACATATTGAACCCTTGTAGACCCATACTAACCCAACTTAGAGACCCAAAAATGTGAAAGGGTACAATATATTTTCCAAATTTTAATTGTATATTTATTGATATTTTCCCCTTCTTGTTTAAAGACGAAAAACCTCTTGGTCATCATTATCTTATAAAAATAGGAAAAGAAGAGTATAAAAAGACCCCTAGCAATCAAATACTCTAATAAAATCAGGGTCAGAATAGAATAAGAGTTGGTCAAGAAAGACTAGATACGAAAGATGAAAGGATATGATTGCTAGGATTGGTTCCTCTAAATTGCTTGGGTTCTTTAACTTTAAACTAAATAAATCAGTGATTTAGTTATCTAATTAATGGTTTTTCATTATTTAATACAACTTGATTATTTCTCTTAGTTCTCTTATATACTAATTACAAATATTTTAATCTTCTTAATAACTAAGAATCCAGAATGACTCTAATTGTTGTGACTCACGGATCTGATTCGACGTTATATTTTATAATGACTTGTCTCTGAATTAATTTTAAGGTTTATACACGAAGTTTGCTCACCCGGCTTGCCACTATTATGGATGCTCGTCTGAAGTCTCAATTCTTCCGGGAAGCTCTTATACGCCAAGTCTGTCTACCTATCTTCAAGAATTCCTGCAGCACCTTCCCTTGATTATTCTTGGCCTACTGACCAAGTTTCCTCCCACCCAAGGGTTTATATTATAACAATGAGCTGTTATATAATATTTTTTATTTTAATCTAATTTTAATTTAATTTATTTATTTTTTTTTAATTCTCTTGAAAATTTTTGAAAAACTATTATAATGGTTTAAGTAAATTAATTCAACAAAACAAGTTTTATCCTTTAACTAACTTTAGGATTTATTAGCAAAAACAATTATTTATAACAACAGTATCAATTCAATTTATCTATTCATTGAAATATCTTAAGGCTACTTCATTCTCTCACACTTGCATTCTTTAAAAACTAATTTACTCTAATACACAATATTATTGATTACAAATTTAAATTCTACAATTTATTATTCAATTTACATAAAATATCAAAACTCTACAAAATGTTCAACAGATCTTGTCCAATTTGTTCTTATTAACTTTATCAATTTTATAACAAAAACAAGACAAATTTCTTTAATTAACTGATATTTCCAAATTTACTTTAGTTTGCCGGCTAGCTCAATTACTTTACTTTTAAATTAATTATACAAAAAAAACTTGACTCTTATCTCGGGCATGGGAACTTTTAATGACTCAATTAAAGTGAAATACTAACTCTAATGATTATTTATTATGAAATTTTGTACTTATCAACAATTCTCCTCGTCCGCTATAATTTTGGCACTTTTACACAACACATAACACTAACAATGCACAACAACACAACGGATCCTTAGCCTGTGAAGTCGGATGCTGCTAACACTGGTTCCTTGACTGGTGGTGAATCTCTGGTGATACTCCGCTAACTCTATTTAGTCTCCTTACTCGTTCTCGATTACTATGGACTTCGACGCGATGAACTCTCCTCTTCTTTTATGAAATTTAAACTCTTTGACTCTATTTAATTTATGTATCTAACAAACTTCAAGATAATTTACTAAATTTTGTTGCGGCTCTGCCTTTAAATTAATCAATGACTTAGAATTAAACCCTCAGGTTAATTCTTAACACTTAACACCTCCTACTCTGATTCCTAGCTGTAAGTCAAGACTTACACGCTCTTAACCCCAGTTCTAGACTGACTCTCCTTACTGTTCGATTTCACCTCTCCCGAAATTCAAGTGTAGCGTCCTCTTCGCTTATTGGTTAAATCTCATTTTTTTAAAACTCAGGCCTCTCCGGATTGGACCTCTAACTTTCCAAAATCGTTGGTTTTTTATTACACGCGCTGGCTTCACCCTCGGAGATACCGTTAGGAATTCGCTTTCTCATTTTTTACAACACGCAGCTGCGTTGAATAGCAAAACTCCGTTATGTTTTTCTACTAAAGTTTTATTTATGTCGGCGAACTTTCTTCTCTTAAGTAAAACAGAATGTCTTCTTTCCCTTGTCCTTGTCACGTTTGTCAATTTGTACAGTTATTTTCGAAACTTAACCTTGCAGCTGCTCTTTCGGTAAGATTTGCTTGTCCACATGTGTTCTGTTTCAATTTACACATTTACACAATTATTTATTAATGTTAACTTTTGATTGATTATTATTATTTTAATATTTGATATTAGGCCTAATTAATTGTTTATCCATTGTGATCGTTTGAGATCGTTATACTGTCCCCAGATAAAATTTGTCTTTGAAATGCCTCAAGATAAATTTTTTCTTACGCCCGTTTCTTTAACAATAGGTTGTAAAGAACCTTTTTCTTACAATGCCCTTTATGTTGCGGTTACCCACTGTCTTACAATAGACCTTTCTTCTATTGTTCCTCTTGTGGTCAACCCTAGTCCCTTTCATGGTTTTCCCTTTCACTCTTGCTCCTTTATTGTCTATGTTTTGTTTACTGCCTAAGTTTATTCTAATGTCCTTAATTATAATATTTCTTTAATAATCTACAATTAAATATTCCCCTAATTTTATTTTTATTAATGTGTCCTAACCTATATGTCGTATTTCCTAATTTATTTATTATTTTATAAGGTCCTTCATACAGCTCGCAAAATTTGTGATATCTTTTTATTATTAGTTTTGAAGGTATGCATGCTCTGACCAATACTTGCTCGCCTATTTTGTACTCGGTGGGTGGGTGCTGTTCATTAAATTTTCTTGCATAAATTTCTCTTTTGCTCTTTATACGTAAGTAAATTTCCGCGTCGCTGATGATTGGCTCTTTTTGGTCATCTGGTTTGATGAGATATCTGGCCCAACTACGTGTCGGTTTCCTTTTAAACTGCGCCTCTACGGGTGTGGTTTCAATGGTGTCATGATACGATTCATTGATGCATGATTCTACTACTTCTACTATCTTTCCCCAATCTTGATGCCTGTCCTTTAATAGTATCCTGCAAAATTGTCCAATTTGTCTCATAATCCGCTCGGCCATGTTCCCTTGTGGATTCCTGATTGCTACTGTTCTTTTCTGTATCCCTAATTTTGTTAATCCTATTTCCCATTTTGGTGAAGTAAACTGTGTTCCGTTATCTGATAATATGTATTGAGGTACTTGTATTTCCTGTATATATTTTTCTATTTGTTTAAGTGTGGTGTTTGTAGTAGTGTTCCTGACTTTATACAATTTCGTATATTTTGTAAATGCGTCGATCATTACAAAGATGTATTTGCACCCTCCTGTTGACTTTGGTAACGGTCCGTAATAATCCACACAGATTAACTCTCCCACCCCTTTTGGTATGATCGGTATTAGCTCCCCATTTCGATGTTTCAGATCAAATTTACATTTCTGGCATTTTTGACATTTTATTAATTCTTCCCTTATATACCTAGCAATTTTGTTTCCCGTAAAATCTTCTTTAAATATTTTATAACATTTATTTATACCAATGTGTCCATACATTACGTGTATTTCATTTGCTAATATTTTGACATAATCCGGTGGTATCATTAATTTCCATATTTCTTTTTCTTTCCTAAATAACTTATTTTTACATAACTGGTAATGTTCCCTAAATTTTTGATTATTATTATTTAAATTTTCAATTATATTTTTACAATTTTGATCTCTTCCTTGTATTACTTCAAAATTTGTTAATATTTTACCTATTTCTACACTAAACCCTTTTGCTAATAATAATATTTCGACCAGTCTTTCGTCACTTGTTTCTTTGACTTCGGCGTTATCCTCAGGATATCGACTCAAGGTGTCTGCTACTACGTTCTCCTTTCCTTTACAATGTTGAATTTGGATGTTGTACTCCTGTATTAATAAAATCCACCTGGTCATGCGTGCATTCAGTAATCTACAATTATTCATAAAAGTAATGGCTTTGTTGTCGGTTATTACTGTTAACTTTTTCCCTAAAACATAATTTCTAAATTTCCTTAAACATATTACGACGCTATATAACTCTTTTTCTGCTGTACTGTAGAATTTCTCGGCTCCTTTAAATGTACGACTGGTGTACCCTATTACACCGATCTCCTGGTTATCCCCAATTTGGTACAATTGTCCACCAGCTGCGATTTCCGAAGCATCTGTTTGCAAATAAAACATTTTATCCTTATCTGGGTGCCGTAATGTAACAACTTCTACAAATTCCCTTTTAACCCTATTGAAACTTTCTTCAACCTCTGTGGTCCATTTAAATTTTACCCCCTTTTTTAGTAGTTCTTGTAACGGTGCAGTAACTAAAGCGTAATTCTTCGAAAACTTATGATAAAAATTGGTAAGACCCAAAAATCCCTTCAGTTGCCTTGCTGTTTTTGGTCTTGGAAAATTCCTAATTGCAGCCATTTTGTTTTCTTGTGGTTTGATTCCCTCTGTCGTTAATAAAAAACCCAAGTATTCTATTTGTTGTCTGCAGAAGTTTGATTTATTAAGGTTAACGGTTAAATTTGCATTTTTAAATAATTCTAAAATCTGTTCTATTTGTATTAAATGTTCCTTCCAGCTCCCTGCTAAGCATAAACAATCATCGACGTATAATGTTAAAAATTTCTTCACCTGTTCATTTAATATGGAATTTAATCCCCTTGTGAGACTGGCTAAACTGGTGCTTAATCCAAAAGGTACTGTCTTGTATCGATAACACAGGCCTTTATGTAGAAACGCGGTGTAGTCTCTGCTTTCTACATGAAGTGGTATCTGCCAAAAACTACTTGTTAAGTCAAAGCTACTCATCCAATTAATCTTTTGTTCTATTGTTAATAACTCTTGAATCGGTTGCGACCCCTCATAATCTGGAACTGTTCGCGCATTTATTATTCTAGCGTCCAGGCATATTCTTACACTTCCATCTTTTTTACACACTGGAACGATAGGATTAATATATGGGCTGTTGCATCTTTCAATAATTCCGTAATCTAGCATCTTTTTGATTTCCAGATCCACGCTTTCCCTATACTTCATCGCAATCGGCCAACTTCTCTGACAGTATGGACTTTTATCCGTTATTTTCAATTTATGCTGGTATGTACTAATTAACCCTGGCTTTTTACTAAATACCCCTTTATATTTTATTAAAATTTCACTTAATTGTTCTTTTTGAATTTCCGAAATGTGCCCTAATTCATTTATTTTTTGCATAATTTCTTTCTGATCAGTTTCGTAACTTTCTATTTCCATATGTTGTATTAATTTATGTTTATAATGTTCTTCCGGGTCCTCAAACATGATCTCCTTCCTTACTTCACAATTTTCTTCATTATTTATACCTAATTCTAATTTATTGCTGATAAAATCTACGACAGCCTTATTTTTAACCAAAAAATCTAACCCTAAAATGCAGTTTCTTATTAAGTCCGGTACAATGATAAAATGAATATTCATTACAATATCTCCCACATTTGCTCCAATTATTATTTGTTTTTTAATATTCTTCGAGCGTAAGCCGGTTGCTCCAATTACCTTAACTCCTGCTACTGGTAATTCTTCGTATGGTCCCATTATTTCCTTATTCTCTAAATAAAACCGTTCCGACAAGGAATTGAATTCACACCCTGTATCCACTAAAGCCTGTACATTTATTCTATTAAAACCTATTGTTATTTCTGGACATTTTGTTAAATTGTTACATATTAAATCTGAGTTATCCTGTGCTTCTAAATAATCTTTTAAATCAGTAAATAAGGTGTTCATAACGCTATTGTTTTGTATTGCCCCTTGTCGGTTGCTTACGCCCTCGGCTAACCTTCACTTTTCCTTTCTATTAGGGGTTGGTTCTCTAACAAACCGCCTGTCCGGAACTCTCGGGTCATTGCTCGTTCCTTCATTGTTTCCCTGTCTTCTCCACTCAACTGGTTTATGACCTTGTTCTCGCCATGGAGTCACATGGTCACTCGGTCGTCTACCCCAATTATTCGGTTTGTTGTTATTTACTTGTTCCCTAAAATTTCCTCTATTATTGTTTACCCTTTCCCTTTCATTGACTTCCTCTATCCTAGCATGTTCAAATTCCATGAGCAATTTTATAAATTCTGTTTTCTTTTTAATCCCCCTTGTAATTATTGCAATCAAGATATTTGGATGGAAATGTTTTCCCGCCTTATAAACTAATTGTTCCTCTGCTAACGGCGGACTTAACTCGGAACATTGTAGCATCAACATTTCTACATATGCAATTGCCTCGTCATTCATTCTGCCTCTAAATTTCCCAAACTCTAAATGGTCCCTAATTTTCGCCTGTATTATTTCATTGAAATACTTCTCCCTAAACAATTCCTCAAATTCCTTAAAATTTTTAACACTTCTCCTATGTAACTGCCACCATATATAAGCCTCGTCTTTTAAATATCGGTCAATCCAATTCATGCCGTTTCCAATTATCTGCTCGCTTATCTCTTCCATTACATTTAGAAATTGTATGGGAAACCTCTCTTTTCCCGAGAAACTAATATTTCTTACTTCTGGCTCGTGACAATATCCTTCCCCTAAATTTCTGACCGTTTTTAATCTCCTATCTAATTCAATTAACTTTTTAGCGACCTCTTCCGTCTTCTTCGCATTCTCCTCAATTTTCGCGATGTTATTTTCATTATTTTTCGTGCATATTTCCCCGATTTCTTCGTCTTTCGCCGCGAGTTCTTCCAACCGATTGTTGACGACTACGCCACGGTTTTCGAGTTCTTGCACGCGACCCTCCGTTTCCGCGCGATATCCCTTGACTCGATCGCCGAATTCTTCTTCCGTCTTCTTCAACCTCTCTTCGACACTCGTACGAATTTCCGCGACTTGTGTTTCGACCATCTCTACTCGACTGTTGACTTCGTCAAAACGCTCGTTTATCTTCCTGTTAAATCTTTCTTCTAATGCGGTTAGACTACCCTTAACTTCCCCAAATTTCTCTTCCATAGTTTTTTCAAATTTTTCAAAACCCTTCCGGTTCTCTTCCGTCATCTTTTCCGCGTTTTTCTCGGCCTTTTCCGCGATTCTCCGGTTCTCTTCTGTCGCTTTTTCCGTGTTTCTCCGGTTTTCCTCTACCATCTTTTCCGCCATCCGCTCTAACATTTCCTGTATCATTGCCATACCCGCGTTTCCTGACTGTACTGCCGCCGATGTTGTTGGATTGTCTACTTCTGTCCCCGCCCGTGAATTTACGTTACTCTCTACTTCTAATTCCCCATTTTGATTAACTGACTCTAATTGTTCCCCTTCTTGACTAAAATTTAAACTCCCACTATTTAATCCCAATTGATTATATATTTCACTTTCATTTGCCATTTTAAGTTCTAATTCCCTCTTTTTACTTCTGGTTAACATAAACAATACTATTCTAACCTATTATCTACCACACAATATTTCCTGTAACAATGTTAATATTCTTATCCTCTAACAATTCTATAACTAGCAATTTAAATTTCACTTTAATGAGCCACGCGGTGGAGCGCCAAATATAACAATGAGCTGTTATATAATATTTTTTATTTTAATCTAATTTTAATTTAATTTATTTATTTTTTTTTAATTCTCTTGAAAATTTTTGAAAAACTATTATGATGGTTTAAGTAAATTAATTCAACAAAACAAGTTTTATCCTTTAACTAACTTTAGGATTTATTAGCAAAAACAATTATTTATAACAACAGTATCAATTCAATTTATCTATTCATTGAAATATCTTAAGGCTACTTCATTCTCTCACACTTGCATTCTTTAAAAACTAATTTACTCTAATACACAATATTATTGATTACAAATTTAAATTCTACAATTTATTATTCAATTTACATAAAATATCAAAACTCTACAAAATGTTCAACAGATCTTGTCCAATTTGTTCTTATTAACTTTATCAATTTTATAACAAAAACAAGACAAATTTCTTTAATTAACTGATATTTCCAAATTTACTTTAGTTTGCCGGCTAGCTCAATTACTTTACTTTTAAATTAATTATACAAAAAAAACTTGACTCTTATCTCGGGCATGGGAACTTTTAATGACTCAATTAAAGTGAAATACTAACTCTAATGATTATTTATTATGAAATTTTGTACTTATCAACAATTCTCCTCGTCCGCTATAATTTTGGCACTTTTACACAACACATAACACTAACTATGCACAACAACACAACGGATCCTTAGCCTGTGAAGTCGGATGCTGCTAACACTGGTTCCTTGACTGGTGGTGAATCTCTGGTGATACTCCGCTAACTCTATTTAGTCTCCTTACTCGTTCTCGATTACTATGGACTTCGACGCGATGAACTCTCCTCTTCTTTTATGAAATTTAAACTCTTTGACTCTATTTAATTTATGTATCTAACAAACTTCAAGATAATTTACTAAATTTTGTTGCGGCTCTGCCTTTAAATTAATCAATGACTTAGAATTAAACCCTCAGGTTAATTCTTAACACTTAACACCTCCTACTCTGATTCCTAGCTGTAAGTCAAGACTTACACGCTCTTAACCCCAGTTCTAGACTGACTCTCCTTACTGTTCGATTTCACCTCTCCCGAAATTCAAGTGTAGCGTCCTCTTCGCTTATTGGTTAAATCTCATTTTTTTAAAACTCAGGCCTCTCCGGATTGGACCTCTAACTTTCCAAAATCGTTGGTTTTTTATTACACGCGCTGGCTTCACCCTCGGAGATACCGTTAGAAATTCGCTTTCTCATTTTTTACAACACGCAGCTGCGTTGAATAGCAAAACTCCGTTATGTTTTCTACTAAAGTTTTATTTATGTCGGCGAACTTTCTTCTCTTAAGTAAAACAGAATGTCTTCTTTCCCTTGTCCTTGTCACGTTTGTCAATTTGTACAGTTATTTTCGAAACTTAACCTTGCAGCTGCTCTTTCGGTAAGATTTGCTTGTCCACATGTGTTCTGTTTCAATTTACACATTTACACAATTATTTATTAATGTTAACTTTTGATTGATTATTATTATTTTAATATTTGATATTAGGCCTAATTAATTGTTTATCCATTGTGATCGTTTGAGATCGTTATAATATATTATTGTAGCATCAATGACGTCAGGTAAGCAATTTCATCATTTTTCCAGGTCTGTCACAATAATTGTTGTCATACTGGCTTCTTAAAAAGAACTTAGACTACATTCCTAACTAAAACTATCCTAATTCCTAACAGGATCTAACCCAAGTCTACATGTAGATCCAGCTAGGTTCCCTCGGTAGTGAGCCCAGAGGGTTATTTAATGATTTCAACCTAAACTATATATTCAAATTGTTAAATTATTGCAAAAATAGCAGTTTTGAATAGTAGGTCTAAGTTTAAGATAAAATAAAAATCTGTACAAGGTACAAAATAGTTAAGTTATGAATCTAATGTGGAAAGTAGAGGCTTTAAACATCATTTAATCCCTTACACAAGGTTTAAAATATTCACATCTGTACAACACAGTTTATTTTCCATGACAACAAGATAGGTACAATTATGGGATTTATAAACTAATCTTTTAATGTTGGTTGGACGCTGAAACATGGATCAAATCATTTTTTCACACGAAATATATCAAATTGGTATAAAATGATATTTAAAGCTGATCTAAGAATAACAATTATACAAAAATCTTATTCATTACCTGTAGAGTTTCGGTATCGCATGAGCTGCGGTCTTACGAACGTATGGCGACATATCTGAGGCAGAGTCCTTGATAGCTAACATTACTATTGGTACAATAACAGGCACACGAATGCTGGACAGAACTCTGAGAGCACTCGCTCTGATCAGCTGATTTGGATCCTACGTACAAACAGTCAAGCAATAATATTACAATATTGGATGTACAGTGGAATCCAGTGGACTGAGCTTACGTCAGATAATAAAGAAAAATAAAACTTTTTTGGATTTATAAATAACAATAATAAACCAGTACAGTAGAACCCCTCTAATCCGTCACCTTCGGGACTGGGGGCATGGTCGGAACGCAAAAAGGTCGGATTATCCGAAAAAAGTCAATCAAATCAATAGAAACAACACGAGAGATGACACAGCACTGAAGCGGGAAAGCGAAAACCGGAAAGAATGGCGCCAGACGGGCCGTGAGTCATCGACAAGTCGGCAAGTCAGCACAATATCGCGAGCTCGAGCACGGTCAGATTAACCGGAGTAACGGACCACCCGAGGGCGGATTAGAGGGGTTCTACTGTACTTTATTTAATATGTATGAACTTCGTGTTCAGCTATGTAATCATTGTAATAATAGTGTTCGAAACACGTAATTTGACGAAAAAATCACAAGGATCACTTTCCAAGGTAAGCCTGTGTCTCCTATTCATACAAAATCTATAAATAATAGGCTATGTGCCCTATTAAACTATAACCTATGCAGTGTATTTCATAACTCTTGTTAGATATTTTAGATGATTGTTGCTGAGGTTGAAGTAAACATAGAACGAGCATTAATACTACTGAAAAACATCACAATAAAATTTTTTTTTTAAAAATGCTAATTTTGGGTATTGTAGAAAATTACCAAGAAATTATGTTTTCAGTTTTTTTAAAATTATAACTCGAGTTATCCTGCTACAGTAAAAATACAAAAACCATTTTGTTTTGTCGTTCAAATAGGAAACTTTTTTGTGTCTTATAATTTTGTATAAATTTAACAAATTTTGAGATATTCGACGATAAAAATTTTAAATGTTACATTTTGAAAAAAACACAAAACAAGGTCGTGGTATTCAGTACATTGATAAAAGGTTAAATAAAAAATATTTATATAAAATTTGGACTTATTTAATTTATTTAAAAAAACATGATGTTCTTGTACAAAACACAAAATGGCGGGTAGATAGACAATTACGCTTGTTTCAAACAAATGAATACTCGTTCCGTGTTTACTTCACCCCCAGAAACAATCCCCTAAAATATCCAACAAGAGTTCTGAAACATCCTCTATATACTTCAAATAATTGTGACAAACTTAACTTTAAAAAAAAGACAGTTCACAAATAATTTGGAAAATACTGCTTCATTATCTTAATAATGATTAATAGTGATTAAAAACTATAAAAAGAGTTTACAAATATTGACCTGTATCCTGGTTAAAACTGTACACAGTTAAAATATAGGTTAGGATAGAACACTCATATTGACCTGCTTCGGAGACTCTTATATGTACTGACAAGGATACGAAGTTCTTTTGGCAGGTGATTATGCAGTCCTGTGTATGTGGTGGGTTTTTACCAGACTACATAACCAATATGTATGTACACTATGAAACTGATGCACATCTTCCACTCGAGTGTGGGGCACTGGTCTTGGAATCCAGCAACCTCGAGAAATTAATTATCCAGGACAATATTTTGGAGTTAATTAAAAGCACGGTCTAAGGTGTTAGGTTGAGTAGAGGCACAATAATCTATTGACATGCAGAAGACCAGTGGTCTATTTTTGGGGGAACTCCCCCACCTAAAATTTTAATGAAAAACATGGAATTAAATGTTCTTACTGTTCGGAAATTGATATATCAAAGAAATTTTTGATCAAGGTTCAACATTTAATATAAAATTTTGAATCCACTAAAATCAAAATATGGTTTGAAATCAACTCAAATTTTTCATAAAGAATTCATTTTGAATATATCAACACATAGCAGTGAATCATTGAGTTTAATTTATGTATGCTTTGTCATTGTGTTTGTATGTTTTTATAGGTTAGTTCTGTGATTACTTTTGTTTATAATTCTTTTAAAAGATTTTTTGTAAATTCAAAGTGTTTTTTAGTGGTGCCATGTTATGAATGAAATATAAACAGTTGCAAATGCTAAAGTACCGCAGCAGGTATTATTCTTTACTGGAAAATCTCTTGCATTGAGGGGTAAATAACTTGTATACATAACACAAAATTTTGGATAATATTTATGCACCACTTGTTAAACTGTTTCTCTGTAGAGTATCTACAAACTCTCTCCTGTAACAAACAAAAAGAAACTAAATTATCTACAAACATAACCTTAAATAAATAGTTACATACTTTAAGCGCCCTCTGGAATGTAGAAATAGAAAGCAACGCCAGATCTTGTTGTTCCTCTGCGTAACGTACTAAATACACGTACACTAACTTCTTTACTTCAATGTTTTTAGAGACAACGTTCTTCACAACAGCTGGGAATAAATCAGAGGCATCTCGTCCTTTTGCAATCATCTGTAACGAAGAAATTAAAATCCAATATAACGAGGTACACCAATAAAATAAACAAAACAAGACACACAAACTGATTTTGATAGAACATTATTCAATCCTTGTTGGAAGCATAAACGATCCAACTACTGTTTATATTATATTATTGATGTAAATAAACAAGTTATATCAAATTGAATGGGAAATCACAAAGAACGAAACTGTATAACTGTAATTTTAGTACCATTTTAAAGTAATTAATTTACTTGCGAGTAGGTAAAACTTCCCGAAGTTTAATGTATGGTCAATTGTATGAGGTAATGATTGTAATGTTAAAAAATAAATAATCCTTCAAAAAAGGCTATCAAGAGTAATGTCCAGTGTCGGTAATAGAGTACATTGTAAACTATTATTTTAAAAAACTTTTTTTCCGACCGATATACCCGAGTATATAATTAGTATTTTACTATTTGTGAAATGTAACATTAATGAGTTTCCAACCAAAGGTCAGCACCAAACATAGACATGGTTGTAGATTGGAAAAATGTAATTATAGTGCTACCTCTAGCTGCTTTGTTGAACTTGGGGAAAGTAGTTTAATTGAAGTCTGCCAGTTTAAAAAAGTTAAATCTATCATTTATATCCTCCAAACATTTTAGACAAGGTGAAAACTCAAAGCATACTTGTTAAATATTATTTTTAAGTGTGTATATATGTATGGGGTGTCCAACGAAGAAGTCACTATTTATGATTAATATGCCGGACATATGGAACACTTTACAAACTGGACACTTTATAGTTACAGAGATATGTAAAAAAAGTACCCTTGAGTTTATTTTTTTTATATGATCAATCAAAACAAAATGTTGGAATGACAAAATAATGGTATGTTTTCACCAAAATAATTTTATTTGTTGATTTGCAGATAACATGAAAATGTGTAAAACTTAAATAATATAGAAAAATAACAGTAATAAATTATTAATGATTACAATATAATTACAATTATATTTGTTTAGAGATCCTCTTCCGTAAAATGTAGCTTCATCTGAGAATACAATTCCTTCATACTACTCTGGATCTTTGTCAAGCTTTTCAATTACCTTCAAACAAAATTCCACTCATCTGTCTGGGTTATCTTCCAGCAGTTCATGAACTAAATGTGAATTAGGCCTGTTTGGACATTTCATTAGGGTAACACATGCAAGCTTATATGTAGAGTATTCCATATGTCCGCCATATTAATTCCAAAATAGCGACCTCTTTGTGGGACACCTGGTATATATGTATGCATGTGAATATACTTATAACCTATTTATACTTATAGGTTCATATGCAAATAAGCTGAAAAGAAACTATCTCCCCTTTTAATTCTTAAAATATTTTAGATATTTTAATTCTGTTTGCGGCAATATCTTTAGGTGAGAGGGACAACTTAAAAAGTAAAGGTTTAGGTTATTTTTAATGTAAGGGGGTGGGAATGGTGTGAGTTGCTAAAAAAATTTCAAATAGGCTTGTGATACCTCATTTTAAGATTCAGAATAGCACATGGATGCTTATATTAATACTTATTTAATATCTCAAAATTACTTTAAACAGACAATTAGTTTTCTTTTCTTTTAATAATGGTATAATAAATTCAAGAATGGACAACGATTTTTATTGATGAATTGTAATTAGTAGGCCTATTATAGATTTAGATTAAACAAATATTTTGCTCTTTCATCAAATTAAATAATAATTACAAGAAATGAGTTTCCAAGACATTTATTGAGAACACCTATTTCTCTCATATTGCTTGAGATAGCAAAGTGTACGATTAGCCTATAGATAAGTGAGAGTTGTAAGAACTCAAATTTAGAAAATTCATTGTTGCAATACAAACAAACAAAAAACTACGCAGAAGCAACTAACAACATGCCATTTAAAATTTTTAAATAAATTTCACCCTGTATACTTAAATATGTTAGTAAAAATTACGTAACTCCATGTTAATTATTGTTTTAATTTTATTGACGAAACCAGGGCCCTCCTTCATTTATGTTTGTTTTATTCTTTTACCACAGGCCTAGTAACGTTTGTTGATTAATTGTTAAATTTTAACCTGTTACTATTATGTATTATAACTATTACGTTAGTTTAAGTGATGACACAGCCCTATATATAAATGTTCTGGCAATAAAATGATTATTGTTCAAGTTTTTTTTTTTATGTCTACTTTGTTCATAGTATATATATTGCGAAAAACCTTATTCCTAAATATGGTAGACACACTACAGTCCCTGGCTAATTTATTAAGCCATCGATTAAAAATGAGAGAAAAATTGAAAGTGTCTAGCAATGAAATTGTATTTTCTAATTTATTTAGTTATGTTATCATAATGTAATAGTTTTATGACTATCACATAAGTTGGTAACACTGTGAGTTGTTTACATCTTTTGTAGCTATTGTTAAACACTGTTAAGTTTTGGTGATTCAAGATTCATAAGAAATTGTTTTATCATCACCATAGTTATTCTTTTGAACTGTAATTTTTTGGTGTTTTCCTACTTTATAATTTTATTTATAGAGTTAAATATTTTAACAAAACCAGTTGTAAATTTAATAATTTTGCAAGCAATAAACATGGGCAAGGTAAAGGATATTAGTGATTAACAAAAAGCAGTTGAAAAAGTTTAATATTAGTGATTGCTAAAATTACCAGACAGTCTGTTAGAAGAATACAAGAAAATTTAAAAACAATGTATCACAAACAATTTGTGGTCAATAAAAGTTTATTACTCGAAGAAGTGAGAGAAAATTAATAAGAAATGAAAAAGAATAGAACTACTACTAATGTAATTATTACAAAAGAGTTAAATGATGGAGTAGAAGTATCTGAAAGAATTGTTTGCCGAAGCCTATATGAAATGGAGTTAAAAGTTGGCAACCTGTTAAAAAAACCCCAAGATAACTATAGTTATGAAATGCATGAGGCCAGGAAATATAAGATGACTGGAACAAGGTTAGTATGAATTAAACTTCGATAAAATGAAACTGTTTATACAAATTCTTATTGTCGGTTAGATGAGGTTAATAGGAATTTGTTTACAGGTATGCTTTAGTGCGGTGACAAAACCAAGATCAGGAGAAAAATTTAATGTGTTGTAAAATCTATCAAATCTATCAAACCATCAAATCTATCACACTGATGGTGATATCGTTCACCATCAGTGACGATATGGTGAGCCATCAACTCTAAAGGTCTCGGACAGTTTGACATTGTTCAAGGGATAATGAGACAAGACATTAGAGTATTACAAGCAAGACGTATTCCACAATGTATTATCCCTGCTACACAGCCAAAAACAGTAAAATCATTTTTACTCAGAGTGGTATACCAATTCATGAGTGCCCAGGAAACTAACCCGATTGAAAACGTACAAGAGCTTTTAAAATGAAACATTGGAAAGGAAAACATAACAATAGAACCTTACTGATTGAAAGAATAATATGTCATTGGAATCATAATAATAGTTTAAAGTAAAAGACGGAATTGCATTAAAAGCAAGCCGAGAGAATTGAAAATGTTATTACCAAAAGTAGAGATAACAAAATCTACTAACTAAATTAACAAATTTAAATTTTATATTTATTTAGTGACAAATTTTTTTGTAACAAAACAATATACCTTAATACTATGTAACATCTACATAGCAGAGGTAGAAAAAAAATTCCACCTAACTACTTTTTTTTCTTCTTTTTTTACCCTCCACAAGTGCTGATTACATTAGTCCTCAGTGCTAAGCTAGTTTAATGCTCTGCTCAAGGCTTTTATTATTACAGGAAATAATACACTTTTATTGGCTGAAATATGACACATTATACATTAATACTGTCAGGAAAACCCATAGAACAAAATGAAATAAAATTTAAACTTACCACTTTAAAACTGAGGTCTGCTTCAACTCATATCCGCAAAAAAAAAACTTTTGTCCATTTAGTGACAACGTAGGTAATAACTAAATTATGATAATCCAATTTCCAATATGTACAAAATGTAGCAAATTTTATTACAAAACTAGAAATGTAACATAAGTAACACTTCATTTTCTTCATAATGTCAACATCGTTGTAAACATTCATACATACACAAACTTCAAAGTCAGTAATTTCGTGCACTGTGTCACACCTACATCCAACTTTTGCAAATTAGTGTGCTCTATTACTGTGTCTTTAGAAGGTATTGGCTTTTAACCTTTGAATATCATGTATTTACTAAAATTAGTTATTATATATATGTAATACACACAAAAAAAAACAAACATTTTGATTCCTACATCGGAGTTACCGCTTTCATCACTAGCGGTATCACTTTCACACAAACAGTTATGAATATCACTTGAATTGCCAAGTTCACTCATTATTATAAGTATAATAATACACTAAAAACACTAGGGACTGATACACTAAATAATCATCAAATAAATTGTATTTACCAAAATAATATAGACAAAAACACTAAACAACCATTCACTGCCGGGACGCAGCAGTAAACATCAAATTGTCTTTTACAGGCTTGCTAACATTGATTTTTTCTTATAACCATCGATAAAATTGTGCAAAATGAATAGAGCGTCTTTTACTTAGAGTTACTATATAAAATACATGTAGTTTAGATAAAAGTTACAGTTGGTATATCAATTTTAGCAAACCTTGTTTAATTAGATCGTGATCGCGACTTTAGCACTGTGGCCGCGGCAAAATAGATCGGGATCGCGACTTTTAGCACGTGGAGGGTTAATAGGTGGCCTAATAATTTAGCAAGGGACTGTGTGATTACACTGATGATATACCAAACGGATGATTTAAAACAGAATCTTACTTCGCTCGTCCTTTATGAAAATTTATTTAGTTGAACATTTATTTACAAAGACTTTATTAAGTATGGTTAGGGCTTATCTATAACAATAAAAGCAGGACATGATCTGTTAGTTGACCCTGATACTAAAACATTGTTACATTGAGTTATGGCATTGTAAATTGATCACATTGTAGAAAAAAGTTTATTTATCTTGGTTTTATCTTATCTGAATCGTCACCGCTGGTCAATTTATTGTCATAAATTCCTGCAGTGAATCAATGAATGTTCAAAATAACATTATTATTATTATTTATTTATTAATTTTTTTGCCAATTGTAAAACACATTGTCCCTGGCTTCATTATAATATCAGGTCAATGGTCTTTCAAAATGGAAACAGAAATATTATTTTATAAATCTATATATTGTGTGACTTACTCACTCATCTAATCTACTTCCAGATGAACTAGAACTTTAAATTTGGCAAACTTATAGCTTTTAGCTAAACCTATAAAAAAAATGGATTGCACCAGCAGTCGCGATTTGCCATGATCTACAAGTTTCTTTCTATTTTTCATATCTCCATCGGTTAGATAGACCAAGATTTTTTTTTAGGTAAATTTTTTAAATTTCCCATAAATTATTTAATCTTTTGACACACTACAAATCATCAAATTTGACACGTTTAAACCAGTTGGATGTCCCAATATGCCAGCCAAATTTGATGATTTAAAATGTTCTATAAGTGTGTAAAAAATTTAATTATGTGTAGAAATTATTAAATTTGATCTACAACTTTGATCCAATGTCTCTGTCAAACAGCCCGGTTTGTCAAAACCCGCTGTTTGAGGGCAAAGCGAGTTCCATTTACACCATATTCCTTTAATTTCTTGAGCTTTATCCACACGATTAAAAGCTTTAGAGATAAGAAACAATTTAATAATGTAAGTAAGTTAGGTTAACTAACAGATCCTAACACTTACCCCAATAATTCTCTTCATTGCCTCAAGTTTCACACTGTCTTTATTCATATCTAGCATTTGCTTCAGGTCTTCATGTCTATAAGATAAAATAACAGAAATTATTTTACACGATAAAATAAAGGTTGTTTTCCGTTCCTCTCCCCCAAATGTATATTTTGTTCCCCTCCTCCAGTGTACATTTTGTTAAATTAGTATTATTATTATATATAAAACCACCTAAGCTAGCCTATTTGTGTTATTTCTGCGAATTTTGAACCAAAACTCGGTGAATAGGTTAAATTAGGTAATGTACAAAAAACTCCTCTCGAATAGGCTAGGTTAGTTTAGGCCAGGTTATGTTATACAATCATAAAATAAAAGGATATAAAAAAGAACATAAACTCAAATAGGCTACATATACATGTACATACATTTAAGTAGTTATGTTAAAATATTGATTTATATCTTATACTGAGAAGAATCATTGCTTTAGGTCCTTTAAAAAGAGAGCAAATGAATCTTTCTTTATTAATTTAAACAATATAATTAAACAATCTAGGAACTCTGCTAGAATAAAACTGCTGATGCAAGGTAAGTCTAGAATGATGGATTGGAATTGCAGAAAAATTTTGACAGGAGTAAAAGTTGGTTAAATGATCTGAATTACTACAACTTCTATTGTAAAAAAATCTCAGTACCCAAAACCAAGTGATTTCTGGATTGGTATAAGACAAAAAGCAGGTATTGTACCTAGTTTTATAATTGACACCAAATATACTTCATATATCCAAAAAACAACTTGTAATATACCATTATTTACAGAAAAAGTACACAAAATTGAACTGAGTTTATAAAATTTCCAGAATCATATATATTAGACTCAGTAATAAAGGAGAAAAATTGTCTTTACGTCACAAAAATTCGAACAAAAATATCAGCAGAATATAAAATAGCAGAAAATTTGTTTCATACTATTCAAAGACCTACACTAGTTGTAGAATATAATTGTGAAAATAAATCTGTACCAACAAAACATAATAAATCACTATAAATTTAAAAAATAATAAACTCACAAAACATAATCTGAAATTAAATTAACTTGGCTCAGCATTCCATGCTCGGACAATGACAAAACAAATAAGATTCTGTCTGGTAGTCCGAATTTAAAGGTACAGTACAAACAAAATATTCAACGATATATAAATCATCAGAAAAATCTAAATACTAATCGATATTTGACATAAAGTGTTATTGTCACAAAAGGTGGTGCTGCAATACATTTTAAAATGTCTGTATCTCACTAACTATGAGAGTGACGATAATTTGGGAAGCACCATTCTAAAGAGAAAGAAGCATATTATAAAATGGAGTATCTTTGGGATAGTTTGACAGAAATTTAATTATCTGTAAATGAAGTTTAATTTATAAACTGTATCAACTTTATAAATTGTAATTATATATCTGTAAATATTGTTACTGTAAATAATAAAAAAATTAAAAAAATAATAAAAGTTGACAAATACGACATAATTTTGCCTTCTGTCTTGACAAACATTGTGTTTATAGCTAGTAACAAAATACAGTAACTTTAGTGATTTATTAAATTATTTTTTTGTGATTTATAAATTTTGAGTTATAAGAAATTCTAAATATAGATCATTCGCTTTACATTATTGCGATAGGTCAATTCTTAGTGGATGAATGTTGAATTGTAAAAAATGTGATTTGACTTTGTCGATAGCGACTAAGTATCCAACAATGCCAGTTTCAGGGTTAAGTTTAATTATCCTCAACTATTACCAGATTTTAAATAGGATCAAAATACCGTTCAGTGGTTCTCAAATTCATTAATTAAACACAGACAAATGTGAAACAAAAAGCTTGTTTTAGCCAAACGTTTTGTTCAGAGAAAAGTTCTGAAAGTAATTTTGAAATGTAGGATAGATTTTTTTTTACCTGTAAATAAAGCTGTGGTAATAAAAAAGCTGAAAAAATTGTAAATATATATGTAATTACAAAAAACACACATTCTAGTATTGACTAATAAACATAATCTTCTTCATCTTCATGGTGCGTGCATCCAGCCTCAGGTAATACCGACCGCACGGTGTCTCTCATACACATAGCTAGCCAGTATTAATAAACATAAGAAGCAGGCTGTTCTTATTGACACTGTCCAATGATTTTCACAAATTTTCAAAAAGAACAAGTTCAAGAAATTTATTTAAAAAACTCATACTTACTTTTTGTAATCAGAATTGAAGAAACTTCCGTATGCAGGATCAGTAGCAAACTCTACATCAGTTCCTACAGACGCACGGTCATTACTGTATGAGCCATTATTACCTGCCATGGTTAGATTATAATCTACAATCATTAACTGTAATGGCCTTACAGTTTCTGTAAACAAAAAAATCTCATTTAGATTTTATCTTAATAAAGTAGGCTATACAAATATTAAGAAAAAACTAAATAGTCTTTGTAAAAACAAATTATTAGTTTACAAATAAGCTAGTATTAGGCTAACTGAAGATTATTGAAGAAAAATGAAGTTTTTTTCATTGCTTGATTTTTTTTTTTAATAACTAGATATAACCACAAATTGTAAAGTTAATAAAAAACAAATAAACTAAATAACTTTAACTAGTTCTATTTAAGATAAAAGCTGATTTAACCTAACCTATAGTTTTTTTCTCTCAGTGTTCACAGTATTGTTACAATCAAAAATTTCATCCAGCTCTAGAATAAATTAAATATATGAAAGAAAATTGAAGCTAGTTTCAGGGCTTGATCTATTAAAATAATGAGACATAACCAAAATTTTAAAGTTAACAGAAAAACAAATAAACTGAGCAATTTTAAGCAGTTCCATTTGAGATAAAACCAGCTCTAACCTAACCTATAGTACAAGGTGTTTATAAAAGAACTCCTTGATTTAAAGTTTTATTAGTACACAGTAAAGTTAAATTAATAGTTATTAAACCTATATATTATTAAAGAGAATATTCTCAAGTTTTTTTTTCATACTTAATAAAGTTCTATATGAGCACCATTTGTTGCCCTGGCCACGTCTAAACGATATTCAGTTTCTTTCCAGGTATTCAGCAGCATATCAGGCGTGACAGATGCTACAGCTTCAACAATCCTCTCCCTCAGATAAGCAATGACACGGATCTTCTCGGAATACACAATGTTTTTTACATGTCCCCAAAGGAAAAAATCTAGTGGAGTCAGATCTGGGCTCCTTGGTGGCCATGCAAGTGGCCCACATCTACCAATCCACCTATTAGGAAAACGCAAGTTCAACGCATTACGGACACGGTTGCTGTAGTGAGATGGCGCGCCATCTTGCTGGAAGAAAATTGGTCCCTTTTCTTGTTCAATATCATCTATTTGTGGGAAAACGTATAGTTCTAACATATCACAATAAATATTCCCATTAATTGTCTTCTCTACGAAGATGAAAGGTCCAACGATACGATCATGCATCAATCCACACCAAACATTGACTTTGGGCGAGTCTCGCTGATGTTCTATGAATTCATGCGATGGCTCTGACCCCCAAATCCTACAATTGTGTCAATTGACAGACCCACTTACGTGAAATGTCACCTCATCAGGAAACACGACATTTTCCAGGAAGTTCTCATTTTCTTCAATGCTGTCCAAAATGAAGACTGCGAAATCGACTCTTTTCACTTTGTCAGTGATCTTGATTTCATGCAGAAGTTGAATCTTATACGCACGTAATTTAAGCCTCTTTCGCACCACTTTATACACGGTAGACTTAGGTTTTCCCAACTCCAAACTTCGTCTTGCCAATGACTTTTTAGGGCTACGAGTACAAGACGTACGGATTCGTTCTACATTCTGTTCAGAGACTGAAGGCCTACCCGGTGACTTCCCTTTTAAGACACTACCTCTTTCCCGAAACTGATTATACCAATTGAGAATAGTTTTGTTAGTAGGTGCAACACCGCGATATTCACGTCTATAATTACGCTGAACTGTGATCACTGAACTTGATTGAATAAACCAAATCACACATTGAGCTTTTTCCTGTGGCGTAGCCATGACTGTTGAATAGTGACTGGCCGGCACTCTTCCCCCACCACGTTCGCTCCAAGGCCATGCACGGGTGCCAACTGCAATCGCATATTGGCCAAAAAATCCTGACAATATACTGAACTCAAGTTCGAAAACCGAAAGTTTATTGCTGGTTTCGTTTTTTAATTATGATTTTTTTAAATCAAGGAGTTCTTTTATAAACCCCCTGTATTTTAATGTCATTTTTCATGATGTTAAAATACAAAATTCTATCTAACCTTAACTTCAGGAGTTTTTAATTTACAGGTAGCATCATATATCAAATTTAACCTAAAACTTCGAATAATTCCTACATCTATAAATTCTGTTTTGAACATGCAAAGATAAATCATTTCCAATTGCAGTATTTTTTTTTAAATAAAGAATCTTAGTATATATTTTTTTTTTAATTCATAACATTTTGACTATCATAAAAATTAATAGCTAAAGTTTCTAACCTAATATAGTACGATTTTGCGCTCAATGTAAACAATGAAAAAAGCAAATAACGGATTAATGAATTATTCTTACTCCTTGTCATTAGCAGATTTTTCTAACAGTAAAATGTGAAAAGAATGTTGACAAAATAATGGTTATGGTGATGATATGAATCCCTAAACATAGTTTTTTACCTTCATAGCAAATATTTAACATTTGTTTATATAGTAACCTATCTTATTATTTAAATATCATTAAAAACTAAGTAACTTTCTTAGCATATATGAGTACATACTGGTCTGATTATACCCACTAACAGCTGATAAGGAATCTGACTTTTTACAGTGATATTTGAACTGAAATCTGGACAAGACGGTTACAGGTCTAGTGTGCAAGTGCTGCTATTAAGGTCATCAGGAGTATTTTAAATTTAAGTGAAATATGAATATAAAAACTAACATTTACGCTCCTTTTTTTACAATTTTATTTTAAACATGTTCTATATAGGCCTACCTTTTTTGTTAATAATAAAATAATTTTTAAACACAGAGCTCAATTTTTTTACTGAAAAATGGCAATTTAAAAACTACGAAATTGAACGTATTTATAAGTTATGGATTAATAACAATGGTTCATATTCCCGTCTCGAATGTTACTAAAGACTTGCAATGCTTATAACAGTGATCATAGCTTATATGAAATGTCAATCATGTAACTTATTAATTACCGTCAATATATTAATATTAATTTTACGGAATTAGTGAAAAAATAGAGTGCGTAGGTTGTGAGCTTTTGCAATTTTTGACTACAGAAACCAGACTACATAATTTCTTCTTCGCGGTTGCGAAATTATATCGCCCTACATATTAAAGTAAGCTGCTACAATATTGCCACCTGCCATACCAATCGTAGGTTTATATACATATAGTTTTATACAAAATATGTCCACCTGGACAAACCTACTTTGTCACAGTAATTATGTAATGCGCATACGTCAAACCCATACGCTATTCCAATTCCTAAAATTCATATTAAGATGAAGCATTGCCATTATATTATAACCTATAAAGGTTGTTTTTAAATTGTGATTTTTTCGGTAAAAAAAGTGAGCTCTGCATAAAAAAATAATATTATTATTAACAAATAAGGTATGTTTGTAAAAAAACATTGCAAAAAAGCAGTGACCTTCTTTGTAAACAATTACCCTCACTGTAATTTTGACTAGTACACCACTGAAAGTTACGCAGGTGCAAGACCAATTATATTTTGCATGTATTATACCAGAAAAATGTTGTTAAAATGGAGGTTAATGTTTACTTTAAGGTGGCGCCTTATTTCTTAGAATTTTTTTTTTATCGTCTACTACATACTTTACTTCTTAAAAAATAAATAATGTTTTCCTTGCACAGATCACTATTTTTCACTGAAAAATCACAATCTAAAAACTATCAAATTGATGGGTTTATAGGTCAACATCAATGGCAATGTTAATAGCGCATGTTTAAGGCATGCACATTACACAATGAGACTACACTAGATCGCTACTTCATAGGCTATCACAAAGATTTGTCCAGGTTGCCTTCCGTATGTATATTAAAGTTAATAATTGGCTTACTTTGCGATATATCATGACAGGTTTGGCCAGGTAGTTATATATATATATATATATAAAACAACTGGCCAAACCTTATATATATATATATATATATATATTTAACCAACTGCCCAAACATTTAATAAGTTTATTAAAATTGAAATTAGATTAAGAATATGGAGGATTCACAGCATATCACGTGATCTGTGATCATGGATATTATAGATTGAAATATCTTTAGTAACATAACATACAAGACATAAATGTGAACATCTGCCATTATATCACTAACCTATAAATACGCCGGAAGAAGTACTTAAGAAGTAAGGTATGTAGTAGATGATACAAAAAACGAAAAATAAGGTGCCACCTTAAAGTAAACATTTACCAAAATGGAATATAGAAAACACTTCAAAGGAAAAAACTTGTGATAAACAATTTAATCTAGGAAATAAGGTGCTGAAGAAATACAACTTAAGTCATACCTATTTTTATAGGTTAACAAGATTATTGACAACTAATAAATTACTTGGAAACAAACCAAATCAAATTTACAAGATCTATTATTATTGAATAATTATAGAATAGGGCCATTAGACCTCTGAGGGAGGACTCGACCTGATTTATTTAGCACAAAATCAAAATGCTATGTCCGTTTTCATTTTGAAAACTGCTTCTCAAAAACTTGAAGGCTAGCCAAGTACTTTATAAAAGTAATACTTTACCTGTAATAATCTGACTATACTTGACATGTATCACTTGATTACAGTCGGCCTAAGCTTAAAATGTCTGGTTGCCGTTTTCAAACTTCAATACATATATAATCAATATATCAACTATGATGATACATTTTATAGCGTTAAAAATTGATTTCTAAAGTATTATATAATTCAATCTGACAATCAGGATAAATAAGGAAAGAAAATCATATACAATATGGAATTGTCAACAAAATGAACAAATCACAAAATGCACAGGTTTGTCAGGTTCAAAGTTCATTAGTTCAAAGATTTATAAATCACAGCTGTTTCACGTGTCAAGTCAATTCCTATACAATTTTAAAGACATCAAATAAATTATCTTTCACCGTATCTCTGATCATAGTATGTACATTTTCTTTTGTTAATTTAAGAACCGTGAGATTTATAGCTTAATGATTGAAGGACCGAATACGATATAAATTGAGCTTCTTATAAAATGAGATAATAATATTTAACTAATTGTAAATTTGGACGATGTATTATATACAAAGATCACAGATCTTACCAGTACTTCCTTAGGTTTATAACAGACTAAGATGCATCATCTTTAAATGATTTTTTTCTTTCCCTATTTCATTTATATTTTATAACCTTAAAAAATAAAACTATTACAGGCCTTAAGTATCTTGTAAGTAGGCTATATTGTTTAATCTAAATATTAAAAAATATATACTATCATAAGGGATCAACTATTATTTTAAAAACAACATTCAATTTGTTATACAAATAATTTGAATGATGTTACGTACAACACGTCAAAAACTGTATTTTCTCTTATTATTGTTTGATTTAGAATTATCAGCTATTCCAAGTTACTTGTTATGTTCTTATACTAACGTTAAATAATTGAGTTTAAAGATACAGAGGTTATGTTTGCTAAATATATCGTTTACAACTATCTTAACTTAATTGATATCTATAATTGTATTACAATATAGTGTTTGATTGCATTTGTACCTTTTTTTATTGAAGTAAAATGTTTACATCTTTCGTTTTGGTACTTACATACATCTAATCTAAATTTTATGGTTAGTCAAAATTTGCATGTTTAACTCATCAGTGTAAATTTATTATGTGGTCGTTTTGACTATTTATTTGTATTAGGTTATCTAAAAGTTGGTTTTTTTTTAAATGCTCTGAAGATATTTTTACAAAGCTGTAAAAAGAACGTTGAATGTTTTTGACAAATTCTTACTACCAGAGTGTATTCTAGGTTATGCCTAGGTACAGTACTTACAGGTTCAATTGTAATGTAGGTAATTAAACTTTTAAACCATTAGTTTCATGAAAGTAGTAAAAGTAAATATTCTACCAAATATTTAAAACAACAATAAATTATGCTTATTTCACAATTTTTGCCGTTAATTAATAGTCTAGATGATTTAAACTACCCGGTTAACAATAATTATTAACTTTAGTCTTAATCACAGTATTACATACATTAAAAATCACTTCCATTAAGTTTGTTGTTTTTCTTCAATGGCTAATCATCCTTAAATTTTAAAAGTTGTAATCTAAATAATTTTGCAATAGGCAGGTAGTACCATACTCCAGTATTCATTCCATATTAACACATTTGTCTTATAAATTTCACAAATTGTCAAATCCTTATGTGATGTAGCCTACATAATTATTTCGTCAGAGGTTATGTTTTGAAAAATTCAAATGAACAACCCAAACTCAAACCGCTAGGAAACGGCCTATTAAGTTGCTGTAACTCTAGTAAGATGTGACTTATGCTAGTGGTAAACGGGTGGTTTTACTTACATACAGTATCGTTGATTATAGCACTTTGTTTAACATTTATTTTTATAGTTTAAAGTTACCTCTAAAGATAGTGCCGGCAAAATAATTCTATCTGCTGTAATATTTTCATGAATCAAATGGGAGAAGGTACACATTTTCAATAATACTAAATTATGTAAATAAGATAGCTTTATTTTGCTGTGTCAGCCATTTTTCTATTTAGCACACTGTAGTTAAGATTTTTTTTTAAACATTAAGCTATTTGTAATTTTAATTATATTAATAATATCAGTAGTAACTATAAAACTTTTGACAAAATCTAAAAAACTAAGTTGTTTATTTCTAAACTTACGATTACATTTAGTACTGTTTTAACTTGTTTGCTGTTTGTGTACTAATTTCCCATTAAAACATATGTTATATAATTTCGTTTTTTTCAAACTGACCTTCAACGCAAATAGAACACAAAATAATGTTTAATTTTCAAACGCTTTCCCAAATTATAACTAACTAAAAATGTTAACTAAAACGATGACAAAATTATCATTGAAATATATTTGATAATTAAATGTTAATTTGTTATTCTTAGAGTAAATATCTTCTCACAAGTCAAACTCTAATTTAATTTACAAGGCCTATTATCCAACTACTAAGCCTCATAATTTTAGTCCAGTAGATTAGTAGTCCCCTTTATGAGTTTTAGTAGTCCACACACTTGTTCGTCCAATTAGAGTTCACCAGGAGTTTGAGAGCCCAAATTTCTGTACCTCTTATTGGCAAGTGCCTCACAACCAAAGATTATTTGATCTGTGATCTCCTCATCCATCCCTCAATTAGTAGAGCAATAATATATACTACTTATACTACTAATAAGTAATGCTTTTCTTACTTTAATAAGAAAGGATGTACAGGTTGGAATCAATACCGGCTGTCACAGACACTCAGACAGAATAATTTTTATTTTATTTTATTTTTTTCAATTTCACATATCTCAGTCACTACATTTCAAAACCAATGACTCACTCTGTTCTTGTGCATGTGAATCATCAACGTTTGTGCAATTATTTCTAAAATTAGAAACATATTTTGTTAACTATTATTATCCAATAGAGATTTTTGGTGAGGAATGTTTTAATAGTACACATCAATGTATCTTTAAAAACCACAAAAAAATATTAAATTTTTTGAAAATTTGAAATTTGATTTTCAAAAATGTTAAATTTTGAAGATTTGGTGAGGAAACATTTAATTGTACACAATATTGTACCCCTAAAAAATATGAATTTTGATTTTTTAAATACATAATTTGAACAAACTATACGTTTTGGAGATTTTTGATAAGGAAACTTTGGTTTGGAATTTAATACAACTTTATATGTAGTATTATCCCCAAAATACCAAAGCAAAATCAAATTTATTGAAATTGAGATTTAAAAAGTACCGGTAATATATTAATATTAATGTGCATTGAAGTAGGTAACATTTCAATAATGTTTACTATGTGAAACTTTTTTGAGTTTACTGTGTTGTGTTACAACCCTATGGTTACAATATATCATTTTAGTGAATAGCCTAGTTTCAAGTTAACATTGGAGAAACTCGATTTACAATAACACCAAGAAAAACAAAATTTGGAGAGGGGTAATCCCACAAGTTCTAATAATTAACAAGAGGGTAAAACAGCGTTAAAATAAATTAAAGGAATTACGCCAATTATAAGGAAGTGGAAAAAAAAGAAAAACAAGTTTTAAAAATATATGCCTTGAAAATAGAATTTTCATGGAATGGATGTATATATTAAGTCAAAATTTTGTATATTTAAAAGTTTGAATCATGGTGTTAACACGTCTACATAAAATTATATAAATCATTTCAAAATAGTGACCGGTTGAAATTTTTGATGTCTAATATTTCAAAAACTGTTAATCTTACAATAAATTTACAAGAAGTAAATTTATTTCCCCATTTAATTGTGAGTATTGTGATATATTTGATTAGGGTAAATCAAAAGAATAGCTGAAATACAATTACAAATCTAATTCTAGGTAATTTAATAGGATACAGTGGAAAGGGAAAGATGGGTTGGATTGTCTATCATTTTTTTTTTTTTTTTGAAGTTTTCATTACCTTAGAGGTACTAGAAAAGTTCTCATATGTTCTAATTTAATTACTATGCATTAGTTTTTAGCAAAGGGCAATATAAAGATGAAATTAGATATGGTGATGGAAGCCATATCAAGGGCTCTTATGACTGTAATAAACTATTCAAGTAACTACAAAAATATTGTAATATTTACAGATTCCAAATCCGTAGTACAAGTTGTAACATCATCATACACTACAAAAACCATAAAGACATCCAGTGCATGATAAAAACTGCAAACACTTAATAAGTGTATTATGTAGTTGCTTATGACAAGCTTGAGCTCTGGCACACTAGCTTTTAATTGGCCAGTATTAGCTAATTTGAATTATTATTATATTTAATTGACATTGTTTTTATTTAAATTAAATAATAATTATTTTGGAATCAAATTATTATTATTGTTAAATCAAATTAAACCATTTATTAATTTATTACTGGTTGGAAAATGTCACATGCTTACATTATACTTTAAAACGTGTTAGGCTTTGTATTGTAGAATATATTGTGATGTGATGGCAATGGTCTTGATGACATGGTCAAACTCTTCTTGATATCTGTATAGGGCTTTGGCTTTGCTAATGAAGTAGTTGCTTTTAGAAATAACTGACCATGAACAAATATGCCCTTTACTAAATATGTACTGTATAATGCTACGTAAAGTTGGACAACTTTCAGAAAATGGTAACGTGCTAAGCAACTGTTATATTGCTGAGTGTTAATAGATTTTTATGCATTTCAAACTCTATGCTAGATTATGTATATTTTACTATGTATAATAAATGTAATTTGTGACGATAATTTTATTTGTCCTTAATTACAATTTGTTTACGTTGTGTTTTTATTCCAGGCTCGGTCATTGTATCAAACAATGACTCGGTCATCATATCAAACAATGACTCGGTCATCATTGATAAGTATTCATTTCCATCAGCTCTTTATTTGAAAAAAGATTAACCGTTAAAGAGCTGATGGAAACTAATACTTATCAATGGTCTAATGGTTCTATCAATCCAGTAAATAATAATACTGAGGTTACTGATTTAACACTGGAAAATGGTAAGCTATAGTTTCATTTATTCCTAATAGAATTAAATGACTCTGTTCTAATTTCCAATAAACAGTGTATATTAAAATTTCAGCAGAAAACAAATATGAGTAAATATGTTACGATAATATTATGTTAGGTTCTAGTTATCTTATTATAGAGGGGGGGGGGGAGCTAGAGTCTCTGAACTTGATAAAGGACTAATGAGATGGTAGTGATTATTTAATTTCGATAAATTTCAGTTAGTATAGAAGTAACTAATACTGATAACAAAAAGAATGATTACCTTAATAACCTATACATGTATTGTGTAGACGTGAGCCTATGATAATTATAAATTTCAAATGTGTTGTGCAATAAAAAATTAATATGGCTACAAATTTGATAACTCTATGGAGGTCAAAAACCAGGAAATGTCTTCTTTTTAATGTTTGAAGGTTCTAGAAATTCATCTTATATAGTTTTATTCATATAATTTTTTTTTTTTTTTAATACCATAGTCAAATGACACACTATTCAAATTGACAGCTCAGTTGAAAATCACCCATTTTGATTCGTAGGCCTGGAAAAGAGAGAATTGAATGTGTACATGAAAAAGTGGGAATTTTACGTGATTTTTTCAGCTATCCTTGAAAAAACAGTTTTATTTTATTCCACTTTTATATATTTTTGTTTTGTCAAATAATTTGAAACAACACTTATTGGAAAATGAATCCTGATAATTTTTTATATGATAACCTAAAAGGAATCGTATTCATAGATATATATTCTACAACCGTTTGAGATAGGGTAATGTAAACCAAACCATCTTGCTCTAAACTGTCATAGTTGTAGTGTTTTGATTATGTCATCATTAATATTCGTGTTACTTTTGTTTTTTTGTTTTTTTGTCTGAAAGGAATTGTCTAGTTTATGACCATATTTGGAAGTGTCTCACCTTTCTTAACAACACCATGCGATGTTAAGTCTTGCGTTTCTTCTAAGACATTTTTTCTCTGCTTGTTTCCTGCACATATGTCTTTACAGAAAGTTCACTTTTATTAATATATTACATTTTTATAACTATGATCAAATCTAAATACCCTTATAATAATTGGCATAGATTCTTCTACTTCTATATATTGGCGTTATGTTTCCGGTCATGTAACGATGCTTCCTCGTCCACTCTTGTATTTAGTTTACAGCAGATTGTACATTCTTCCAATAAGGTGTTATTTATTTATTTAAGATGAAAAGCAAGGCAATCATGTTTAGTGCTGAGGCAGAAAGAGGCTACGAAAACCTTACGTAATATTTGTTTGTTCCCAATCGATGTCTATTGTCAGCGGACAAAGTTACTCACATCCACAGCACTCCTTAAGCTATATGTGTCACCTGGGTGGTGCTAAATGAATAACACTGTTGGCATGACATCTCAAAATAAGCGTATTATATTACAATGGATTCTCTCACACATTGGAATACCAGGGAACAAGGCGGCTGATAGATTAACAAAGCGGAACACATATTTTCCACAGCTAAACAATTTACCTGACATAAAAACTCCACAAATTATAATCAGAAGGAAAATGAATAAAAGACCATTTCAATTAAAATAGGGGAATAAATATCTCTGGAGTGGGAGAGGAACCCAGGAGACAATCTATGGCATTGCTCTACTACCTTGCCGCACACTTCTACTGGCTAAAAGACTACTTTTCAAAGGAATGCACCTTGTGTAATGAGACAGATATTGGACACTAATTAAAAAACCTCGATGAACAGTGAAAATCTATTGGGATGTCAGAAGGCTGATTGACTGGAATCCAGGCCAAAACAACAGTTATACCAAATAATTTAAATTTAAACAAAGATATTCTCATGTAGTTTAGAGCAAACTAAAATATGTGATGTAAGTTGTGTGTGAAATCAACTGTTTTCAAGATATTTAACATCTAAATTTTAAATGGACATCATTTTGAAATAGGTTTGTACAAATTTTGTGTAGTTTTTTGTCATCACGATTAAAACTTGTATACAAAATGTTAACTCAAAATTTAACAAATTTTGTCTATAGAAGTAATTTAATACAGAATTCTAAATAACCCTATATAATGAAACACCCTATATATTATTCTAAATAGATGATAGATCGCAATTGTTTTGCTTTGAAGCACAAAAATAAAAATGATTATTTATTAAGTTCATAAAATTGTTTACTAATACTTACAGAGGGGCAGATAGGTGTCCTGCTACAGATTGTGTGTAAGGATTGAGGATGTGAAGGTATAGGAAGGATACAGGATGCACACGAGATTTTCTATAAAGCAAAGAATAAAACAAATTTATATATTTCTATAAAATATTTGAAAAACTGATATAAAATAAAACTGTTATGTCCATTTCATTAATCTACAAAAAATATTAAAAATTTTTTTTATAACAAAATGACTTTTTATTGATTTTTCTTCAAATTTGACCACAATAAAAAACAAAATTCCCAAATGAAAAAGAACAAAGCATAATGATTTTGACCAATGATATAGACTGATTTATAATGACAGTGCAAAAACTATAGAAACAAAGAACTGATAAATAGTGGTTGATCATATTACACAAAGAATTAACTCAATTTGTTTCAGGTTGTAACGACGCGGTCGATAAAAATTTAATTAGTTTTAGTAAAGATGGTCACAATTTTGTTAGAAAAAACAGTGATGAATTGTATGTTCTAAACAAAAAATTTAGAGATCCACATGTTCTACAGAATATATACCTACAAACATATGTCACAAAATTTGTACAGTTGGTATTATTTTAATTACCTCCAAACATTTTCCACACCAAACTTACAACCTATACAATTTCAATAGGCTACTTACGAATTAAATTCTCAGTACATTTAGAATTCAAAATACTGTTTTTAACAAAACACATGATATCAGACATTTTTGGAATAGTTCTAAATAAAGAAAGATAACACAAAAACATCATAAAATAATTCTACTTATCAATTTGAATTATTTTAAAGTTGCAAACGCCAATTAAAATCAATGACTTCAATGATGGTGTTTTGAACATTTGAAAAACAGAGTTTCATTTTGGAATCATGTGTGCATTAGAGGGATTACAAAGTTTATTAGAATATAGCCTAATTATATAGCAAGTTAAAACATGTGTCTAGTCTACATGTTACATTAACTAGCCTAATTTAGGGTAAGACACAATAGGCTAATAATAGTAAGACAACTTAAATCATTGTCAACAATAACCAAGATCAAAATAATAATAATTGTAACATAATAACAATTATTTCAACAACAAACAATTAAAACACTAAAAAAAATCCACCTGAAATAATAAAGATTATTTTTTTTAAATTATCACTTCAAATATTTTAAATAAAAATTATCAAATAGATGAGGCATGGGCCCTAAACTATAGACTATTGTATTTAAACAAAACTGTAGCCTGCTGGTTAATCCTATAATTAGATATCGCAGTTTACCAGACTGGAATTATTTCAAGTGTAAGGGATTAGAGTTAGCGTTGAAAAAATCTAATAGTCTACAATTTTAATCACAGAATTCTATTTTTAAAACTCATAAACAAAGGTAAAACTAAATAAAAAATATTAAAATATTACCTATACTTCAATTAACACAAACAAAATGTATTTATACTCACATATGAAACTTTTTTTGGATTGTAAAAGCTTTGTACAAACAATTGATAACATTTTTCTCCTCTACATTGTGGGAAATATCATTCCGCAACCGTAATATCCTCAAGGTAGGAATGTGTCTGGGGTGGAGAGGAAAAAAGGCGCCCCCACACTTTGTTGCATTTACTTTCAGCGGTACAACCCCAATAACAAAAATATAGACCTCAAATGCTTCTGTGTAAACGTGTACCCTACTTTCGTTTCTTTAATCGGTGTAAATAAGCATAAAATGTTTATAAAAGTCTGTCACAAAGTTGTAACTTTAGGAATTAAATGTAGCTAAGCAATAATTTGTGTATCTAGTTTTCTTGGAATGGGTTGTACCGTCAAGTCAGGCTAGGGAAGCAAGTAGAAGGGAAGACATGCCCGTTACACCAGACACAATCCTAGTCTGAGGCTACTGTAAATAGCATTTGTGACACCGTCTTAACTCAGATAAAACTCCACTATCTACTCAACTATTATTAACTATATTTAAGGTATTAATTATGATTTAATAAAAACAACTCTTTAAATAAACAATTTTTAATTTTTTTTATTTCCACAATTACAAATATTCTACAATATTTCAATTTTTTTTAAAGTTACTTACCCTGTTTTGGGTGAGGGGAAGGGGGTGACTATTTAAAAGGTGGATGATTTAGGATATTCGTGGAAGGGAGAGATTATTAAATAAGGGGCCCCTTGCTAAATTCTGTGAAAGGGGGCCGTAATATGATGCGTAGGCCTTGAGTAAAGAGCTTTCTAATGCTTGGTCAATCAACTTATGACATTAGCCAGAAACTAAAATAATAAAATGTAAAAATAATTTTGACCTTCCCTATACGACAGATAAACAAAATTTAACATACAATGTTGTTGAGCACTGTGGTGAAATTCACAATAATGATTTGAAATTTACCCCTACATGTACAGAAGCAAGATGTTTAGAAGCAAGACCCTCCGATGATGATAACCATGTTATCGAAATATTCATCAGGGCATTTAGTGGAAAAAATAAGTAAAGAACAATTAATCGAATAATTGTGTTTTATTTTAAATTTTCCAGTGATTGTGGTTAGGGGTAAATTTCGAATCATTATTGAAAATTTCTGAATGGAATAATTATTCTAGATATATCAAATTAAAACTCCAATAAATTTGTTTTGAATCCATAAAGATACTTAATGAAATGTCGTTTTTATGTAATATTTTTGTCAAATTTTCTCACTAACTATTATATAACTTTGGAGTAATATTGGAGTAATTCTCCAACTATTACTCCAAAGTTATATAATAGTTGGTTGGAATACGAATGAAAATTTGATTTGGATCTGTCATATTTAACATGTAATAATGGGGTGACATGATGAAAAATCTATCTCAAAAACTGTGTTTTGTATTCACTGGACTATAAAATGTAAAAGTAAAGCTGAAGTTCAACGGGGCTTACGAGCTGTTACTTGGCATCTGTCTACATTAATTCCTATGGCAAATTGATTGTCTCATATATATTAATAGACTATATATGGTTACCTAACCAGACCTAGGAAAGAAACTACAGGTCTAGGGAGATATAATATATACTGTATAAAGGCTGTATATACTACTACAGGCTTTCGAAGTGTTATTCATGAAGATGTAATTTATTTTATGTGTTCAAAAACCACTATTAACAATTAGATTTTATAAAAGACATTAACAAATAATCATAAATATATGACTTCATAAAAATTTCCAAATTGTAAGCCTACATCTTTGATAAAACTCTCTTAAAGTCTATTTATTCAAAAAGATCTTACGATTTTCAGTCATTCAGATTACCATTTCTTTTAATAACATGTTAACTCTTATTTTTTGTACAATTGGTATAAAATATAATTTTAAGGAATAGAGGTTTTGTACCGTAACAATATTTCTCGCCTAGTAATTGTAAATAGTTTTAAATGAAGAAGAGTTAAAAAAATGAAAGTTAAATTATTTTATTCTTGTCTTCTTTTTTTCCTTTTTTTTTTTACAGTTACTACATCAAATTTCAGGTAATCCACGATTAAAATCTTTATCTTTCTTTTCCGTGTCAAACAGTGCAATTGTGAAATTGAAGAAGTATTTTAAAAAAGAAAAGGGCGCTGAAATATTGACTGGTTCAGGCTGGTTTCTCCTATTATAAGCAGAAATACTTTCCAATAAGCTGATACTGGGTTCACATTGCTTGCCTGACCACTGGTAACCCCAGCTGCACGAACATGTAAACTCACCTTTAAGGTTAATACAGGTTTCTAAATTTCTGTCACAAGAATCAGTACCCAAAGCGCATTCATCTATATCCACACACATGTCGAATCTAAAACAAAAATACATTTAGGTTAAAAATTTGTATATTTTGTATGCAATTATTTGAGACAGTTTGTTTACTAGTATAGTGTATGATACACAAGACATTTTGTATTTTATCTGTATAATATATATTATATTTTGTATTTATTTATAATATATAAATCAAATTTCTTTATCCAATATTTCATTATTTATTGACATCTTCAACATGATGTTTATTTCACACATATAATGGTATAAAAAAACTGTGAAACCTAGCATATATGCTAAATTTCATTACAATCCCACTTTAAATTTTCACAACTAGAGTTATTACCAATTTCTCTCAAAGTTTGAAATTATATAATTTTCTTACATTTATCTTGTAAAACACAACTGATTGCAGATTTTAAAACTGCACAAAATTAGCTGTCGTAGGAGTTCCAAGTCATTTTCAGAAAAGATTTTTTGAAACTGAATGCATCTTTGAAATTACAAGAGATTTTTGTGCCTCAACTTGCTTCAAGAATTTATAGAACACCTACACATAGAAAGTTTAAAAACAAAAGTTTATTTTGTTAGAGTTTCCAAAACTTTCAAGTATATGTAAAAACTTCTTTAAACAACTACCAAGAATAATTAGTTAATGACCAATTTCATGCTTTAATTCCAATACCAGATAAATGTTTTACATAGTTCAGTGTATTTTTTGGTAAAATATATGATTTTTGAATTATTTACTATCAAGAATTCAATCGAACCTCTTTTTTAAACGAAGTTGTGTAAAATTCTAATTTTGTATACACGATTCTACTTGAAAACAAATATTTTGTTTTGATATCTAAATAGGCCTAATTCTTTAGATTTTGTATTTTACAGAAATAAAATAGATGGATAGATGCCAAACAAATGGTATTTTATCTTTGGAAATGATTTAAAAAATATCTGTTTATTTAGGTCTGAACATAATACATATTTACATAATATATACTGTATATTTACAGCAACCAGATATATTATGTTTACAGAGTGATTCAGGAAAAGTGGCAATATCAATAAAAATGAGTTCATTTTACATATTTTTTTTGCAATATTTTGTATTATTTTTTGTTTTCCATATAATCAAACCCATAGCATTTTCTTATTAAAACTTTAAACCACTAAAACTGAACTATTTTTTTTTTTAAAACAGCTTTAAATTTATTTTAAGAAAATATGTGTATAGTTCCATAAGAAAACATCATACTTTATGAATTTTTGGAACATTCTATATACTTTACCTGGCTCTTGACTTATTCTATAGATAGTGTGTCAATTTTTGCAAAATTGTATTTGTTTCATATTTCTGTCTACTGGAACCAGATATATTAATTAAACCATTATTATAAATTATTATAGGTTAAAACTTTTCTTTCAGTTGAACGATATTTAGCAGTATTATGTTTTTCATCAAACCAATTAACTATGTAATTGTTCAGATTCAACAATAGCCTAAGCTACATTTTCATATTTATCTTATTGTTTGATAAACAATTATTTATCTTACTAATAAACAGTTTAAAAAAACCTATGCCTATCATTCGTTCTAACAGTACAATATATATATATATATTCTTTTACCTAAATGTACTATTAACTCTCAGTTGTAAAAATGTTAATAAACTAATGACTTTGTCCTTATTAGGTGTTTACTTATTTCAAAATATTGGGTTTGGCCAGTTTTATTTAAGAATGGCTTAAGCTTTGAAATATAAGTATTAAAATATTTCATTTGTCGGGATTATTTAAATCAGCGTTATCTTTCCTTTCGGCTTAAAAAGTTAAATCTAGTTCTTTAGTCCACTTTGAATTATCGGCTCAAGCCTTCTAAGAAGAAGTTTTTTTCAAAAATCTTAGACATGACTGGTAATAATGATATTGGGTAAGGTGTTACAGCTATAGCTTTCCAAAGTGAATACTATGTATTCTCATCAGCAGTTAAGTTACAATATCCTCAAGGTAGAAATGTGTCTGGGGTGGAGAGGAAAAGAGGGGCCCCCACACTTCATTTGTTACAATTGCTTTCAGCGGTACAACCCCAATAAAAAAATATAGACCTCAAATGCTTCTGTGTAAACGCTACTTAAATTTTAAGAATTAAATGTAGATAAGCAGTAATTTGTGTACCTAGTTTTCTTGGAATGGGTTGTACCGTCAAATCAGGTTAAGGAAGCAAGTAGAAGGGATGACACACCCATTACACCAGACACACTCCTAGTCTGAGGCTACTGTACTGATAAACCTACACAATACTTCATTTTTAATCTCTTTAATATGTTTTTTAGTTGGTTACTGAGTCGATTAACCAGGAAATCTGGATTGCTGCCACTTTCTTTGAGCAGGTATTATTTTCTAGAAGCTGTTCTCCATTGGGTAAATTGTAGCGTATTCAATGTTTCGACTTTGATGCGGTGTACTTTCTTCTACCACCTGCAATGAATTGTTCGATTCGTCTATCAATCTCTTCCTTGGTTTCAAACGGAGCATCCAGATCCCAGGTACCTCTGCGTCTTACTCTTAACTTGTCCCAGGTTGTTTTTTGTTACAAAGTCTTGCAAGATTTTATTTCTGTATTAGTGGTTGATGACTAACTGTTAGAATCATTGGTGTATGATCAGATGACAAATCATAGCTACTTTCAACAGAAGTATGATTACAGTTTATTCCCTCGGTGACAAAGAAATCAATTAAATCAAATTTTGGGGATCAATGGGACAATAAGTTGGTGATCCGGAAGAGAAAAATGTACACTTATGTTCTGTTTTCCAGCATTCATTTTTAGCGTATTTATAGTCTCAGTTAATATTTTTATCAATTTATCTTGGTTGTCTAACCATCGTATTATAGCTGTCAATAAATCTTTCATTGTATTTTCTTCTATTTCTGGTAATTCTAGGATACGTTTTAGTAGTTTGGGTTTTTGTTATTTTCATTCTTTTCCGCTTGTTCACTGCCTGTGTCTCTGCTGTGTTTTTTTATCAGAAGTGGTTCTAACATAATCTTTCTTTCAATGAGCAATCTGTCTATTTCTCCTTTCCTGATTGTCATCACCCTTACATGTAGTTTTTGATATAATTTCTTTTTGTAGAGTGCTTACCAGCACACTTCAGACAGGCATGTTTGGCCTAACATCGCTTACACTGTGGAATAATATCTACATTTCTCATCAATGCTTCTATCTTCACCCCTTATTAAACATTTTAAATTACCATCTCTATCTTGTAGTGCTTCTTTGTATCTTAAAGCCCTTCTGGATAGATCCTGAATAATTTCATTTTCAAAAATTATTCAAATACGGTAGTTCAAAAATATAACTTTCGCAGGATATGTTTTTAAATCAGACCAACAAAATGTGTGATTACCACCTTCCTTCCTGTTAGTATCTTCTATCTGTAATTTTACTGTTTACATATTTTGTTCATATTTCTACCCTAGCATTTCTTAGATGTTATAAAAGACTGACAATTTTTAGTTAATCAATTATTTGCTAGATATCATAACCATTCTGATATATAATTGAAAACGCAATGGTGTTTTACAACTTTCACCTATAATTTCAAAATAACAAGAAATAGGGCGTAAATGTTTATTATCCATACCCTCATACTAGAAATAATTACATTGAAATATATATATATATATATATATATATTTTTTTTCAGATACACTGGTCATCATCATCAGGTTCAGTTATCAAAATACCATAGCAACGCTTATCATAGATATCAAAAGTATTTGTTAGATATATATTTTTCCCCCATATAAATACAAATAATTTATACTGTAAGGTTGTTTCTGTTATACAAGTCATCATCAGGTTTACTTATCTAGACTCCAAAACCTAACCCTGTGTCAAAGTTATCAAATAAATAAGGTTATTATTTCCTCGTTTATACTAGAATTAATTACATTGTAAAGATTGTTTCGAATACAGTGGTCATCATCAGGTTCACTTACCTAGACTCCCAGACAAACCCTGGTTTACAGTGACAACTAACGTTCCATTGATTCAACACAATCGCTTCTAAATTTTTGTTGTTCTTTCTTTGATATGAGCATTCGTTTTTATTTTTAGGGTTGTCTCGAATGCACGGGTTATCTTCAGCTTCGTGACACTCTGGATAGGCAGCGACGAGGCGTTTAAGACAACAAGGGTCTGGACAGAAACTATAAAGAGCACACCGATAAGGGTAATGGTCGTCCGCTCGTGGGTCGTAATGTTTTGATATGTAGTACTGAGGGTCGGTACAAAATGCGAAGTTATCGCAGCGCTCTCCAAACAATGCTAAGGATGGAATTTCCTGGAAAAGTAAATACAAAGGAAAATTGATTTGTTAATCAAGATATCTTCGTGTAAAACAATAAATAGTATAAAATGCATAGTACCTTACTGTCTTGCACTGAAGTCACGTATAAAATGTAACAAATACGGTGCACATATCAAAATTTGATTTCTTTAGAAATTTTCATAGATTTTTTTATTTTTTATTTTTTGTTGGAATTTTTATCTGAATTTTTTAAACTTATGTTTATCAAAAGTTTACACAAGGTGTTTCGGATATTCATACATTTCAAGCTGCCATTTTGTATTTTTAACACACAAAAATTAATATTTAATTAACGGTAAATGATATGAATTTTAAATTTTCCACGCTACTTAATGTTATAAAGACCCAATTTGAGAAAAATAATCAACCCTTTTACTCAATTTGCAGAATTCCGACAATCATTTTGGTTCTATGCTAATCTTGGGTGTTGTAGACATTTACCAAGATTTATTTTTTTTTAGTTTTTCTCATAAATTAAAAAAATAATTTAGGTGCTAGGCTAATTTTGGATGTTGTAGACAATTACCAATTAATATTTTTAATTTTCGTCGATAACTCAGTTATATGTTAAAGCTACAGAAAAATTTAAAAACACATTTTCTTTGTCGTTAAAAATTGGAAATATTTTGTAAAATTACCGATTTTTGAAATATTCTATGATTATTTTTGACAAATTGGGTCTTTATAACATTAAGTAGCGTGAAAATTTGAACTCCATATCATTTACTGCTCAAAAGATATTAACGTTTTTGTTAAAATAAAAAATGACGGCTAAATCACCTTGTATAGATAAATCGTTACTTAAATACTTTTTTTTAGAGAGATTCCTGACGATTTTCGCTGATGTTTGCCGATTTTCTACACATTCACGTCGTTAAGCCATTGAACAACGATATAGCCTATATTTGAGCTAAGGATTAGAGAAAATTGATTTTTACGTCTTCACATGTACCCTTTACGTATAAATTGTACCCTAAATGCTACAACTTATATTCAATTTTTTTTTAAAATTTTTGGTCAGATTTTAAAATTGTATTTTTTGAAAAACATTTTGGGTTTACCAAAACTAAAAATGTATTATCTCAAAATCGTCCCAATAGATTTCAATAAAATTATCGTGTGAAGACTCAAACAGCACTACGAGAAAATTACAAGTTCGTCAGTAAATTTGAATGACCAAAATGTACTCCCCAAGGGTAATTTAGCATTTTGAAAAGTTAATTTATCGCCGATTTTATACGAAAAATATTTTTTTACAACACTATTATGTTTGTAATAGCCGCCAGTAGAAAGCTCTTTACACAACTACTATTTGCATAATCACATACTTATTATTTACATGTTTACGTACTATTTACATACATTAGTGTCGTGTTTGGTATCAATTTGCTTATATTTTCCTAAACATTTTAACTATGCTGAAAAAAATTTAAAATTATGTCTCCCATAAAAAAGGTAAACAGTGCAGTGTTAAAGCTAGTAGGTGACTCATCACTGAAACAGCTGGGTGAGGAAGGGAGCGACGGGGGGGGGGACGGTCCGGGTCCAGGCGCCAAGTTAATGTATACAGATAATAGGAGATATATGTAAGGGTAATTACTTAAAAACAGTTGATTCGATAGTTAGCTGTACAGTCGATACGTCCATACCAGTGGTATTGATTCGATTCTCTTTGATTTGGACGGACTCGATTCGGGTTTCGTTCGGTTTGGACTGACATGGTTTCACAAAGCCAGCCTTGTGTGGGCGTTGCTTAACACCTTACTATAAGGTGACTTAGGCCACGCCCCTTTTGTTCTGTCAGTACTGGATTTAGTACAGTACAAGTTAGTTATTTCAGATCCTCTGAAGATGGCGTCTTAGTCGTCGAAACGCGTCTGGGTTACTTTTTTTGATTAATATATTTTTTTAATCAACGATTTTATAAAAAAAGTTATATAACGAGATTTTTTAACTTTGCTGTTTTTAATTTTACATCTGAAAGTACACAAAAAAGTGTTAAAATTTTGAACTCACAGAATATTTAAACAAAATACTTTTATGAAACCTCAAAGTTTAGGCGTTAAATTAGGTTAGATTAGGTTCATATTCTAATATCACATGTTTATACACAATACAAACATTATTTCCAAACAACAGCGATTTTCATAAATTGTTTGTAAAGATACAACTAACTCCGTGGGCATAAAAACCCTGCCCGTTAGGAGTCTTTCGGTTGGCACATTTTCTAACTTTCGCAATCAGATTTCACTACTAATTGTAGCTTTCAAATTATCTCACGACACTGACTCAACTCCGTATATGTTTGAGGCCTAACCTAACTTAACCAAACCGTTGACTTGTAAAGATACAACAAGTAATTGTCATTTTTAAGAGTTTATTTTTACATACAATATCAATCGGATTAACAAGCACTTTGTTCTAACGTATTCTACAGACAAATATTTTGACATTACAATCCTCTCATTAGATCAGGAGATATGAAAAAAAAACAACATGAACCCACATCTCTATAAACACGTATTGGTGTTTTATTGGTTGATACAGTTTGTGCAATTAACTAATTGTTTACCTGCATAGTGTACCAACACATATAGTAGCTGGCAGAGGTGCGCCACTGAAATCGCTCCAAAGGACCTTTGAACGGTTGAGCTCTGATCCAATCCTTATTTCGCAGTCTGATACATTCTGAGTTTAGGGCTTCTATAGAGAGCAAGTTTCTTGGTTGTTCCCAGCCGCGTTCATTGATCACTGTGGCAGTGTCTATAGACCTCTGTAATGTAATGGACGAGAGAGTCTTAGAAAGAGATTTAACTGTTGTTTAAAGGGAAAACCTATCTGTCACCATAGTGTTGTAAAAAGGAAGAAAAGAGCGTGAAATAAAGACCTCTAGTTCTCAAATACTTTATGGAGGAAAGAAAAGAGAGGAAGAAAAAGAGAGAGAGAGAGAGAGAGAGAGAGAGAGAGAGAGAGAGAGAGAGAGAGAGAGAGAGAGAGAGAGAGAGAGAGAGTAAAAAGGGAGCTAGAGGAAAAGAAGGAGGAAGAATAGAATAAAATTTCCTTTTTGAGGTGAAGTTAGTTTTGAAAAGTTGAAAGAGAGAGGGAGAAAGGGAAAAAGAGAGGACAGGAGAAAGTGGGAGAGAGAGAAAATCACTAAAAAAACAGAGAGAGAGAGAGAGAGAGACACACATAGAAGGGGAAATGGGAAGAAAGAAAGAGACAGTGAGACAGATAGGGGGGGGAGGGGGAGAGAGGGAGAAATAATAAAATAAAACTTTCTTTTTGAAGTGATGTTAGTTTTGAAAGGGAGAGTGAAATAATGAATGTCTTATTATTATTATTAAATAGAAAGAGGAAGTGGGAAGCTAGAGAGAAAGAGAGAGAGATGGGAGAAGGTAGAGAGAAAGAAAGAGGAGGAGAGAATGAATATAATAGAGGACAAGAGAAAAGTGATGGGAGAGAAAGAAAATGACTAAAAAAAACTATGAGAGAGACAAAAAGGAAAAGAGATAGAAGAGGAACGGGGGGGGAGAAAAAGTTAGAGAGAAATAGAGGAGGAAGGTAAAGAGAAAGAAAAAAGAGTGGGAGAGGGTAAAGAAAGAGAGGGGGAGAGAGAAATTTAACCTAACAACTGGATTCCCTTGTTTTCAATGTGGTATTTGACAGAGAAGAAATGCATTTTGGGACTTGAAAAGTGTCTCACAAGAAAAAAAAAATGAACTGATTGTTTGAATACAAGATAAATAGGTAACGATTTCATAATTTTTAGTAATAAAAGTTAGTTTAGAATATGATTTGAAACGGTTTAGAGTAAAGCCTAGCTTACATCGGTTTAGGAACGTGGTAGCATTCCGTTCTGCCATACAGTAACCATCAATTTTGTGTGTTTTAGAACAATATTGTAATCTTGGTATATGATTTATTATTGAATACTTACATATAAATCAGCTCGTAACACAGTTTCTTGTAAATAACCAACACATTCTTTAAATCCTTTGTTACAATATTTGTATACTTCCCAATGTATTTGAACCAAAGGTGGATCTGGGAAACCTTTATAGAAATCTTTAACTGCATTTGTTTCTTTCTGATATCTGCAAATATAGAAATTACAAACACATTTAGGTTTTCATTGAGTTAATGATTTTTCTGACTATCTACATTTTTAGCTTTGCATTTAGGTTTTTTTTATTACATTGTACTATGAGGCTGGGTAAGTACCACGATGTCGCCCTGATAAAGTTTTTCCATCATTTACCTGCGGTCGTAATCGTTGAATTTGTGAGATCTCAGATAATAGGACACATCTCGAACTGCCTCATTCACCCATTCTTCTTCAATTTGATCTTCAATTTGTGTTGTATTATCTTCACTTTCAGTCAAAATTATATCTTCGATAGGATTTATTGGATCCGGTTCTTCAATTTCGTCTGATTTCGTGAAATTACAAAAGAGGTAGAAGTAAATGATTATCTTATTGAAGACATAACCTCGAAAAATTAACACAATCATGTTTTGTTTTTTTTTCCCTGCGATTATTTTATTTATTTATAATTTGTCGGTAAACGAAAATGCGTTGAAAATAATTACAAATTTGTAGCGTCGAAATAGAATATAAATCGCTTTTAGTTATTGTTTCTAATACAGAGATTAATTAGGGTAGGGTACGTAGAGAAATATCAGAACAGCTGATCGTAAAATTAGGTTGAAACAAAATTGGAATCAGCTGTTAATTATCTTTGATTGTATAAACTGGACTTTGTAATTGGACTCCGCTACCATACAACTTTAATTAAATTGTTTTCGGAATGGTTAAAACTATAACAGTTGTGTCGTGATATCAGAAAGTTCAAACAAGAATGCTACACAATTACGTGTCATTATATATTCCGTTACAAAGCTGCAACACAATGCTCAAGTGAAGTGTAAATACAAGTTTAGATAACAATAGGAGTTTTATATTCGCGGAAGTATGTAAATAGTAATTAAAAGATGCTCAAAATAAAGCCGACTCCAATCTTATTACTTTATTGTTGATGTTTACAGACATCCAAGCTGTCATTTGGAAAACGTACATTTTAAATTGTTAATATTAGGCCTACTTAATGTTATTGACATAGGCCTATATTGACATAGTTACGAAAACCAATAGGGCAGAGTCACCGACATAAGTGTACCAAGTGAAGATTTTTTTAATATATCTACAAAATTAACGCTCGCTGTAACGATATCAGTGCGCATGCGTCAGTTGACTTCTCTATTGTAAGTCAGTTGTGCGCGGGATTTGCTAACGTCAATACGGTGTCGCCTTGCTGTGAAACTCCGGTAGTTGTTTGTAACAAGTAAGTGCTAGACTATTACCGTATTTTTATTTTGTTAACCTACTTTTTAATAGAGAGTTTTGTGTATTTAAAGAAAAAAGTAGAACAGTGTAAATAATTAGATTATGATACCAATAAACAAAACACAATTATTTAATTGGTGTTTATACAAGAGCCGATTTCATTGTTGTCTGAATCAGCTGTACTATTTCACTACTCATAATTGTAATACTATAAAAGTGTAAATTTTGAAAATTCTTTTGTTATAGGCCTATACTTCGACAACTTTAAAAATTGATATTACATTGAATAAAAAGCTATTTTGAATTTGGTTTGCCTAATTTTGTTTTATTATTATTTTTTAAATTTCTAATAATTGAAAAGAAAAAAAGTTGCTACTAACCTAATCTTTGGTCATGTGATCATATGACGATACATTTTAGTATATTGAAGGTCGTTAACTGTTTATTTTCGGCAAAATAAATTACAAATAATTAAAAAAATATATATTGAGAAAAATTATTTTTTTCCTTACGCTGTTGAATTCAAGCCAACTTTGTCAAATTCTACTCAAGCCAACCATCGTTTACTTCTAGTGGGCCCTCCCTCCATATTAAAACTTTGTGTCCTGGATGGAATTTGAACCCTATACCTTGATAAGGGAAGAGACAAATTAAACTTCTCTAAGCAACCAGAACACTATATCACATTATGAATACAGGGTGTTTGATATATGAGTCAGTTGTTTTACTTTGAAAGATTACGTCCTATTTAAATATTTCTTCAAATCCGTCATCCACGGTTCTTTCATTTTTTGACTGACAACGCCCAACTGATATTTTCATTGAGTGAGAAAGTTTGTGCGATATTCTTATTAAAAGAGTAAGAATCGAAATCATTTAAATTAATTACGCGTGTAAACAAATTTTGAATAACAAAATGAGGATTTATAACTCAATTGGTATTTTGTATATTATATGATCTCGTACTTCCACAGGTCAATGTCCAGTAAACTTTAAGACTGGCAATTTCTTGCTTTAATTTGATTAAAACTGTCAGAAATAATGGGGTAACTAGATTGTTGTTATAATAATTTTCTATTCATGAAAGTAATAAACATTTCCCTATATTCCATTTATTAAATAAACATTCTGTAATTCAAGCATTAATGTATTCTGTTCTGATTAAATGATGACGTAATACATTTATTTATGCACTGTATTGTGTAAAGCATACAAAGTTGGTTCACAATCAATATTCCAGTCTATCAGCGAGTGTTTAATAGAAATCCTATACTCCGTTTGAAGTTTAGTTGGCAGTGTGAATTTAATGTACCGTACAGGCGTGTAACGGACCATCATGGATTAAAATATCATTGTAATCGGATTAGTTGATTTTAAGAAATTACGTTTTTTTTAACAGTCGAAATAGTCTGTTCCATGGTTCCATGGAGGATACACTTGGAATTTTGTGGTTTATACTTATGGTAAATTTTTGAAAAAAGATGAATTCGGGTCCTTTAAGATAGCCTATCACCAGAATTGAAACACACTTTATCGTCAGCTTCATTATTATTACGTTGAATAGGTTTTTGTGGATGGGTTAGTTAGGCCACGTTGAATCAACGGAATGTTGACATTTGTAAAATGTATGTAGTAATTTTTCAGAAACTGTTAGGCTGATTTTGTTTAATTTAGTGTACAGTAATCTTACTACAGTATAGTAATCTTACTACTGACATATTGTTTTAAAAGTAACTATTCCTAAGTGTTCAGGTAGCTCTATGGTTATTGGCGTCACTCAATGAACAAGAGTGGTACTTTTAAGGTTGACACTGAAATAAACGGTGTTTGGCTTGAGTTTAGGTTGACGGGGTTGGTTAGTTTCTAATTTGGTTTTATTTTTGTAAATGTATTCATGAAAAAATCTATACATTCGATTCATTGGGCGCTTGTTATGCCTAAAACGAACAATTGCGGGAAATTTCATTCATGAAACATGTTTATTCATTAAAAAGTGAAAACTTTAAAAAAATAATTTTTCAGCATTTTCCAGAAATCAACTTTTTTAAGTTTAGATATTGGATATTTTAAAAACCGATTAAGATGTTTTGACCTAACATTTATGTCAATTCATTGTCATGGAAAACTAATTCCTTACAATGAAAAAAAGAAACGGAATAAAAATTAAAAAAAATATATTTTTGGAAAAAACATGAACAATTTTAATAATTATTTAAAAAAACTACGATTTTGGAAATACAAAAGAGCCCATCTAAAAAATACAAAAAATATATATAATAGAGGTTATCTTAGGTAGTTTTTGAGATATGTGACATAATAGTTTACTTGCGTTCGGACTAACCTTAAGCTATTGACCCTTTTTTTAAAAAAAATGTAAACAGTAAAGTTGAATATAATTCAAGTTTTAAAGAAAATACGATACACTGTATATTCACACATCCTGTATATAAAGAATGATTTTTTTAGTGAAGCAGAATAATATCGGGGGGAAAGGTTTTGAAAATTCTATTGTTGTGAAGTTGGTAAAATGTAAAACATAACTGGGAGTAAAGTTCGTCAAATATCTATCTATGTTTCTATTCTCTAACAGAATGTTAATATAAGGGGTTGAATTGCTTCTTAGGTTTGCAAATTAAATTATATATTCTGTTTACCTTTATCATAAGAAATGGTCTTTACAAATTCCAGGTGGAAATGAAAACGTAACTGCAATAAGAAAGGAAGTCTTTCATTATTAAAATAGAAGTTGGTTACTGATAAAAAATAATTGATAATAAATACTATGGTGGGAGCTTTACACTAATGTTACTTGGACGAAGTGTAGGGAAGTTTTTCTTGAGCCGTAATGGACTAAAGTCTCCCCTCGCTGTGCTCTTGTCTCTCTGTCCGTCCTGCCGTATAGCCTCTAGTCAACCACCCAAGGGATTGCCGCCTTATCTAGAATATTTATTTTTTTTAGTTGCAGCAGGTCTACGATTTTTAGATTCACCAAACTAAAGTTCACCGCGTCTATTTGGGAGTTTAATTCAATAATAAAAAATATAAAAAAATAAACATTTTTATTTCCCTTTTCTTAAAGTTAGTATGTTATAAAAAAATATGATGCGTGACATATTTTTCCTAACATTTAATGACATAGTTCTCCGCTAGGGATCACTAACTACACTTAATATCACAAACTCCGAAAAGTTTGTCTTGCGACCCATTCCAAAAAGCTCCACATCTTACGACACCAATTCTTGATCGGAGATTTTTCGCTTTAAGCCTTCAACCACTAAGACACTTAATAGTCAGTTTTTTAACAGCTGTTAAGGGGAGATGAACGGAAAAATTCGAAAAATATAAACTTTAATTTTTATTATGATTTATTATTATTCATTATTTTCTGGACATAAAAATATATAAAAAAATCAAAATAATAAGATTTTTAGTATTTTCAATTAATTTTTGAAAATTTCCCAACAGCTGGAATAGTTTATATTTATACAGGGTCTTTCGTGCGAGGTTGGCACAACTTCAGGAGATAAAATTAAGTAATATTTTTTCATATGAAAATATTTATATTTTTTATTGTTAACAAAATGGAGTTTTTAATTTTTCTGTAGCTTGAAAAAAAATCAAGGCCAAAAAACCTAAAACGAAAAAAATTAGCAATTGTCAAGAACACACAAAATTATTAAAATATCAATGGAAATTTATTTTTACATTTGTCTTATTAAAACAAAATATAGAGACTTATTCTTAATTAAACAGTACATTTCAGGATATTGAACCAAGGATTCGTTCTCAAACAAATAAATAAAACAAAAGATTACGGGTAGCCTATTTCATATAAGTTGACATAAGCCAACGTTGAGGAAAATAAATTTAAATATTATTTTGAAAATTTTTGAACACAATAATATTAAGTAAGATTAAATAATTTTAGAAAAAGTTAATAATAAAAAAGTTGACGTTAAAGTCCAACTTTGTTAACTTATAATAAAAGTGGTTAAAAAAGAAATTTATAGTTGTTTGCTATACAGTTAGCTGAATGAATAAAAGGTTAACGTGAATTAAAAGGAAAAAAGATTCAATAACCAATGTGTGAGATATGGTTTTCTCACCTTAGTGTGACAACCAAAATTTATAAGTAGTTCAAATCCTAGAATAAACCTTAAAAACAAGTATTAGACATGTTATGTCAATCCCAGACAAATTAATTAACAGCAAAGGGTGAAATGCGGAGGTATGAAAACAGGTGCGTAAAAAAGAGTGTTCCGAATGACAGACAAAAATTCTGTTGCGGCTACTGGACTCAAATACAGTGTGTTACAAAACTCTCAAAAAAGGTGTTAAATTGGCAAAGTAAGAAAATGGGATCTACGTAAGAATTAGATTGACGATTACGCAGGCATAGGAAGGCCTAGAGACGTAGTTCGAAGTTGTACGTGAAGCCCAAAATAAGCTCAATCAAGGTGAGATGCTGGATGACTTTAAAGAAAAACAATAGAAGATTTTGCAGATACAGGTTACTTTTTGCTAGGAGACAAACTCCACCGGATTGTGACGTCAAAGAGGGAGGAACCTGTGTTACCAACTTAAAGCAAGATCTAGGATAGCGATGAATAATTACAAAAAGTAATTAATAAAGAGTTTTAATGAAAGAAAAAGATTAAATAACATAGCCACTAATTAGTAAACCACACTAGAACAAAGAAAATATGAAATAATGGCATTAAGAAAGCTAAAAAACCGAATACTCTCAAGTTTCAAATAGGGAAAAAAATTGGTACGAGAATTTGGAATTGTTAGGTTATAAATAAGGCTCAACTTTTCCAGAAGGAGAAGTAAAATTTTTTTCTTCTTAAAATGTACTAGCCGGAATCCACGCTGGTCAATGTAGCTATTTTTAAAATCGATACTCTGTAATAAATTTATGAAAAAGTCAAAATTTTGTAAATGAATGCCAGTAAAGTCAAAATATAATAAAATGAAATCAAATTAAAAATTAAATCAGTAAGGGGAGCTAGTAGTGGTTGTTCAGTGAAAGTGAAACAGTGGCCATTTTGAATAAATACAATTAATCCAATGATAATCTGAAAGGATACACGGCCAGTAAACACAAGATCATCATAACAGCGGCAGGAGGAACTGTCACGACGATCAACGATTGTGTTTCCAAAGTTAAAATTATTAAAATAATGAAAAAATATATTTCAAAGTGAAATAAAAGTAATTAATGTTCCTTGGAATTTTAAATTTTGATAATTATTAAAGAATGAATTATGTCATGTATAGTATAACATATACATAATGTGTGTGGATTATTAAATTTGTGTTAAATATTAAATTTAAAATCAAAATAGAAATAACTAGTCCTGATTACTAATTAAATAAATTCTGAGAAATTAGTAAGTTCAGGAATTAATAATTTTGATTGTATGAAAAGAATTTTGGTAGTAAGAAATGATGCATTTAAGTCAAAAATAAAAAGACCAACTGCTCAAGTAGTAATAAGATTGTTATAATAAAAAGAAATTGTAAAAAGAAAGTATTTTTTTAAATTTCATTTGGTTGTTTGGTGGAAAATAAAATAATTTTTCATTTTGGGTTTTAAATTATTGATTAATTAAAACAGATCAGTATAGAATTATTTGAGATATTAAATCCACACACACTCACATGTTTCCATCATTCTACAAGGACAATATATTGTATAGTGTATAGCACTTCCAAGAACACATAAATTTGAGATACAAATCACTAACTTAAAGTTTTGCTTGAAAAGATGGAATAATTTAAATATAATTCTGGAAGCGTTGATACTATAAAGGGGGTTCCGATAGTTTGGTTCTTTCTAAACTGTCGAAGGAATTGAAAATTTCAAGGCTAGATAAACTCGAAAAGGCAAAACTTTCAGTGGAATTTTCAATTCTTTTCTCTGCTCGCTTGAACAGATCCTGGGATAAACATTTCAGGTTTTGAGGTTAGTGCGTTGTTTATAATAAGGGGAAACGCGTACACCTAACTCAAGGGTAATAGGATTGAGTTTTCTCGTTGTAGTAAATAGTGGCTGTACATACATCAGCTGTTTTATTAAAACATTTTTAAAAAGACGTTTTTTTTAAATATATAAAAAAGTAAACTAATGTATTTTGTTAAAACTTTTTTTTTAATATTAGCTGTTTTTTAGGTAAATACTTGTCTCATTATAAACTATTCTTTCTGTATAAAGAGAAGCATAACATTTCAAAAGTTACTTTTTAAACATTATTTGAGTATTGAAATCATATTATTATAACATCAAATAAAACAGTTAATGTAAAATCTGCGACATGTTGCCCAACATTTTTGTCGTACAAGTTGCCTAAATTTCACCATATACCAGGTGGATTTTATGGTAGGCCTTGTCTGATATTTATGAAATTATTTATTTTATAGAGTAAAAAAGAGCGGTTTGTTTAGTTTTTGGGGAAATTAACATTTTTCTCAAGAAGTAATAAAGGTACTTGCTTGATATTTTTACAAGTGTATGAGACTATACAGCAAGGACGAAGTAATGAATTATACCAATAAAAGTACATAAAAATAGGGTTTTTGCAATGTAAATTTAAAGAAATCATAATTTTTTTAAATTTGAGAGATAATTGTATAAAAGTAGGGCAATGAACCTACCTGATAAACAATAGGTAAAATTTTTATAAGATTTGGATGAATAGTTCCTGAGAAAAAGTACATAAACATATTTAACATGGACTTTATATCTCCCTTTAGTTGGTGTTGTCAGATTTCCTATTCTACTCCTGGAAAACAATATTATAATATTTTGGACGGTAGTTTTGTCTAATTCCAATTTATCATCAAAAATATTTTTAAAATTGTTCGGTTAATATTATGATAACAAAATAAACACAAAACAAATTGAGTCAGTTTTCCTTATTCCTTATAAGAAACGCAACAGTTATAAAGTTTCTATGTACAGTTGGATATTGCGGATTGTTTCCAGTGGGAAGGGTAAATACAATATGTAATTTAATTTCCACCCTTAAGAAACTTCTCAACTCCTTGGAGGGTTGAAGGGGTTGTTATTTATTAATAAATTGAGGTATGGAATGAAAACTTTGACGGGTTTTAATAGTAAATGCATTATTACATACAGAAAGTAATTTGCTAAATAAAAATTTGATTTCGATTTTTTGTAGAAATATTTTACCCAATTTCGAAGTTCAAAATTTTTGTCATTTTCAATTAGTACAATACAACGTTAAGTGTAAAAATTAAGAGGTTCAGAAAACTTGTGTAACAACTGTTTTAAACTGGATAAGACTCATTGATCTACATTTCCTACTTTTGGATATTACATTTAGAGGAATTGCTTGTGTTTGTTCTATGGGCGGGCTGTTTTTTTTCACTCAGAATACAAAACCCAACCGTTATTTAGTATTTATGTAAAGTATTCTAATACGGTGAAACTAAATATAACTCTGTATTCATTTGATCTATTTTCAGTGTTTCATAATCCAAATTTCCTCGGTTTTTATCGCCTTCTAACCTTAGTCTATGCAATTCAGCAGAACAGGTCAGTGTATAAATTGCATAGATGCCCCGTTAATGTTTACAAGCCTGTTGACAATGTCTACATTTTATTCACAATGTGAACAAAATTAATTTTTTAAATATTTACGGAACAAACTAAAGTTAAATTGTAATCAAACAAATGTTTGATTCATTTATCTAAGGGTGTGGAATTTCAGATTAACACTAAGTTAAAAAAAAGGAACAAAATTATGTTTTCAATAATAGTGATATTTTATAATTTTCAATTGTAGCTCGAGTTAAGAACTTTAAAATGAGTGGTCGGACATTTTTTTATCTAGAACAGTTCTTGAAATATCAATCTGTTTTTTTAATATTTTTAAACAGCCTATATTATTTTTTGAATGCAAAAAAAATCTCTCAGTTATTATCGCCCTGGAAAAAAAAATAAAGCTTTCAAACACTCTAACAGAGTCAGGGTTGGAAGGAAACAAAAGTTGGTCAAGTTAGATCTTTATTATTATTTTTTAATTATTATTAATTATTTTTTTTTTCATTTCCTTCCAGAATCAATACAGATACAAAATATTAACACATCTATTACAGCTATTTTATACAATAGTAATCAGTGAGAGAGAAAAAGAGAAAGAAAAACAAAAATCAAACAAAAAAAATTAACAAATCTACAATAGACATAAAGTGTAAATTGACCTGTACCATATTGTTAAATATATTCACTTACCTCCAATCATACTTACACACCTATACATAAAACTAATATACATAGCTTATAACTATAAGATTTGCTTATCTAAACTAAAAGTATAAAAAAACATTTGCTTGAATAGAAAATATAATATAGTTCAGAGAAAACCAGTCATTTCTCTGGAAGAGAAAAAAAAACAAAGAAAAAACACCCGGCTCCCCTAAAGGCATAGCCCGCAAATAGATCTAATAGGAAAGTTGAAAGAGAGGGATCTAACCCAAGAAAAAGTTGCAGTTTCAGGGTGATTGACACAATATATCTCACCTCTGAGGGATAATTAATACAAAGACATTTTTGGGGGTTAAAATAAAACTTTAATTTTGTTTTTGTGTGAAATATAAAGTTAGTACACTTATGTACAGTTTATTGTCTATACAAACAAATTCAATCCGTATTAATACGAAATTTCCCTCCAATTGAGTGTTTTGTTGTTTTCTCCGGTTCATCAAAGCTGACTGCTAATGCGTGTGTGCGTGTGTGCGTGTCACTCCCCTCCGCAACAATATCACCTAGTTAAAAACAAATGACACGAACTGAAATCGATTTACAGTGCACGAACTTTCTCACATGCTGTGAATACTCGCACGAGGGTAATTATGTTTTTTTGTTGTTACTTTTCAATTTTAAACGGCATTATGTTCTGACCCTATTGGAGGTCTAGGGGTCTCCAAGTATAGGGTGAGTTTGGTAACCATAAATCGACTTTTGTTTTTAGGTAGATAAAACCCTATTGTACGCGTAAGTCGCAACCAGTCTATTCAGACAAGACGTTAAATCCTATATATTTTCAACTTTGGATTTATATTCTGTGTATTGTACCACATATAGGAATATTTACATATTCTATGAATATTATTAAGTGATTTGCTTAACACGCTGTACTATCACTTTTATATAACAAACTTGTTAATACATTATAAATAAACAAATTCCAAAACAACAGAATATGCAACATTTAAAAAAAAGACGTAATACGTGTCTCGTATCCGAATAATTCTCTGCCCTTCCCCCCTCTATTACTTTAATCCGTATTCAATTTTGGAATTAACAAGCGCGTAAAAATATTATTTAAATAATTATAGCATGCATACAATAAATTTATGACTTCATTAAAATTGTTACATAAGGTTCAAATTGCATCCACCATTTTGAATTTTTAAATGATGAACATATTCTGTGAATATTATTAAGAGATTTGCTTAAAACGCTGTACTTTGCTTTGATACAGTGGTTGGAGGGTGGGGGGCGTCATGTTTCTAGGAAGTACAAATAGATGACAAGGGTTGTCAAAGAAGAGACTTTATAAGAAAGCATTGTTTGTATTTCAAATAATAAACGAAATCAAAGGTCGCCATCATGGTACTTACCCAGTCAATAATACAATGGAATACAAGCAGATTCACTAAATGTAATGATAAAAGTTGGTTTCTTGTGCCTTGTAGGAAATGTTAGATTGTATTGGTAGATCAAGGAGGGTGTTTGTTTAAAACAGTTGTTACACAGGTTTTCTTAACCTTATAATTTTGTATATTATTTACTTTCGTGACGTCATCAAGGTTCTAACGAGCCTCGTAGGGTGTTTGCAATTTAGAAAATTATTCTTCAGATGAAAACAAATGAAAAAGTTTATGTAAGCATATTTCTTAAAATACTAAGTTTTCTATCTGGCCGATTTTTTAAAAAAAATTTTTATTTTATTTTTTTTTAAATTTCCTGAGGACAAGAAAATTGAAGATAAATCAAAAACACGGAGATAGAATTATTTTGGACTACCAAACTTACCCTATACTTTATAGTTATAGTTTAGTTATTGTAGCTCATGTATCACTGAGGATGGCGACTTTGTCGTTGAAACGCGTTTGATTAAGTAAATGTAATTTTGTGAGATCTTGTTTTCGAGTTTTTGTTCTATCGTTTATATATTGGGTAATTATTACAGAGAGTATTTCTGAAATTCTCAGATTAACTCATCTATTGCACTTTGCTAATACGTACATACAACGAAACAAAATTATATTGCAAGGATCATTGCACATTTTATAGGTTTGGGTGTGTTTATGGCATAGCTATGTCTCTATTATAAATTCGTAATTTTGTTGAACAAGCATTGTTTGAGACATAAATGACAGGCTGATGAACCCTAGAGTCATGACGTTCAGCCTAAATTACTTCAATGACACTTTATAAACCCTCCTAATCTGATTGTAGTTTCTATTCAGAATTTTTATAGAAGAGTATCATTTTTAGTCTTATCTTTTCTCTTTCTACTTTTGTTTTATTTTCTCTTCTGTCTTTTTCTTCTCTCCGTTTTCCCTACACTCCTTTTTCTTTCTTATTTTCTCTCTCTCTCTCTCTCTCTCTCTCTCTCTCTCTCTCTCTCTCTCTCTCTCTCTCTCTCTCTCTCTCTCTCTCTCTCTCTCTCTCTCTCTCTCTCTCTCTCTCTCTCTCTCTCTCTCTCTCTCTCTCTCTCTCTCTCTCTCTCTCTCTCTCTCTCTCTCTCTCTCTCTCTCTCTCTCTCTCTCTCTCTCTCTCTCTCTCTCTCTCTCTCTCATCACTTTTAGTATCCTCACAATACCTAAATTTCCCTCTATCCTTTTACAAATCTCAAACCCTTGTTCCTTTTTTCTCTCCTCCTCAATTATATTTTGTCACTCTTCGTTTTCCCTATCTCCTTTACTCGCACCGTCGTTGTTTTCTTCTAGTTTCGTTTCGTTATGTCTACCCTCAGAAGCTTATTTTAGAACAACTCTTGTTCTCTTCGATCCTGACACTCAACTCCTGTGTACACTATTACTTCCCTCCCACTCATTTGTTTCCTCAAACCTCCTAGTCAACCTAGTTGAACCTTTCCCCCCTCCTTACTTCTGTTATTTTCAATTCTTATTTTCTTCTTATTTTATCCACTCCTATAATTCGCTTTTTCTTTCCACTTTTCATCTTTTATTTTCAATTCCGTTTCATTTTTCTATAATTTAAACCAAAAATTATTTGATACTCATTGGAATTCCGACTTAATGAAAAATAAGTAATCAATATAGTAGTTACAAAGAAATCTTTATTACACGTGTTTCGCCGTTAGACATCATCAGGAGTAAAGTATGCTACCGGTAGAGTGTGCAGTGTATTAATTTTGACCTAATGAATATTTCTTTCTACTTTCCTGTCTTGTCCTACATGGTCTGTTATTTTATTTTTAATTCCATATTCTATTGAAAGAATACGTTTACAAAGCACTTTACTTGAAACTGTACTGACAGACTTTTGACCTCTTGTAAAACCCCGAGTGATGACATTATGCAGTCAGATTGAGCTTTGTAAAATGATAAACCGCTACAACACCACTTACTTTGTACATCTGATACCGGACTCTATTCATAATTTGTATAGCAAGCATCTCAGTGTATTCCTTTCCTCCTCATTTCCTATCATCTTTTCTTTTTATTTCTCTTATTCCCCTATACTGCTGTCTTTTACTCTTCCCTCCGTTTATTTCCCCTTCTTTCTCTTTTGCCTTCTTTTATCATCTTATTAGTCGCTCTTCTTTTCCAATATCCCATTCTTCTTTTCTCCCGTACAAAACCCTCTCTCCTTTACATTTCACTTTTTCGTTTGTTTTATCTCTTTTTGTCCACTTTTCAATTATTACACCTCAAAACTATTTTCATTCCTTCTCCTCCTGCTTTATCCATTCCTTTTCTCCGTCCCACTGATTTAGAGGGAGAGTGACTAATCAGAAACAATTTAAACGAGTATTAGATAGGCCAATAGAAAGAAAACTGAAAACATTAGTGTCTACATCCCGTATTGTCTCTTTCGGCAAACTTCACACAGAACAAGTCAATTTTGTTGAAAGCCTTCCACAAATTAATCACCCTCCATTTTGTGGATTTATTATCACCCTCACCAGGGAAAAAAAGTTTTTTGGCAATAGTTTTAACTTTTTATATTATCAATGATGGTTCAGAACGCTAACTTTAATTGTTTTCTACTTATTTAAATTTAATTAAAAAAGCGATACAATTTACTATGGATATAAGTCAACATAATCTCAACAGTTGTTTAGACCCTAACAATAATATTGAAAATGGTAAACATAAATTTAGTATATTTAATAACCTACTATATCAGACAAACTGATTCACGCTAATTCCCAATACTCGTTAACCACAAGTTAGCTGCGTCCCATAGTATGTTGCATCGTAATTAAATTGTATAAAACAAATATATTGACAAAAATAATAGATAAAAAGTAAAAAATATTGCCAAAAAACATATTTTCCTAATGAGGGTGATATATAAATCCACAAAATTTCGGAAGGTAGGTTATGTAGGTCATGCTAGTTATAAATTAGGAAAACTATTAGGAAAGAAGAAATGTTGTAAATCAGCATTTTATGTTGATAATAATTTATCTAAAAAGTTAATTAATGGTAAAGATAAAATACCAAAAATAAACAAATGTGGGGTTTATCAATTATGTTGTAAAATTTGTAATGCTACATGTATTGGTCAAACTGGGAGAAATTTTAAAATTAGATTAGGGGAAGAGATAGAAGTTGGAGGCTAGGTCATGATCACTTTAGTTTTGTTAATCACTTAAAAACACAATGTTCCAGATTTTCATTCTAACAAAGTTTGATATTTTGCATATATCTAATAAATCTAAAAAATTAAAGCTTCTAGAATCATTTTCAATTAATAGAATAGTTAAGGATAAATAAAATTTTAATGAACAATTAGAATTAAATAACTCTTCAAAGCATTAGCCAGGTCTCGACATACCAATTTAGGTTACAACGGGGAATACCCAGCAATTGTTTGTAATGTGTACTGTACCTTTTTCCTTATTCTTGTAAAATACCTTGACAATGCTGTAACTAGCGAAACCATGGTCCGCAAGTTTCATTAAATTTGTGGTTATACTAAAAATAGAAGTGTTTTATTTATTAAAATGGAATACCACCAAGTACCTATTGTCCTTAGCATTAATACTTTAAGTGTGCTTAATTACCGTATTTGATAAGCTGATTTTTACATGTGATTTTACCTAACAGCTGTTTTCATATTAGTTATTAAATATAAGGTTATGTTTACACTTTTGTTCGAAACCAGCGTAAATGAAATAATTGAATGTTCGAGTATTGGAAATACATTCGTCTCACTGTCAAAGTTTACATGTCTGGAAACAGAAATAAAGTGGAAGTTTATTGGTTTTAGTCCGTAATAAGAATTAATGGTTGTGTTGTATATACAGTATTGATATTGATATAATGGAATTGCAACCAATGAGCACTCAGAATAAATTTGTTTCTTTAAATTACCTATTATAACTGAGTCATAACTTATATTTAATTTTCTCTAAGGAAGTTTTGCGCCAGTCGTGTATTTCTTTACATTACAGTAGGCTCGATTTTAATGATCGAGGTGTCAAATTAAAAAATCCTGCAGATTTGCCAAACATTATTCATTTTCCTTGTAAACACTTACATTGTAATAAATTGATCATTGGGAAAATAACATGTTCTCCTTTATTGTTCTTTGTTTTTTCTCTACATTATTTTCTCTCCAATATTATTCTTTTGACTCCTATTAAATCTCTTTTCTCTCAGCTCTTTCCTATTTGTTGTAAGGTTAAGTGATTTGTCTTACATTCCAATGTTAATTTTTACAGGTTACTTTATCTTAATAACTTTGTCTTATTAGACAAAGGTTTGCTATACAGTACTGCCTGCAAGTAAGTAATTATACCTCTCTCATTAAAGCTGGCTGTCTTGTGGGATATTTGCTTAAATCAAAAGATTCACTATATGTATCCACGAAGCACGCCTACAATATTTTTCTATCGTTTTTATTAATTATACTTTTATTTTATTTTTGTTCTCCTTTATTCTTCTTTGTTCTCCTCTACATTACTTTCTCTCCGGTATCAATATTTATTTTATTCTTTTGATCCTTACATTTTTTTAAATCTCTTTTTTCTAGCTCTCTTCTTTATTTGTTGTGAGGTTAAGTGATTTCATACTTTCTAAAGGTGGTTAAATTATAAAGGTTATGTTACTAACGTTTTCTTAGTAAACAGAAATACATTTAATATTTCTGCAGCACACTCTTTCGCATATTTTGTCATTTTATTTTGTATTTTATCAACTCTTCATTAAAATAACTAAAATATTGTGCGTTAAGTGTTACTTCACCAGTAATACAAACTAGAGAATTAAACCCTTGTTAAAACCACAAGTCATGGAAATGGTCTTTTGGCTTTGTGCCAGAAAGAGGACTTTGTTAAGTGATAAACTCCTTCAGTGCGGTACAACCGCACTTAACTTTGTACTTATCTGATAGTGTTCTTTATTCACAATTTTTATAGCAAAGTATTTCAATGGGTTCTCTTTTATATTCACAGCACACTTCTTTTCATATTCTTTCTTCCCTCCCCTATTCATTTCTTATATTATCCGCCTTTATTTCCCCCTCTTGTATCATTTAGTTTCTCAATTATCCTTTCGTTTCCCTTATTTTTTTATCTTATCGTCCGTATTTCCGTACATTCTTTTTAATCTCTCTCATGCTTTCCAACCTATTTAATTTCTCCTCCTCTTAACACTTTTTCTTTTCACCAATTCCTACATTTCCCCCTTCTTTTATGTAGACTATATCTAATCTCCTCGATTGTTCTTCCTTTTCTTTTCGAACATCGCAACATCAGAAAAAATAAATACAAAGGAACATAAAGCGGAAATTGAAAAAAAAAGAAAAAAAAAGAATTAATTAATAAGGTGTTGCCAATAAAACCCAGGATATGTTCACAGAATATATGTTGGGAACACTGTGTGGTTGAGATGATGAAACCAGTGGCCACACAATCTTTTACTGACAGCTGTTTCAAGCTGCTTAGATTGATTGGAATATAAATCCTACTGAACTCTCACAAGGCTTGTGCGTGTGGTGTCACAATCTACCTAACCTTTTTTAAAAAATTTAATCACTCTCTTCTTTGCTGACTCTTCTCCCCATTCTTTCTTAATATGTATTTAATATAAGAGTAATCTTTCGAGATATCAGTATATTATTGCTAAAATAATATCTAATGATAGTAATAGTTTAGTATAATGTTTACGTATGCAATGAAATCGATTTCCTATACTGTACTACATGCAGGTAATTAATTATAACTTTCTCATTAAAGCTGGCCGGCTTGTAAAGTTATTTGATTTATTCATATAGTAAAATTTACTCAAAGAATAAGGTTCTGGATCTGTAGCCATGCAGTATCACTAGACTATTTCCCTTTGGTAATTAATTAACAAACCGATTAAACCTTAAAATAGATTTCAATTTAAGATTATTTGAAATAATAATTTTGTAATTAATTTAATCTATATTGATAATCCTATACTGTACTGCATGCAGGTAACTATTTATAGCTCTCTCATTAAAGCTGGCCGGCTCGTAAAGTTATTTGATTTATTATATTAGTTAAATTTATTCACACAATAGGGTTCTAGTTCTGTAGTCACTTACTTACCTCTGTAATATATCCAGTTGGCAATTATTTCAATAACAACTAAACCTTTAACATTAGTTTAATTGAAATAATAATTGTGTAATTAATTTAGGTATGCATTGATAATTTATCAGTTGGGTCGAAATGATGCTGTTCGCAGATTGTAGTAAAGGATAGAAATTCAAGTACTGAGCAATTTATCAACGTATCCTCAGCTATTTTTATTTTCTTCATATTATTAGGCCAGTCGTAATAGATTTATAAGTGTAATGTGTTTTAACCGACTTTTTAACCCCCAAAACTCTCTTTTTTCTCCGGTTATTAAAACAATTGCGTTAGTTTATTTGGATATTTCCCATCAATTATGTATATAAAAATAAATACACGACGTTTCGAAACTATAGATCAACTCTCGTTATCAGTTAAAAAATCTAGACCATGAAAAGAGCCTAGTAGCCTAGTACTATGTTGGAAAATGAAACTAGACCGGAGTTGTCAAAATAATTACAAACCTTATTAGGGAAAACAACAAGTTAATAGAATTACAAACTAACACAAGAATTATAAACACCAAGTTGAATCAACTATACATAACGGGAAACTATGCCAACGGGATAGTTATTAACCTTTTGTAACCTCTCTTAAAAGTTTAGCACGCGACTTTGCTGTCAAGCTGTACGAATTAACCGGGAAAAATTTCAACTTTAATTTTGACTACAAATGATTTTTATAATATTAGCTGAGCATTATAATATTAGCTGCCACCAAATCATTTGATTGGAAACTATTTGATCGGAGAGTTCATTAAAGCCAACCATAGCTCTAATTGATATAGAATTAGTTGTTCAATGCTTAATTCCTGTGACGATTGTCGTCTTATGGAAATAAGGAGAAGATAGGGTGGAAAGATAATCATAATTTTAATGAGTCGAAGTTAAAGTTGTAGTGCATCTTTCAAAAACAATGTCAGTAATAAAAAGAGTGCGAGAGAGAGAAAGAGGATATTGTATGTTGAAAAGAATCAGGGGGACAAAGGACGAGAAGAGATCAGTTTTTAAAGAAAATAGAAAGGAACGATCTAGGAAGATAAGGAAGTGAAAAAAGAATAATAGAAATTGAGTAAAAGAAATACAAAAGGAGAAGGAAACAAACGAGGGAAAATAATAATAGAGAGAATATTGAAGTAATGGATGAGGAAGAAGAAAAAAAGTAGATAGGAAGGGCAATAAAAGACAAGGAAGGGAAAGAAAGAGAAGTGAAAGGGATGGAAACAATTGAAATTAGGTAAAAGGAGAAGAAGAAAGGAAACAATAGAAATTAGGAGAAAGGACGGAAAGGACGGGGGTGGATGGAGCAGAGAAGTGAAAATGAAACGATAAGAGAAGAAAAGAAACAGAATGGGAAAAGAAAGAAAAGGACAAGGAATTAAAATAGGAGAGTATTATGAGAAAAGAAGAGTGAGAAAATATAATGGAGTGGAGGAAAAATAAAATGAGAGGGAGAATTTAAAGTACTGGTTGAAGAGTAAAAGTGGTAAGAGGAAGAAAATAGGTGGGAAATTATGGGAGTAAATGAAAAAATAACAAAAAAAAAGAAACTACAAAGAATAAAGGAAGTAGATGAGAAGGAATAAAAATAGTAGAGCGATATAAAGTAGGAAGAGTGAGAATTTATAATGGAGGAGAGAGAGAGAGAAATTAATGGGAAAATGAGTAATGTATTGAAGTGGTAAGAGGAAGAGAAAGAGGTGGGAATTGATGGGAGAAATTAACTAAGTGAATGTTAGGGGAAGAGAGGTTTATAATAAAAAGGGAAAGAGAAAATTAATTTATAAAGTTGATATGTTAATAGGATATTTTCAAATAGCATTTTCTTTGAAATGTTGAAGGGTAAGATAACCTTAAATTTAATTATGTAATGATTTTGTTTACAGTTGGTTACCATGACAACGTGACGTCATGCTGAATGCAGATAGCGACGAGCAGAGTCCCACTGAGGGCTCTATATCAAGCAGTAGACGAAGCAGCCGTGGTAAGTTCTGTGTGTAGTATGAGTAAGGAATGTATTTCACTCTGGTAATTATTGTCAAAACTTTAATTTCGACACGATTGTGAAAAGCGATATCTAAGTATAGTCCATGCAACGATGCTGTGCCGGTGACGTCTTCAACCCGTACAACTCAAGGTCAATGTATGTCGAATCTAAAAACATCATATTTTGCTTCTTTTCACTCTATTGATAAAATGATTTTGATCAAACTAATGAGACACCCTGTATTTATCCTTCGTATGACCCGTTATTGAGATACATCCTTTCACCCTCTGAAATTTCTTCTCTCCCAAATCATGGACTATTTTGCTCAATATTTAATCATATGGAGATACCGTAGATATATAGCCCTGCTCTCACTTCATCGCAACAACGCACTTGAATGACTTTTTGTTTTCCAATACTAAATAATTCCATCTACAATAAATGTGAGCTATCCCCCCCCCTTCTAACGTCTTCGGAAAGTGTGTAAATTAAATTTTATTCCCACCCCTTATCCCACCTTGATGTTAATCCAGATATCTCTCAATTTATTAGGAATATATTAATTAGACACTAAAGTTATTATAATTTTATTAACTACTGTACAGTATATAACTATTTATTCAACACTAAATTTTAAAAGACGTATTTTATCATTTTCTTGTTAAGTGTTTAATAGGCAAGTGTTACATCCGTTTATTTGCACTTCGTTAATTAGGAACGCGGCAGCGTTCCGACTTACCAAGTAATTAAAAACTTCAATATGTGTGTCGTGTGTGCGTGTGTGTTTAATGTAACGATCACTCAACAGCGTTACACCTGATGATGGACAAAAATGTCCGAAATGCGTTATTGAGGGGAAAAAAAGTCACAAGAAGAAAATGAGTGTAAAAAAAAAAAGTACGGAAACGACATTGGAAAATTAAAAAAAAATTTTTTTTTTGAACATTATGTAATAAAACGCAATTATTTCTCTTTTCTGACAAGTTCAGACCAAGAGTTTTCAAAGAAGAGGTCAGCAATAGAAGACTGAAAATAGGAACGTGGCAGCGTTCCGCCATACCAAATAATTAAACATCTACAATTTATAGTAGACCCATCATTTTTTCCTTGTCGTTTAAAGACAAAAAATAATCTCTCGTTTAAATAGAAAAACGCATAAAATGAAGATCCTTATGGTCAGATCTAATAGGAAAGGGAGGGTTCTAACCCAAGACTACAAAAAGGCGTAAATCCCTTCGGATTTGCCACAACGAACTGTAAGTAAACAAACATAACAGAAGTAAGAATGTAACATCCTCCCTTACTAAAGCAGTTAAAGTAAGATTGTTTCCTCATCTTTAAAGTTCAAGGTCAACCTGTATCTGTGTCTCTCATTCTTATCTCCGTGTTTCTGACACAGTAAATTTCTCTGTTTTACAAGACAACTATTCCGAGTTGTACGATTAGAGCAAGTTTTCACTTGATTTAGGAACGCGGCAGCGTTCTGCCCTTATCCACTGCAGTCAATAGTACTTTAACTATACCGGCAAATAAAAATAATTTTTTCTATTTTACAAGAAAACAAGTCCCAGTTGCACGATTACAGGTTTTGGATTATTTGGGAACGCGGCAGCGTTCCGCTCACCAGCAGGAAATATCTATACCAGCAAGAAATACACTGCAGAGAAACACTTTCATGAAATATTCTGAAACAAAGGACACTTTGGGCTGGAGTTAACTTGAGCCGAGATGATGTAGGAACGCTCCTCCCTAATAGGGCTTTTTGATCCTTCCACCATAAGCCGGAATAAACCACGTTATTTGTCCAAAGGTTTCAGTGTTACCATCTTGCCGATCATAATTTACCTCGTTAAGTATTATCGTAACAAATTACGCCTAACTGTGCCAATGAATAAATTTCGAAAATTCTATATTATTCTCTATATTTACGCCTAATTCGTTGGCAATTGTAAATAGAAAAGTAAACTAAGAACTCTAGTGTGGGGGAGGGGGGTGGATAATTTTAATGATAGGATATTAAGAAAATCATTAAAAACTTTTACTTTCAAAAAATGTATATTAAAAACTTTTTGAGAAGTCGAAATAATATGGAATTTTCTCAGTTGTTTCTATGCCGTGTGTGGGTATAGAATGTAGTATTCATGGACAATAATGTCTGAAACATGTAATTGAAGGGAAGAAGAGAAAGTTAAAAATCGGAAGTGAGTAGATATAAAGGGTGTAAAAAAAAGTATAGAAACATTGTAAATTTTTAAGAAGAAATACCATTTAAACACTTTTTATAACAAAACGAATATATTTTCAATTTTTGAGAAGCTTTAGACAAAGAGCTTTAAAATGAAAAGTCGGACCTTTTCTATCTTTCTTAAAAACGGATAAATTCAGCTGTTTATGTACTTTTTTTACACTCTGTATTTAATTGAATTTGAATGTTGTACAATATAAACCTAGGTAGCGTTCTGTCTTACATACCTTGCAAAGTTTAAAATATATTGTCATCGGATCAACACAATACAGGAATCACTTTTTATTCTCTATTTATATGTGTACGAACGGAACTTAAATTTTCCTTCTCCGTTTTATTTTTTTAAAGACTCGGACGATTTTGTTAAATAATTTCGTAGAACAACCCAGAGATGAACCGTTCATATTCTCAGTTCACCATAGCAACGTGCCATGTATAGAGTATATCATAAAAATAATCCCATCTCTCAACGCCTGACAAAGAATGTGAGAGATTCTTTCTTCCGTCATTAATGTTTTCAGAAAGTCTATAAATTAAATTCACTTCCCCTTTCCAATCTTACATTCAACTCTGATATGAATGCATTGTCTTTTCATTTAAACACGATATTGTCTTACTGCTTCACTTTTATTTCGAAGTGAGTGTACAGAATAAAAAAATAAGAAATCAATAAATGATGAAGTATTGGATATCTGAGGAACCAGAATTGAATTAAACCGATTGTCTGTAGTTCTTGAAAGCTTCCAGATTGTTTAGTGGTTAACGTTCTGAACTCACGGGGGCTCAAACTTTAAACGTGTTTGATGTGAACGCATAATTGTCTAGTTAGGAACGCGGTAGCGTTCCGACCTACCAAGTAATTAAACACCTTGTGTGTCGTGTGAGGTGTGTTAATTTATTATAACGACCACTCACCAGCGTTAAACCTGATGATGGACAAAAATTTCCGAAACGCGTTATTGAGGGGAAAAAACCACTAGACGGAAATGAGTAGAATACAGGGTGTAAAAAAGTTTGGAAACGCCATTGGAAATTTTTGAGAAGCTCAGATTAAGATTTTTCAAATAAGAGGTCAGACATATTTCTATTTTTCTTAGAAGCGAAAAAATCTTTCCGTGTACATACTTTTCTAACACCCTGTGTATAATGAAATTTCAATGTTGTGCAAGATAAACCCAGGCAATAGAATACTGAAATTAGGAACGCAGCAGCGTGCCGCCATACCAAGTATTTAAACTCCTTTATTATTTGTAGTAGATATTACAAGATATTAGTTAAAACTACATCATATTGTTAGAGGATAGTGGTACCTAGTGGAGAGCCAATGAACCTTTGGGTTGTTTATGTAACTATGGGGTTTTTTTTTAATTTCGCAAGATAGGTGGAAAATCTTCAAAAGACAAAGGGAGAAATCCGCTCTTCCCAATAGTATGAGATTCTTACTCACTAAAAACCACCTTCCTTCCTGTTAGTACCCCTATCTCGTGGGACAAGGAAACAGGAAAGATTTTACATGTACCAAGCTGAGAAGCTCTTTCCATGGGCGTATCGAGATTGTAAATGTGGAAGAAAGCAGAACTTTATGTATCCGCGCGAAGGGCGAGGTAAAGACCTGACTTGACAGAGTCCAGTCAGGTAAAACCTCGCGACAGATCATGCAGGAGCCCAGGTTTGGTAGATGTGGCGTGCAAGGTGAAGGATGGGAGTTACCTTACAAATACCTTGTTAGTGAATTTATTGGAGGAGATACATACAAGCTACATCTTCTTCTGCTGCCTACTCGATTACTGAAATAAGCGTGCAAGATTAGATTGTATGCAACTCTGCATCCTGGTGGCGACAGCTTGGCTCATGCCGCTGCGGTGCACCCTTTGATCTGAAACAGAGCTAGAAAGCAAAGAGGTGAAATTTGGGTATGTAGTAGGCTATGCATGGCTTTATGGGCCCAAATGAGAGATCAAGGTCGGTCGTGTGAATAAGAACAGCGGCCGTCTGTGTTTGTCAAATATTGTGTCATATCTAGGTAGTGAAGAGATTAGTGTTGATGTTGGGTGTGCGTTGACCCCCTTGTAGAGTTAGCTGATAATCGTTGAAAGTGTTGTTTGATGAACGGCACATTTAAGTCTTTATGTAAGGTCCTAACTCTGGTGCACATTGGTGCTTTAGTGATTATTCTCAAAACCTTGTTTTGGAATATCTGTAGCCTGCGCATGTGTGTGTCTCCAGACGGGCGCTGCATAGGTGATGACGCTTCTAAGTACGGATAAATAGATTGTGATGGCTGTTCTCAATTCAAGTGAACTTGTTTTATAGGATATAGTTGTGGAAATAGCAATGGATATAGTTGTGACAGTGTCATGTTTGCTATTTTAATTTTGTCAGATATGTGGGCAGACCAAGTCAGTTTCCTTTCTAGGTTGACCCCGAGGTACTTGACCTGACCATGCCAGTGTATATCTTCGTTGAATAAGCGTAAGGGCGTATTAATGGTGTGTGAGTTTCTTTTAGAGAGCAAAAGCGCCTAGCACTTGGACTCATTTACCTTTACTCTCCAGGCTCTATATTGTTTAGTGAAGTTTGTAATCTACTGTAGATCATACATGGTTGCCATGACTGTGCGGATATCGCGGTGTCGTCAGCATATATAGCCACATTGGTGTTATCAAGTGTTGGAATGTTGTTGATGTAGATATTGAACAATACGGGCTCGATGAGCGAACCTTGAGGCACGCCAGTTTTGTCCTCTGTGTGGTGTTGTTAGGTCTACATCAACCCTGAACTTGCGGTCTGCTTGGTAAGACCTAATGAGATGTATCAGCCCGTCTGGGAAGTTGTATTGCCTAAGTTTGTCTATGAGACCACTGTGCCAAACCCTATCAAAGGATTTTTCAATGTCCAGGAAGACTGACCCGGTCGATTGATTACCCTGGTAGCGTATTCAACAACTCTTAGCAGTTGAAGTTTTGTGGAGTTTTTAGTTCTGAAACCGAATTGCTCCGGCCTCATAGTAGGATAGAAATCTGACTAGAATAGAATAGAATAGAAAAAGTACTTTATTTTGACATGTATTCCATACAAAATATAAAATAAATTCACAATTAATTAATTATAGGAGATAAAATAAAATAAAATAAACTAATAATATTCTTACTTTACAGAGTACTTTACAGCAATGGTCTTTTTGACCGTCAGCTGGGTTGGCATAAACAAAACAATATAGTTAAAAATTATACTATGAGTCACATATATTTACACATATAGACCTGAGTGTATATAACCATCCTTCCATCAGTGCACCAATACATATATAACCATATAATCATACAAAATATTCAATATACATGACTACATAATTAATTAATTTGGCACCAGCTATACAATTAAAATTACTTACATATATAAATAGATTTACAGTAATCCTTCCAAGAATTTAGGTGTAACCCCCATCCCCAACCAAAATTTTGTGTACTGTTACAGTTAAAAATTAAATTCATTTATTAATTCCCATCTAAATTTCCATGCAATCTTCATGAATTTACCCAATCTCCAACAATTTCTCCCGTTTAATAAAAGTTCAAATTCCCCCCTATTTAAACTGCGTTTGAAAAAGCACAAATTTCTTATATCGGCTAGGATAGGACAGCGAGCAATAACATGGTAAACCGTCTCGTTTTCATTTATGTTGCATAAGGAGCGTAACCATATTTTATCGTTACACCACGGTTTATAGTTTAAGTCAACAAGTTCTGCCCTTGCTTTGATGATCCAACTTATTGTTTGTATATCATATTTATCAAATAAAACAAGTCTACTGCCGAGTTGAAAGTCAAGGTCCCGTTACTGTTTGTGATATGTCGCATTTCTTGCCCACTGTAACATTCTCCCTCCCAAGTAACTCTGACCGCTTCAATAACACTAAGCATCTGTTCCCGTAGCCTATCAATATTGCTCATATCCACATCAATCCCGTATTTATATCCTAACACTTTCCACTACTGGCACCAGTAAATGCCCCTTTTTATTATTGGTTCAGCAAGAATGTTTGGCAATCTATTCTTTGGTAAAGCTACAACCCTTAAAAGAAAATTCAGGTGGTTTCTCAATGTAAACAAATAAACCTTTTCAAACCCTGTTTCTAAAAACAAGACATAATTTGGGGTGTTATTTGGCAACTTAAATATTCTTTTTATAAATAATTAAAACACCCCTTCCAATTCATCGCTTTCCTTGTAGCCCCAGACCTGGGAACTGTAGCATAAAATCGCTTTCACAATAGAATTAAAACATGTAAACTTGGCACTAAGTGGAACCCTATCGTTACTTAAAAAGTTGTGACATACCGCGTTTATAGCATATTTTGCAGCCATAGATTTGTCTTTAAATTGAGTTTCCCATGACAATGATGGAGTAAGTATAACACCTAAGTATTTATATTTATTGACAACCTCTACCCGTTGCCTTTTGTACCACCACTTCTCATTTCTACACAACTGACCCCCTTTCCTAAAAACCATTATTTTAGATTTACTTAAATTAACCCGAAGATTCCACTTGTTACAATAATTTTCGAGCTTATTTATCATACTCTGCAAACTACCAGGATTAGGGGACAGAATAACAATATCATCTGCATTCAATAAAACACTGACCTTAAACCCTTCAAAATCGCATCCTCCACCTAAAATATCAGCCAAATCGTTCACAAATAAAGAGAATAGCAATGGACTTAAAATACAGCATTGTTTCAAACCCATATTAGTTTCAAAACATTTCGTTACGCTCGCATTACACCACACTCCCGATGTTGTACCTTTTATAATATTCAGCATATGAGAAGAAACATCCAAACACGATAACTTAAAATACAGCGCCTTTCTATCAATAGTATCAAAAGCAGAGGAAAAATCTACAAAAAAACAATACAGTTTCGCCCGCTTCTTTGACAGTTGCAACTGAACATTTGCCTCTAAATATGCGACTTTAACCATAGTTGAATTTGTTTTGCGAAACAGTTTTAAGAGTTTAAAGGCTCGCTGCCTTGATACCAGACATTCGAAATCAAACCATTGTTGTTTTTTGTTTTACCGTAGTGTTATTATTTGTACTAGGTTTAAAGTGGGCTGCTTGTTTGATACAACAAATGCTATTGACATTTATCTGGTTATCATTCAAGACATCAAAGGTTGACATTTCCTTATCTATGTTTTTACCGAACAAGACGTTATCTGAATTAGTCCATTTTATTCTTGGCAACAATGGTAGTATACAATCCCCAACCATTTGGCTCTCTTCAGGTCTACCAACTTTACAACTAACACAAATAGGTAGATGATCCGATCCTGCATGACTTATAACCTCAAAATCATTTACTATTTCTAAACAACTCACTGATATAACCGCAATGTCAATTACAGAATTACCCATCTTCCCAATAAAAGTAAATTCTCCTTCAGCATCACTTTGCGTTCTGCCATTCAAAACCACTAATCCAAAATTAAGGAATAATTCTAGAAGTTTACGCCCCCTTGTATTTAATACCCTGTCTTTCGATTTTCTGACCCCTCTAATTGTACTAGTACATTAATATAATTATACATATCAGAATTATTTTGTTCGTTAGATATTCGGCCATTAAAATCTCCAATTATTATTAAATTTTGCGCTGAATTTGAATTAATATAATTACACAAATTTTCAAAGCTGTTCTCCCATTTGTTATAATTTAAATAAATTGGCAAAACCGACAAGGACTCATTATTATTGCAGTTTTTAATTTCAATTAATTTTATGTTACGTTTGCATACGAAACTAACTTCTTTAGTAAAGGATGACTGTAAATTTACACAACAAATACCTCCTATTGCCCTTCCAAAATTAGCATTTCTTTCAGCAAAACTAAAATAATCGATTTTAAAATTAGGAAGACTCTTAACAATAAACTCTTCATCATGTTAAGATATAAATGTTTCTAATAACAAAATTAAACCATACTTATTTAGTAAATGAAAAAGGAATCTTCACCAACCTTGGCTCTTAGTCCACATACATTATAAGACAATATTTTAAAATTGCTAACCGTCTGAGGCACTATAATATTGTCCAACTCCTTATCAGCTGTTTGAGAACATTGTCCTGAGAAATTGGTGTTTAGTCCCTAAGAAGATGTTGTCTCCACTCCTTTCTCGTCCGTCCGTCCTGGTTGTAGCTTCCCTGGACCGTCCTTTCTCAACTCCGCTTTGCGCGATGAGAAATCGTAGTTGAATAGAACCTTCAGCTTCGCTATTCCATCCGTTCGGCCGGCCATCAGTGTGTTGTCCTCCCAGGTGAATTTGACAACTTCTATTCTAATGTGGTCAAAAACTAACGGCATACGACGTCTTCCCAACTCTTTTTCTATCTCCCGTCGGACTGCAGCAAGGTAGGTTCGCTTTAATCTTACATCCTCTGTGTAATCCCTATGTACGACATAAGATGTTCCCTTTAACTTATGATCCACCCAATATCGTCATGTAGAAATCTGACTACATCATTCGGTTGAAATGAATGACCGACCATCTTAGTGTCTTAGTGGGTGAGAGGCTGGAGGCGTTAGTCCCTTGATCAAAGATTGGTACCGAAGGTTGTACCACCTAAGACACGAGGTTTTTCCTGTTGAGTTTGGTTCACTCCAACCTATCGTGATTGGAGGACCCACTATAACTAAACGATGGTCGGCTCGAGTAGAAGGAATTGACCCAGCTTCGTTAGTGAAATTGGGAAGCTACAATTAGCAGCGATCTCTGATTGGGAATGCTGGAACTAACCACACAACACCCGACTAACCTTCTAGGACAGAACCTTGGCGGACTAATACAGCGATTTTCTTATTATTGATAACAATTGTATAACAAAATATTGTTTCCTGTTTAATAAAAACGTTATAAAAATTATTTTGTATAAATTAAAAGACAATAGTACTAAGAGGGGATGGAAGGGGGATTATCTGGACGTTATACACTTATCCCATTACGATAGAAGACGTTAAAAGAATGGGGAACGATCGTTCCCTGGAGTAGAAGACGGAATTAATTGTAATTGGAAAACAAAGCGACTAATTGCTTCGATGAAACGACCAGGTTTTGTACAAATTTCATACGGCGTCTTTTAGCTGTTTTACAAAATCACATGTGAAAAGTGATTATTTTCTCAAAAACGGGAGATTATAAACATTTTAATACTTGATAAGTGGTAAATCTGAAGCGTTAATTTAAGGTAGACGGAGTTGGTTTGAAACACACTGTACAGAAAACACCTCCTTTGCAAGTTTTATTTTTTCAGTAAAAAAAAACTATATAATCGATGCATTACCTGATACTCAATGTTTAATAATCATAAAAAGTACAATATGAAAAATAAGCAATTTTGGTAGTTTTTAATTAAAAACATAAAAATTCCTAAATATTTCAATTACCAGAAGAAAATGTTCGTTAGTTGATAGGTAAAACACTGGAATTTGGAATGTTGCCATTACTTTCTTTCGCTCGTGTGAGTTTCTCGGCCTTGGTCGGTCTCACTCGCTTCGCTCGTTTCGTTGACGCTGCCCTGCCATCTTGTAACTATAAGAATATCCAATTTTTGACAATGACATCGCTATTTGTCATCGTAGAGAAGTGGGGTTAGTACAATCTGCAATTTTGTACCTAATGAATTGTGTTTTGAGTTGAATAACATGCTAGACATGAACAAAAACCCGTTTTAAAATGGCCGCCATTTTGACATTTTAAGATAGATATATCTAAATTTCAATAGGAGTATATATAACACAGACAAGACGATAAATCCTATATATTTCAAACTTTGCATTTATTTATATTCTTTTTATTGTCCCATATAGGAAACATATAGTGGTAACAAAAAATAATTTAAGGAGGAAACAGTTATCGAGTTGAAAAATTTAATTTTTCTAAATATTATGTATTTGGTATTATATTGGGTATCAAATAAGACCTAACCTAAACTAACCTAACTTAAGCTAAATCCTACTCTAGTTCCAGGCTAATTGTACTGTTATTATTAACAGTTTACCATGTATCTTTAGACAAACTGTATTTACTAAATTGTTTACAGTAAAGTTAATCAAATAAAAATAATAAAAATGTGCATACTTTTATTTTGAAGTGACTGTACGCAATCCAAAATCAGCATTCAGTACAGGTATCCCTCTGATGTGGTATTGGATAATCAATCTAAACACTGATTGTAATATAAGTAAAGGTGCTTTGTGTCTGTAACTTTTGAAAAATATTTTATTTGCAAAAGTTTTTATTGATTTTGTATTAGGTAAAGTCTGTGTTATGACACATAGACATTACACTAACTTTCTCAAGATACAACATATAGTGTTTATTTTATTTTGAAGTAACTGTACACAATATAAAATCAGCAGTCAGTACATGTATCCCTGTGATGGGGTATTGCATAATCAATTTAAACACTGATTATAATATCAGTGAAGGTGCTTTATGCCAGTAACGTTCCTTATACAGGATGTAAAAATAAGTCAAACATGTTTAGTAAGGTTTTATCGTTTTCGGTTTAGTTTATCCGTAATCCGCCATTTAAATTTTTTTAGTAGAAAAATTAAAATTTTAAAAACCCTTCAAGGTATTGTTATGCAACTTGGTAAATGTCTTACGTACTTAGATCTCCGATAAAAATATTTTTTAATTCATAAAATTTCAAAAAGACGACCGTTTAAAATTTAAAAAAATTTGAATATCTTGAAAATCATCAACTTTTTACAAAAAAAATCTTTTACAAATTAATAATGTTTGACTTATTACGTGTAGAAACCGGTTCTGAATTGCCCGCTACGGTTTTTTGATACACCCTGTATATATTATTTGCAAAGATGTTTTTCACACTACTATCACATACCCTTATCTAGAAAGCACCATCGATTTATGTCCCCTACGCGTCATAAATAAGTAACTTTATACTTTACAAGAAAATATAAAGCACTAAAGTCGCCTTAGATACATCCTATCATATTTGGATATCAACTGCGACAGAAATATTTTATTTGATCGTCTGTTGTCCAATGTAAAGTAGAATTGAGAGGGTGTCATTTAAAACGTAAGTCCTTTATAAATAAATAATTCGATAGAATATATGTATTCTTTGGAGAATTTTAAACGTATGTTCATGACTTTGGAGATTTTCTTTTCTGGAATGTTTTCAAAACTCAAACACTCTTTAAAATATCGAATAAATGTGAAGATCCAGTGAAAAATTGAACACAAAGAATTAAATTGTTAATTTTATACAAAATGAACTTATAAAGAGTTAGTCATGGTACTTACCTAGGCCCAAAATATAATGTAGTAACTAACGGGTATCGTATAACAATTCCACTCGCTTCGCTTGTTCCTAGTCAGCCTAGGAAGGTATATCGTATCAGTGACTTACCTCAACAAAATATCAGAGGTCTGTGTTCGGAATTACCTTTTTGACAATAACTTACCTATTTGTCTTCTTTGAGATGTGAGGTTGGTACCACTGCATGCAGAATTGTAATCTGCAACATTTTTATCTAATATAGTCCAATAACACGAGATATGAACAAAAAACTGCTTAAAATGTCCGCCATTTTGAAATTTTTACTTTGATTTTCCAAATTTCAATATAGAGCACACCTTGTATATGGTTCCTACTACAAAATTTCTTATTCGTGTCTAAATTTTTACGACCGTTAACATGTTTACATACAATCGTCAAGGACGACGGAAAGACGAGATAAGGAAAAATCAGTTTTTTTGTGGCCATGAAAAGTGAAGATTCGTCAATAAAACGGAGTTACCCTTATACTTAGTTAAAGGTTATTAGTTTCCTGTGCAGTAGAACAACCGTTTATTTAAAGTGGACCCTCCCTCCACCACACAAGAAGGAAAAAAAACTCTTTAGAAATGGGATTGGAAGACATGTGCCTGTATCAATGTGTTATTTTTGGGGTTTTTCAAATCATTCCGAAACTTTCATATTGTAACGATATCATAATCTCACCTAGATAAACAATCGAAATCATGACATCTAATAATAAAATAATTAAAATATTAAAAAATGTACGTGATAAATTACAATAGAACCAGGATTTATACAACCTCGAAGAAAACACATGGGCTACAGTAACGGAATCTTAGGGGAGCGCAGAGTTTTTTTTTACAAAAAAAGAGAAATCGAAGGGAAAGCCAGCGTCCTAACGGTACACAAGTAGAAAGTCTAACGGTGCTTCAAAAAACACAAAAACGGAAAGGAGAAAGTAGGTGGACCAATCGAAGACGATCTCATGCTTAAAAAACAACGGAAAGATTTAAAAACAACCACTAGGAAGCGAAAAAACACACATGTTGAGAAAGTTAGAAAAAAATCAACGAATCAGCGAACAGGGCGCGAAACTCGTGTTCGAGAGAAGGAGTCTTAAAAATAAAGTCTTAGAAAAGGAGTCTAACAAGGGAAGTCGAGACGGAAGGTTATGGACACAGATAGTCTGCTCTGTGTTCCATAAAGTTGTTCAACAGTAAAGAAAGAGACAAGAAGTCTCTTTGTTAATTAAAAAGTTTAATAAGTTTAATTTAAAGTAGAGTAAAAAGAAAGGAAGATTTAAGTAACAATAGGAATTGCAGATTAGGAGTCTTGTGGAGTTTTCTTTAAAAAATCAGATCGAGAAAAGGAGTTCGATTAACCAGAGCCAAGGGATTACCGTCATCGCAGAAAGGAGCTGGAAATTGGAACAACCCAGAGAGCGAGAGAAAGCGTTATAATCAAGGAATAAAGTGTTTTGAGCAGTGTGGTGTTTTTAAAAAATAAAAGAGTCAATTATAGTTTTATGTGTAGTGAAAAAGTGCAAATCGACCGATCAAAAGGACCAGCATTTGATAAGTACCAAAAATTTTGTTAATTATTAAATTCATCATAAATTTGTTTCACTTTCAATTGAGCCATTAAAAGACCTATTGACCCGAGATAAGAGATTGTGTTTGTTAAATAAATGTAAAACTGAGCTAACCTATATATTAAAAAGATAATCATTTTAATGTAAAGTAAAAAAATTAAATTTGTAAAGAAATATAATAAAACCCTAAAAGGGAACTAATAATTTGAATATTCAAGTAATAATTAATGTTAAAAATAAAGTAAATTTGTATTTTAATTGTCTGTTATAAATACATTAAAATAAGGAATGAGTGAGGAATAAATGATTTAGTTAAGTAAGAATTGAATAATTTCATGTACATGTTTCATTGTTTTGTTGTTTTTTATTCATGCTAAATTAAACTAAAGATTTTATCCAGGTAAACGTTGTTGTTAATGAGTATTAAACATATAATTGATATGTTAGCATCATAAATGTTATATATTGGCTTTTAATTAATTTAGAATAACATCATAAATGTTATATTTGTCGCACAACGTGTGGCTTTAACAAATAATTTAAAAGAAGAACATCAGTGAATGTTATAATATTTTCTTCCATTGGATTTTACAGTTTGGAGTCATACTTCGCCAAAGTTTTATTGAAATCGATGTAACGATTTTGTGAAACTGTGAATTTTATAACTGCTCAATAAACGGGTTGCTTAAAATATGGTGAACAAAAATACAGTTCAAGGGAATTTTTTTGAGTTCTAATTGTAGGTACAACTAAGAAAAAAATTAATCAAAAATCTTTTGAGCCTATTTTGAGAAAAAGACAATTTTGTTTCATGGCAAGTATTCTCAGAACTTGTTTTTTTTCAAATAATACAAAAAATAGGTGGTAAATATGCTCTTTATTAAATTTCATCTGAATAGGTTCACCCGTTTAGATAGTAGGTCACTTGCATGTAAAACAGACATCCTTCAAAAAATCAATTTTTATAGGCTTAAGTAGTGTTTTTCTGAATAATTCAGTATCAATTATTTTGTTCCATTACAAAACCTAATTACGCCCTAACCTAACCAACGTATTATATGCTATGACGTATTTATCTCAAAACCTCAACAAAAAAGAAAGAGATTTTTCAACGCCTTCCAATTAAATTAAAACTGTAACATTACCTCAGCTGACTTGTTTTCACAGCCTTTGTTTCCTTTAAAGGAAGATGAAGATAGTTAATGAAAACAGATTGACTGAGACAACTCATCAATCTTACAACACGAAGAAGTAAAAACATCCTTTGAACTTATATAGGCTAGGTTATGTATTAATTTATTTTGTAAACGAGGATAATTGCAGTTTATGTAGTCGCTTTCTTGGGTTTTGATAGGTACGTTTAAAAAGAAACAAATATTTGTAAAATTACCATTTGAAACTAGATCGATTTTTGATGCAAGTATGATATAGTTTAATCGAATATTTACATTATTTATATGTATATAAACGATTAGACGACGTTTCGAAATTTTATCACCTCCCGTTATCAACCGATAAACCTTTAGACTTTAGACCCAGTTGCGGTGTCACTGAGTTCGGGATTAAATGTTGAAGGTTTTAATAATTAACTTTGGATCATTAAGTTTCCGGAAGCTCAATTCCCAACTTAATTAATGTTAGTATTGTCCGAGTGCTAATGTTAAAACTAATTAAATTAATCTTTTCAAAGCTATGGTACATGGGCAGGCCTGGGGTAACTCATACCTTGGATATTATCCAGAAATGTAGACGCTAGTCTAGCTCTCTAGCGATGTCGTTTTAGTATCTTACAGCCATGTTGGAAATCAATTCTAAAAGTAGTAATCTAACTAAAGCTGGGCCTCACGTGATTAGGAAAACCACAAGTCAATACAACTATTCATTAACACAATAAATGACACTTGAACTGAGCTGGGTCACCATAAACAGGGTTTAGATGCTAACGGACAAATTATCTAACGATTTTATCAGAATAACCAACCTTTTAAGTCTCCTTTAGAGAGATTAGACCTTGTTATCACGCCTTGTGGAGAATTAATGGGAAACATATCAGATTCACAAGTATAGAGATTGTCATTTACTTTCGGAACATACTGTATATTATTTCGTAACTCTGTATTCCAAACAATTTGCCCGCCATTTTTGACAATTAAATTTTTTAAATTTTCAATGATTCTATATGAGCACATTATACGAAATCACTTTTCCTGAGGCCATGAAACGTAAAGATAATTACATCGTACAGGCAAGGTGCAACACGTTAACTGTAACAAAGTTTCGCTTTTATCGTTTATCGTTTAATGTTAGGCTTTATCGAAATCCTAACATTAATTTATGTTGAGTTACTTGAATATGTTATTACTTAAACTTGTTATTATTACTTGACACTGGTTTACTGCCCTCCTGTGTGTAACAATACTTTAATAACTCAACACTGTGCCATGAGGGAATAAACCCAGATAGATTCTGTCGTCAATTTGTTAGAGTGTTCCCAAGTTGTTTTATTGTTGCAGTCGAAGTGTTTTCCGTTCTGAAGTCATAATATAAATAATGGTAAAGATTTCTGTTGTGTTGTTCCATCATAGTACTTACCCAGCCCTGTTCGCACATAATTTTGATACTTCGATTTTCACCCGTTATTAGTTACGTTTTACAATCCAATAATGATGGGGGGGGGGGTTATTACCTTTCTACACAAACGATAAACAAAGTAAGCAGGATTATCTTATTAAACCTTTTAACTTTCAACTCAAGACAACCACCGATTGTTTATGGTGGGCCCTCCCACCACCATACCAAATGTCAGGAAAAACCAAACTGAACAGAAAAAAACCTTGTCTTAGGTGGGAATCGAACCCACAACTTCGGGTTAAGCATCTGAGATATGTACTAAGACACTTGTGTCTAGTCAATCATTTAAGATTATTTGAATGGTGTAGTCTGATTGCCTAATCTACCCCTGGAAAAAATTAGCCTTGTCTATAAGTTTTGATATTTTTACCCAGTTAGCGTGCGTTCTTTAACTTCCTGGGTAAAACTCTAAAAAGTTGAGAACTTCCCACATTCATAATTCTCGTAGTTGTTGTACTTTAACGCCAATGATGGTAAAGGCGAATTGAACACCATGTACGTATGAATTAGGGCTAATGTAATGGCACAATAGAGAAGGAAACCGGAAGTAATCCCAATAGGGGGAAAACTCCAGAACAGTCCGAAAGCTTTGTAATTGTTGCAAATTTGTAAACATTCAATATTACGTTGTAACTTTTGTTCTAATTGAAAAGTTGGGATTGTTCCAGCTTGCTTATAGAATGTTTAATCCCAGAGTAAGTGGTTTCTTTGTACAAAGGATTGATTTAGAGAGAGGGGAAGACGTAATCATCTGATATTTTATAAGTTTTATAAGTTCTTCGTTGGACATTAAAGAGAGGGCGATTAAATCGTTTTGGATGGTCAAAAATATGCCCGCTTACCAAATTTGATTTAAGTTAATCCATACGTTTGAGCAACTTCTATATTGATTTTATCACATGAAATATAAAGAAAGGGATCTAATCCAAGACTACAGTGGATTGCCACTGTTATACAATGGATAATAAAAATCTTGTATAAGTTACACAACGTTCGGCCTAGTGCAAGAAGTTACTTAATTTTCTTATTGCTTCAACAAGTCAAATATTCAATTACTTTTTATAATTTGTTTCAATTTAAAAGTTAGGTTAGATATAGTTTCCTAGTCTGTATGAAGGGGTTGATTGGAACGGGAGAGGAGGGAGGACTTGTTAAGGCTTTAACAACATTATTCTTCACATTTTTATAGTTTTGGTTTATCGTTTAGCGTGGGTATTATCCCAACCCCTCCACCAACCTATTTTATATTCTCAGATAGGTGTAGTCTTTTCAAATATAGTTTTTAGTAAAATACGTTTTATCGCCACTTGAACCAAAAATTGTTTTATCAAAATTGTTTATCCGTTGACTTCGCTGCCCTATTTTTAACAAATATGTCTATAATGTTAACTCCAGATTTACTGGTAGTTGCCATAATTAGTCTGAACTAAAAATCAGCGACATATTTGAAATTCTACTAAATTTTGCTGATTTAAACTTATTTCCCAAAATCTCGATGAGACGAGAGAGACCGCCAGGTTACGTCATTTCTGTCAAATACGGTTGGCAACACTGGAGACGTTGCTTTTAAATTAATTATTTACACAAGGAAAGTGCTTGGCACAGGATTCAGCCCACCAATGAAGTTCCAATATTAACACTTGAGAGGAAATTATTTTTAAAATATTTATTTCTTCAATTCCTTTCTGTGAATAGTTTTCTCAGTTTGATGACGTACAATGAAGATTAATTTGTTTTCACGAATCGTGATTTCCTTTTAATACCGGATGATTGGTGTTAATAATCAAACAGCTTCTCACTATAATTTATTCGAAATCGGTAAATCTATTTTGAGATATGCTAACTTTCTCGGTGAAATACACGATTCTTTATAATTTTATGACCCATAACGGACAAAGAAGAGTGAGATTTTCTTTTAGGAGAGATTATGATTTAGTAAAGAAATGATGTTTTCTTTGTATTGTGACGAACAATTGAACTACTTCCGCCATTTTGAAAAACTAATTTAATATTATAAGCATTGTGATGACTTTACGACATGTAGGAAGCAAATATTTTCTATTTATATTTGTAGCCGTGTTATGTTATACTGTATTACTCTTGAAATGAAGAACCGGTTTTGGGTCCTTAGAGAGGACATTTCTGTGAAACTCTTAAAGCCAAATTTAAATTTAGGTTTAATGCAGTTAGTTAGATTTTTGGAGAGTGAATTGTGCACATTTAATAGTTTATTATTAGTAAAGTATATTTACTGTTTAACTTCGGACATATTCTGAAGTCTAACTTTGAGGATGAAATATCCACCCTATTATAAAATATAATACAACATAGAAGAGGGATATTTAATAAATTACGCAGTTAAGATAGAACACTTCGTTCTCACCTCCACTTCACATAAGTGGGGTATGAATGAAAATATCTATGAATATTAAATTATTAGGCTATTAAATATGCTTTTATATTAAACGCATCGATTATATGGTTTTTTTATATAATGGTCTTTGGATATAATTGTCTGAGGATATAATTCCTGAATTAATTGAGAAATTGAGACCAACTGTTTAATACAACGGTTTAATGGAAATTAAGTAACCATTTTCATTTAACCGTTTTAAAAATGACGTTTATTAAGATTGGTTGATTTCAAATATAATGAAAACCGTTGATTTTACAAAAACCATTAATAAGATGTTTATTGTATGTCCAAGGATAACCATAGGTAAAACTGTGTTTAAACTAATTCCTGATCATTACTACGATTCAAAGCTCTCGATTTCCAACGACCTGTGAGATTTTGTTAACTGTACAATACAAAATATAACTTCAAATTTACAAAACTTCAAACGTTTGTATAATATATTTTTGTTCATAATACCTACACAGCAGTGGTAACAAAATGTGCACTGTGTTTAAAATCACCCAGAAAGTTTGGAACCCTACTTACCGGACACGCTGTAGAGACGTAAGTAAAGTCTACAGTCTTTAGTCCAAAACGTTTCTCTTATTGAACGGTAGCGAGAGAGAGAGAGCCTATCTATCACAATAAAGCTAGTGGATTCTTGTGCATAATTTAATACAATGTCACGAACTTTCTTAAACTTCCCCCATCTAAAGATCTCTCCTCGTGATCTGCCTGACTTTCCTGATTAATATTGATTTCCTGCTAAACCGATCATTCCTCGTATCCTTCTAATTGTCATTAGTTCTGTGTATCCGATAAACTGATTTTAATGAAATTTGTAAGAACTGTAATCCTCTGTAAATACCGTGTAACATACCACGAGCCACAAAGTACCTACAGAATACATAAATTAGGATAGACGAAATAAACATTTCACAAAGTCCTTTAAATTCTAAAATCAAGAGAACTTATTTTCCCACTATTACCGTTTAACGTTATATTTCCTGAGGCTGAATTCCCCCCCCCATTAATTCATCACAAGCCGTAACTAAAACAACGTTAAACTCTCGAAAGAATGTACAATAGGTTGTTTACATCGATAAAACAGTTAGGTTACTACCCCGCTGGCACTTCACCCATGTTTATTAGTAACAATATGATCACAGTTTCACTTGATGTTCAATTTTATTTTAGTTTTTCCGATCACGTTGTATCAGTTATTTTAAGTCCTGGGTTAGATTCTTAGGTTTATCCTAACTAAACCGTTAAGTAACTATCCCGTTTGCATTTAACCTCTTTTTGTTAGTTGTAAGTGAACATTAAATTGTCTTAGATAAGAGTTTAAAATTACATTTCTAAAAGTAACTTCTCTATAAAGTTGGGTTTGATATCATTTCATTACGAATTTGAATTTGTGATAAAGTAAAAATTAATGCAAAATTCAAAATGGTAAACATTGTAAAACTTCGGCGGAACCATTATAACATGGTGTATGAAAGTAGGTGTATAGGTAGCCACCCAATCAATGTCGACATTTTACTGTATCTGTTTTGAGATTCCCTAACCCACAAAAAACGGATTTTTGAAGCTCTGTTATTGTTTTACAGCCTCATTAATGAAGCGATTTTAATACACTTTTTATGTGGGAGTATTTTGGCTCGATATTTACTTTTTTCGGTAATTAAAAATCTGGGTCTAACGATTTCGATTAAATTCGTCTAGCCTCATAGAAACCATACAAAAGATATTGTTCGCCAGCTCTTAAAAAATGTCGTTATTTATTGGTGGAAAAACTAAAATCTCAGTTGTTTAAAAGACGTATTTTTAAAATGCTTTTTACGCATTTAATTTCAATTTTTGTTAAATATAATAATTACCCAGAATAGTGTCAAAATAACAGATAAAAAAAATAGTTACATTGAAAACTTATGGTGAATTTATTGAAGAAGCGATGTAAGCTTTGCCTCCATTTAAATATCTTCATATATATATATATATATATATATATATATATATATATATATATATAAATATATATACATATATATAGTGTATTACTTTATTCATAATTACAATTAGGACCGTGTCCGCCATGTGTTCTGTATCTTAACTATCTCACAAAATAACATATTCTAACAATTAATTAACACTTTGAGCCCAAGATTTTATCTCAATGGATTACTTGATCATTAAATCCCGGCACACCCTGTGAATAATGATCTACCTAGACATTTCCTTCCAGACATTATGCAAGACCTCTAGGTCTGGAACGGATTAACACATTCATGTTGCAACCGTGATTATCCACACTGACCTCAGATACGTTGGTATTTTCCTTTTGTGAAGTGGGGTTGAGAACTGTTCTTTCTGAACTGGTTCTTTAAATATATCAGAGTAATGAATCATATGTAAAAAGAACTTTTGCTTGATCTAGATAGATTAAATATTAGCACCATGTAATCCTGTCGCCAATATTTAACCATAACAATTAGAATTCACTTCCAATTTTACCCACTATGCTGGGTCAACATCATAACTTTTTGAGCCTTCAACCCGGAAACATTCATTCACACGTTGAATTGCTATTTTTGGAATCGTAAAATGCAATGCAACCATAACATAAAAAAAAAAGTTACATTTCTATTGTGTCATTTTCATGACCGACTTTAACAGAAGATTAGTACAATGTTTAGATAATTTTAGATATTATAGAGATTATATATTTTATGTACATACGTATGAAATGAGAAAGTTTGTTCGTTATTTATTTCTACTAGTAGCTGTAACACATCGACAGACCTTTGGTTTGGTCTATATTGGAGAGTAAGTTTCTTCCCAAGAAGACGGGTCTATACGATGACAACTTAAAATAATCCTTTGTTTCAGGTACACTAATGTGAACAGCTTGTGAGAAATTTTGGAAAATACATTAACTCTGATAACAGATAGTGTTATTTTGAAAGTCTGAAGTTAAATGAAACATTTGAGTCAGACTTAACGTCACGAAAGTTAACCTAACCCCCCCCCCCGCAGTTGTTAATTATTTATTTATTTTAATTCGTAATTATTAATTTGGCGTGCGTACGTTTCCCTGCTGTAGATAGAGACAAATATCAGATGTCTATTATTTAATGTACTGTTAATATAACTCTTAAATCTTCGAGTCAAACCTCAATTATAGACCCGGCTAGTTACGTATCCCCCATTAATAATTGACAATTTATGAAACAGTCAAAATATCATTCCATGGCATTAACAAAGGCCGTGTAATTACATTTTTTTTTGCATTGATAGTTGGCAAATTTATAATTTAGATAATTTTTAGATATTGAATTTCTCTCCTTGACAGTGGAGAGAGACCATGAAACCTTATCCTACATATAGTTATTTATCATTATTCACTCACTGTATTTTATTTTTGGGAAATAAGTCCTTTACCTTTACTACATTTGTAATAACAATGGATGTCATTTAACAACACTTGAGAGATGTTGTCAGATTGCTTGTTCTACGCCGTAGTTTCATTAACAACACCTATAAAGTTCATCGGTTCTCCACTAGATATTGCTAAACTAGCCGTCAACTATTTATTAATGTTATCACAAGTACATTACCTCAGGACAAAACAAATTGAAAATACAAATGAATTCATCTCAGAAGTACAAATACATTATTCTGTGCGACAGCACGAGTTGAAATCTAATATATGCGAAGAATGTAATGTCATTTACATTAGTGTGTAGAGCTTTGGTGTAGTAGCAAAGAGAATTTATAAGTGTGTTGACATACAAGTAACCCTTTTAATCTTTAAACCTAGTAATTGCTGAAAAAAGTCTTTAACAAATTTATTCACTTCAAACATTATTGTGTAACGCGAGTTATGAAAATAATATCACATTGAGTTATCAACTGTTGTAAAGTAAAGATAATTTAAAATGATTAGAATACCTGAAATTTATTTACTTTTAACTCATTTAGTTCTGATAAAAGTGTGGGGATATAACTGGTGATAAATGTGTGGCGACGTAATCTGGTGATAAAAGTGTGACGATATAATCTGGTGATAAAAGTGTAGCGATATAATCCGGTGATAAAAGTGTGACGATATAATCTGGTGATAAATGTGTGGGGATATAATCTGGTGATAAAAGTGTAGCGATATAATCTGGTGATAAAAGTGTGGGGATATATTCTGGTGATAAAAGTGTAGCGATATAATCCGGTGATAAAAGTGTGACGATATAATCTGGTGATAAATGTGTGGGGATATAATCTGGTGATAAAAGTGTAGCGATATAATCCGGTGATAAAAGTGTGGGGATATAATCTGGTGATAAAAGTGTAGCGATATAATCCGGTGATAAAAGTGTGACGATATAATCTGGTGATAAATGTGTGGGGATATAATCTGGTGATAAAAGTGTAGCGATATAATCCGGTGATAAAAGTGTGGGGATATAATCTGGTGATAAAAGTGTAGCGATATAATCCGGTGATAAAAGTGTGACGATATAATCTGGTGATAAATGTGTGGGGATATAATCTGGTGATAAAAGTGTAGCGATATAATCTGGTGATAAAAGTTTGGGGATATAATCTGGTGATAAATGTGTGGGGATAAAATCTGGTGATGAATGTGTGGCGATATAATATGGTTGTTATGTTTGAGCAGAATTTGTATGTAAAAAAGCTATAGTATATGATTTGGTTGGAAATTTAGCGTCTGAGATAGTTTTTATTGAAAAGATGAAACTTCCGTTATTATAATTTTTAAAAAGCAGATCTATCTTGAATAATAAACAAGACAATCACTTACGTTATTTTTATCAAATACGGTTGGCAGCACTGGATGCCTTTTAAATTATTTACACTATGAAAGTGTTCGGCACAGGATTCAACCCAACAAAGGTGATTCAATATTAACACTTGGGATAGAATTAGTTTAAAATATTTACTTTAACAGTGGCTGTACAACTTGACTCCATTGAGCATCAGAAAAAATACAAGTTAACTAGTTATAAGTTTGAATAACACATTCAATTCGATTTTCTGAATTCTTTAAGTAAAGTTTGTATGATCACAGTAATTAGGTGCTGAATTCTTAATTTTTGTTTTTATGTACGTGGACCTCTTATACACCCTACCAAATTTAGGGTATAAATTTACTAAATTTTTAAAACTATAATAAACTAAAGTTATGAGAGACATGTTATCTATTCTCGAAAACATGAATGACGTGAAATAGTTTTTTGTACGTGTATTAACAACTTGTTGATTGTACTGTATTTTACTTTTATATTAATTAATTAAAAAAAATAATAAAAAAACAGTTTCATGAACAAGCCTTGCGTTTGAATATACATTTTGAATTTTAGAGGACTAAAAACTAATATATTCAGAACCCCCCCTCAATCTCTTTGTTTACCATTGAAATATTTTCACAAAATATTGTGCGAGAGTAAAAAAAGTGTTTGCATCTGTTCACAGCTGTGTCTCAGAACGTACAAAACACCTTAATGAGAGAAATGTTTTCCTACACCTTCCAATTAAATTAAAACTGTAACATTACCTCAGCTGACTTGTTTTCACAGCCTTTAATTATTTCCTTTAAAGGAAGATGAAGATAGTTAATGAAAACAGATTGACTGAGACAACTCATCAATCTTACAACACGAAGAAGTAAAAAGATTCTTTTATCTTTTTTAGGTTATGTTTAAAAATTTATTTTGTATGCATTGGGTTGAAAATTTCCAAGTAAAAAGTGGGCTATGCGTAAATTTGATAACGAAATTTCCAGAATTTAGAGTGTAAAATAATCTGAACCCTGAACTGTACAACTTTTCTTATTATAATATTATACTGATATAATTTTTTATATTTTAGTTATTAGGCTATTAAATTATTTTTCTTGGTTTTAAATACTTCAAATATTTTATATTCTTGTACAATTCTTTAACTAAACAAAAAAGTATATATTAAGTGTAAGAACGGAAACAATTACGTCAGCTGTGAAAACAAGTCAGCTGGGACGATGTCGCTGTTTTTAATTAAATTGAAATGTGTAGAAAAACATCTCTCTTATTAATGAGGTTTGTTCCGAGACAAAGTTTCAGTTAACGGGAGAGAAGTTTATAAAACAATGAACTCGTTTTATGTTTGATGTTTCTTTATCTAAAATAAATTGTTTGACCAACGACACATACCTTCCTATATCATCTAATTTGAAAAACCTTTAAATTCACAGAATTCCTCAATTTGACATTTTTGTTTAATTTTCATTTAAAAACGATTTTCACTCTTATCAGGGTTTCACTTATGGTGAGTAACAGTGTGGCAATACAGATATAGCATTGCTGGAACGATATTATACTATGTTCCAGGTTTAGTTGACAGTGTACGTAGCAGTGCTATTACGGGATTCTACAAGTAATATATTGGTAGAAAATATTGTATTTATTCTAAAAGAAACAAAAATAGTCAATGAAACAACCCGTTGCCATTTAAAATTGGATATAAGTTTGTTTATCAACCAAACTTTTTCAGTATGGCTAAGTAGTGCTGAAAGTAGTACATGGCCAATTAAACGTGGAACGTACTATAGTGTATGCTTTGTGTAGGTATGCATGTGATTCGTTCTAACATGTTAATTCGAATTAAAATTGGCCGTCAAAAAAAGAAATATTTGGAATTGTAAATTCAGTTTGTGTTTCTTATTTAAAAAAAAATCAAATATATGTATGATCTTCGTTATGAAACATATTAATTAATATAAAAAGAAAACGAACATTATGAGAAACTAAGGAATCAAATAAAAGAGGACTCAGGGATATTTTTATTACAGTAAATAGATGAGGGGTAATATTTAAAAAATAAATATTTTTCTTTTTTTATTTAAAAACCGATTACAAGGTATTAAAAAAAATCGTATTTTCCTTTTTATAAAAAATACAAACACATTACTAAATGAAACAAACTTAATTACAAGTGTGCAGTTTTTCATCAATCTCCTTTGGAAATTACATTTTATAATTTAGCTTAAAATATGTAGATGTGCTAAAAAAAAATTAATGAAATTATTAAAATGTTATATTAAATAAGTTTTGAATCATACGAACATGTCCTGAATAGTCCGGACTACAGAGATTCTAATGTAAATAATTTTGTGAGAAAGTTTGTACGTTATTATAACAAATGGATTTTACTGTTAGGTCTTTATTGTGGAGTGATTTTCAAAACAATTAAATATTAGTTGAGATCCTTTGCCATGACAACCTAAAACAATCCTCAGCGTTCATATAATACGAAAAGTGCGTATTTTAGACAAATTTCTGTGTATCCGCTCGCTTGTCGACTTATTTTGTTATTAATACATACGACCGTAAAGGTGTCCGTTGTAAACGGTTAAGAGAAGATTGCAAGAGCAATCATTGAAAGTCTTTACATTCCTTAACAGTACTGCTTCTTTTGAATGTTTCCAGAGAGAAGATTGCAAGAGCAATCATTGAAAGTCTTTACATTCCTTAACAGTACTGCTTCTTTTGAATGTTTCCAGAGAGAAGATTGCAAGAGCAATCATTGAAAGTCTTTACATTCCTTAACAGTACTGCTTCTTTTGAATGTTTCCAGAGAGAAGATTGCAAGAGCAACCATTGAAAGTCTTTACATTCCCTTCGCCAGGCATGGATTTACCACTAGGCCCGGGCCTAGGGGCGCACGGCACCAAAGGGCGCAACTGTCATAAACAAATCGAAATATATTTTTTTTTATTTACATTCAAAAAAATTAAAATTCTACTCATACTATTATTATACCGTGTTAATATTATTAGGCCAATTCTGACACAATTTTATGTGAGTTTACGTGAAGTGTGTAAATTCGCATTAGAATCGTCACACAAACACAACAAACTTTACAGCGGAGGCGCCCTGCCCGGAGTTGCGAGTGCCTCTACTGGCTGTGGCTAGTGCTAGGTCGAGTCCAGGCGCAAGCGCCCTGTCGTCAACCCCGCCCCCGACATCATCCTTCCACGTTTCCACATTCCACCACCGCACGCGCCACTACCCTCTTGTCTGTCACCTGACCTGAACAGTTAATCAGTTGTCGAGTTGTCGTTGTCGTGGGTCGTTGAGTGTTGTCACTAGTCAAGTTACCCCGTGGTGTTTTTGTCACAGACAAGTGATTTGTGGTTAGTCTTAAATCAGTGCTTTGTTCGCGTGTTTTCTAATGCTGATTTGCTGTTGTCCATTCAACTTTTACAGTGTGGTCCATGCGGCATTACTTTGTTGCCGCAAATAAATATTGTTTATTGTTATTATTGTTAAAGTAATCATGAGTGTTTAATAATGAGCTTTAAATCAAAGCCTAGTGGTGCAGAGTTTAGAAAAAGGCGCGAAGAAAAAGATGAGAAAAGTGAAAAGGTTATTAAAAATGTTCCTAAAATAACAACTTTTTTTTCGCGAAATGTTCGAAGTCAAGTTAGTAATGATGGTAACAGTGAAAATGTACAGGCTGTTTCCCATGACGCTTCTTACAGTTCTAACGTCGAAGAAGTTGCTTTTGAACCCGATCTTGTACCAGAACTTCAAAATAAATCTGCTGATGCTGAAGACGGAGTTCATGTAGAACGTGGTAGAGATAGTAAAGGCTTTTTCAGTTCCGACCCGGCTTTATGGGATGTAAGTGATGAACTAAGAGATTATATTTGTACCCAAAGTAGTGTAAAGCAAAATAGTGACTCCGATTTTAATGAATCTAAAAGACCGTACCCAGATAAAATTCGCTTTCTGTCTAAGAGTTTGTTTATGAAAAAACTTCAAAATGGAGAAACAAAAAACAGAGCGTGGATGGTTTATTCACCATCAAAAGGTTCCGTTTTCTGCGTTCCGTGTATGCTATTTGACGAGTCAGACAACAAGGGCGCATTTTCAAACGGATTCAATGACTGGAAAAATGCAAATCAACGCGTAAAAGACCATGAAAACAGTTTTAACCATAAAAACAGTTTAGAAAAACTAAAAATTAGGAGTTCTTTGAAAGGTCGTGTTGATGTTAAACTTACCGAAGCTCTATAACTTGAAGTTCACTATTGGAGGGAGGTACTTAAGAGAGTGGTGGCAGCTGTTAAATATTTAACTGTGCAAGGGTTGGCTCTCCGAGGATCTGATGAACACTTAGATAAACTTAATAGTGGAAACTTCATTGAACTTCTGAAAATCTAGCCGAATTTGACCCTTTTATGGCCGAACATCTACGTCAATACGGCGACCAAGGTTCGGGTAGTACGTCGTACATTTCAAAAACTACTTATGAAGAATTTATCGCCCTTATGGCAGAAGAAGTTAGGAACACAACTTTGAAAGAAGTTGAAGAAGCAAAATACTTTGGCATTGTATTAGACTCCAAGCCGGACATTTCACATGTGGACCAACTTACCTTCGTAATTAGATATGTTGCTATTGATGGCATGCCGATTGAAAGATTTGTTGGTCACAAAGCAGAAGAGATTGTGAACACAGTATTGGGCCTTTTTGAAAAATTTAATTTGGAAATTTCCAATTGTAGAGGCCAATCATATGATAACGCCGCGAATATGTCAGGCATTTACTCTGGAGTTCAAGCTCAGTCCTCTGGCGGAGTATGTACCTTGTTCTGCGCATTCCTTAAACTTGTGCAGCTGAGTCATGCAAGGAGGCTGTTTCCTTTTTTGGATTGCTCCAGGAGCTGTATAACTTTTTTAGCGCTTCACCACATAGATGGACTGTTTTGACGAGAAACTGTGCATTAAAATTGCAAAACCTTTCAAAGACTCGGTGGTCTGCTCGTCACGACGCCTGCCGAGCTGTTAATGAAAGCAGAGAGGGCATTTTAAAAAGTTTAGATGAAATTGCTAGTGACTGTGACGAGAGGCCCTCCACAAGAGATGAAGCCAGGGCTATAAATGAAAAGCTAAGTTCCCTTGAGACAACCATTATGGCAGCACTGTGGGGCTCAATTCTGGAAAGGTTCAATAAAGTAAATGTAAAGCTGCAGTACGAAACCACAGATCTAGGGAAAATTGTTGCCTATTACGACTCTTTGTGTGGTTTTCTTCTAGAAGTAAGGAACAACTTTGATGACCTGGAACGATCAGCGAAAGAGAAGTGTAGTAAAGAGTATGTGGCTGATAATCGGCGCAAAAGGAAGTTACCTACTAAGTTTGGTGAACATGGTGGTCCTAGCAGTGATGTTCAATTTACAGGGTCGGAGAACTTCCGCGTTAACACTTTTAACTGCATATTGGACTCCCTATACTCTGAAATTAAGAAACGTGAGTGTAAATATTCTGATCTTCACAATAGGTTTGGTTTTCTTGAAACTATCAAAAGTCTTGAGGCATCTGATATCACCAAATGTGCAAGAGAACTATTGAGTGCGTATCCCGAAGATCTTGAGCCTGTTGTTGTGGACGAGTGTTTACATTTAAAAGCATTTTTGTTGAAAAACACTCAAAACGAAAATAGAAGACTAAGCATGACTGAAATTAGCAAAGTTTTGCATAATTTTGACATGATTGATGTCTATCCTAACATTGTCATTGCTTTAAGAATGGTTCTTAGTACTCCAGCCACTAACTGTTCAGCAGAAAGATCCTTTTCCACCCTTCGTCGTGTGAAGAACTACCTAAGATCCACAACTAGCCACGACAGATTGACATCATTAGCCCTGCTCGCCATCGAGGGGAGACTAACTCAAACGATTTCCTACGATGACATCATAGACAAATTTGCTCGAAAGAAAGCAAGTAGGAAGGCTTTATAAGGTATTATATATTTGTATTGTTAACGTTTTATGTATTATATATTTGTAGTTTTTATTTCTAAATAAAATTAATTGTTCACTTGGCTCAAAGAATTATTATTTTCATTTGATTGGCCCTGAATTCGATTGATGTTACTTCGTTACTTGTAATATTAAATATTAATTACCTTTTTCAATTCTGTTTTGTGTTAACCCTATGGGGCGAAACCTGTAGTGCTAACACAAAAACAAAACTTGAAAAGGTATTTAATATTATAATTGTTATAAATAATCAAAAAATTATCTTTAAATAAATCATTAGTTTGCTGTTAACAAGTATTTATTTAAACATGGTGCAAAATGAGATATTTATTCTTTATTTTTATTATATAAAATAAATAAACATTTCATTTTGCACCATATTAAAATGAATACTTGTTAACAGCAAACTAATGGAATCTTAATTATTTATTTATATTTATTAACTATCAAGAAATTTTATTTCAGACAACAAAATCCTTCTATCATTGTTTTTATGGTGGGTGGGGGGGGGAGGGCGCCAAATCTATTCGGGCCTAGGGGCGCTGTAATGGTAAATCCGGCCCTGCCCTTCGCTCTACATTCTAGTCTAATGTTACTTTACATTCCAAACAAATATTACGTTTCAACCTTGCCTATTGCAATTTGTAAAAGGTAAAACACATTTCAATAAAATTTTAATACATATTATAGGTTAGGTTAATAAACAGCTGTTATTAACACGTAGGTAAAGTTGACAACACTGGATGAAACAATGTGACACTTGAATTTCGTTTTTTTTTTTAAACTAAATTTACAACTTTAATATATGAAATCTTCTAATTTAAATGTTTTGTTGTTTGTTACAGTTTTAAAAAACGATTTGCTGCTTCATGAAGCTGTTATCAAGAATGATGTTGAAGCTGTGAGGAGAGTGCTTCGCGAGCACACAGACATCAACTCAAGAAATAATGTGAGTAAACATCAACTCCCCATTTTCTGTTCAGTAACCAAGGCTATTGATATCGCTTTTCTATTTGTATGTATTTTAAAGTAATTTATCTTCTCTCAAAATGCGTAATACACAAAAAGTATTGCGATTAAAAAACCAATGTCGAGTTTTTAACAGATTTATAAGTTTTGAGGTTTCCAGAGTTTAAAAACCCGGTTTTGGAATGGTCTTCCTCTGTCGTATTCTACAACACAAACGTGTAATAAAATTTGGCATATTTTGGCTGTATCACGGAATATTTTGTTCAGTTTTTTGAAATAAAAAAATCAAAGGGTCAAACATTTTTTGATAAAATCACACGACGAGATATAGGAATAGTTATTTTTATAATGTCGAAGTATTTAAAGCGATGGTTTAAATTGTACAGACAGACACGCACGTGAAATTACTTATAAGATACCTTGATTTTACCAATCTAATAAAGAGAAATCAATGAAAATGCAATCTATCTTTTAATCGCTATCGAATTGTTTGTCTCACATCTTATAAAAACTGCTTTTAAAACAGTTAAGCATTTCTCAGTGTGTGGCGAAATTTAGCTGCATTCGTCATGCAAAAAACTATAATATATAATTTCGCAATACAATTTAATTTTAAATCCAAATATTTTTTCAATATTATAGGCCACGCCGTGTTCATGTTGGGGGGGGGGGTGATACCCAATATTAATTATTTTTCATCAAATAAACAAACATATTCGTAATCAGAACAACTTCTAGTTTTATTTAATACCCCCAATATATATAAGTTACGTGTCGGGCCGTAACGATTAGGTTTTTAAAAAAATGTTTTATTTCTTTAAACAACCTTTATTTATTATAACAATTTTAATATTCACTTAAAATATATTACAATAAATGTTTTAACGTGTTATACAGTGAAACTATGATCTAGTGATACTTAATAGCACGGTGTCTGGTTTGGAACTAACTATCCTTTCTTACTTTACTATTAAAGAAAACTATGCTGACTCAACACTAAAGCTTCTAGAAGCTTGTAGAGACTTCCATGAATACCGCTGACTAAACAATATTTCTCAATGTAACTTATATATATATATATATATATATATATTGTAACGTTGAGAAGCCCTAAGTAAAAGCTTTGTCCAATTCAAAATGTTTAAACCTTGTCAGTTAGAAATAAATGTCAAACATAAACGTCACTCCAACACATAATAAATTTTGTTAAAGGATTTCTAAGGAAACAATACTTCGAAACTACAAAATTATTGAAAGGGCGAGGGCAGCGTGACAAATTAAATAGGAAGAGTTGAGTTATGTAATGTGACAACATGGGAATTTAGAAAGTTTGTGTACGCCCAAGTTAACAAAAGAAAAAGAGACAAAAAACTAGGCAGAGGTACGTTGAACTCAGCTAAGAAACAAGATTTAACGAACTTTGAAAGACGGTTAGAGTTTGAAAAATCAAATCCAACCAACCAAAAAGAAGCGTCATCCAGAAATAAGCGAAGAAGGGGTAAAACGGGAAAACTCTGCGTAAGAATTCAAAAATCAGAAAAAGCAGTAAAGAACGAGCGTCGCAAGGGAGAGGAACTAGGAACAGGGCGAAGTTCGCCAAATCGTCGTAAAGTTGAAGAAAAGTTTTAAGTCATCGAATTATATTAAAATCATCGTAAAGTTAAAGAAGAGTTTTGATTAATTGACCAAGAATTCAAGCAACAGAGTGAGGTAGTTCAAGCTTCGAGATCGTCAAAGTGCCTATAAATTGGATTAAGTTTCTTGTGATATCTGCCATAAGTTCGAGGGATCATCTCACCTGTAAAACTCCAAGAAGACATCATTCCATGCTACTGAACCACGATAAGTTATCTGATTAGTTATTGTAGTTTTTACTTCAGGTTACCAAAGAAACCACGCCCCACTTTAAATAAAATCTGAGCTAGGCCGAGAGCCATTTAAACTTAAATTTTCAAAGAGCAATCAAAGTAACTTCATTATATAATTGGTAAATTATACCTGGCGCCCAACAAATCAATAAAACAATTGAGATATTAAAATATAAAGACTAAATTAAAATTACAATTAATGATACGATTTTGATGCACCTAATAATAATAATAAAATTGCTATGTTCTAGAATTAAGTATTTCATTGTGTTATAAATGTTTATGTCTAGTTTAAGTTGAATGGATGAGATTTAGTGATAAGATGAATAAATTTGAATACTCATATGTGCATCAATTAATTTGAAGATTTAATTAATTCAACTGTTATATATTGGCACCCAACTTTAGGTGCAAATTGTATTTTAAAGAATAAATAATTTAAATATGATAACGTAGTTGTGTTTTAATCAAAGTAATTATTTAAAAATAAATAATAAAGGTTATAATTGGCGTCCAACTCGTGGTTTAATTAAAATTAAAATTTAGTTCACGTGGTGTAACCTGAAGGTAGCATTATAAGATAAGAGACAGAAAGACTATTAGATATAATTAATTTAATGTTAAGACGTAGTAATAGGATAAAAAATTATAAAAAGATGGCAAATAACCAAATAACAATGGGGTTTGATGAGGAGATTAATAATCAAATGGGGATAGAATCAGAAATGGATAGAGCTATAGGGATTAATAATAGTGAAAGTAATACTAATGAGGGTAATAATTCAGGGGAGAGTGAAAATTTAAAGGTGTATGGGACCCCAACGGTAGGATTAAACGAATTAATCGAAATCCTTAATAAAAAATTTGATGAAAGTAATAAAAATGCGGAAATCCTAAAAACAAGCATCGATAAAAAATTTGAAGAAAGTAGTAAAAATGCGGAAGCCCTTAATAAAAAGAATTTCGAAGAAATTAATAAAAATGCGGAAATTCTAAAAGCAAGCATCGATAAAAAATTCGCAGAACAAAATAAAAAGCTCGAGGAAAATAATAAAAAATTAGAAGAACTTAGTGGCAATGTTAGTCAAAATGCGGAGACAATGGACCGAAAATTTAATGAATTTGCGGAGAGATTCGAGAACAAGCTCGAAGAAATTAAATTAAGATCGGATACCACAGCCGAGACAATTAGGACGGAAATGAATGATAAATTAAATAAAATTGAAAAAAAATTATTTCGCAAGGAAAGAGGAATGTGGAAATTAATGATTCCAGAAAAATTCATTGAAGTATTAATTAAGGAAATTCATGAAATTTGCGGACATATAGGAATAAGCAAATGTTACCATAATTTTAAGGAAGATTTCACGGGAGACAAAGTCGCTAAAAAGGTCAGGGATATAATAATTAAATGTTTACGATGTCAAAAATGTAAACATGACAACAAAGGTAGAAACGCAGAACTTACGCCTATTATACCAAAAGGTAAGGGTGAACTAGTGTGTGTAGACTATTACGGACCATTGCCTCGGTCAGTCTACGGGTCAAGGTACATCTTAGTAGTGATTGACGCATTTTCTAAATACACAAAATTGTATAAGGTAAAAAACACAACAACCGTAACAACATTAAATCAAATCAGGAAATACATTAAAGAAGTCCAATTACCAAAATACATACTTTCGGATAATGGTACACAATTTACATCCAAAAAATGGACAGAAGGGTTACAAGAACTGGGAATTAGACAAAGAACCGTTGCAATACGTAATCCACAAAGCAACTTGGCGGAGAGAGTAATGCGAAATCTAGGTCAACTTTTCAGGATCCTGTTACCTGACAATCACCAAGAATGGGGAAGGCTACTTGAAACTGTGGAAAGTTTCATGAACGAATCATACCATGATACAATTGAGTCAACACCATTAGAAGTACAATTTAATACACGTCCGACACGAATTTGGAAAAAATATTTAATTAATCCAGGCAACACAGAAACAAACGACATTGACCACGGAGAAATATACTTACGAATTAAAAATAAAAGGGAAAAATTCGCTAAGAAGTTCAATGAACTGCATCCACCAACCGAATATCAGATAAATGATTTAGTACTAGTAAGAGCTTGTATTCCGTCAAGCACAATTGAAAAACGATATCACAAGTTCTGTGAACTATATGAAGGACCATACACCGTAATCTCTAAGATAGGAAAAACTACTTATAAGTTAGCTAGTATTAAAAATAATAAAACTCACATCCGAGGTATATTTAATTGTAGATTATTAAAAAGGTTTCATAATTAATTAGAGAGTTAAGTAAACAAAAATAAATGAATTTAACTGTAAAATAAAATGTAAACAAACACATGTCCTACAGTTGAAGAGGGTCAAGGGAACAATGTTAATTGGGGTTTACAAGAAGGGTTTGTTGACGTGGGATTCTAGACAATGCCATTGTTAAGAAAAAAGGTTGACCGCAGTTTAGGTCATAAAGTCATTTAAAGGGACAGTAATTCTAGTGGGTTTTTAAATGAGAGTAAGAGTAGGTCATAAAGTCATTTAAAGGGACAGTAATTCTAGTGGGTTTTTAAATGAGAGTAAGAGTAGGTCATAGTCCATGTTACGATATGTATATGTGTATTATTAAAATAAGTTTAGTGTAAAGGTGTATCAAAAGCAAATTTTATCATTAATTATGCAATTAACATAAAATTTCTTGGGACTTATGTAACGTTGAGAAGCCCTAAGTAAAAGCTTTGTCCAATTCAAAATGTTTAAACCTTGTCAGTTAGAAATAAATGTCAAACATAAACGTCACTCCAACACATAATAAATTTTGTTAAAGGATTTCTAAGGAAACAATACTTCGAAACTACAAAATTATTGAAAGGGCGAGGGCAGCGTGACAAATTAAATAGGAAGAGTTGAGTTATGTAATGTGACAACATGGGAATTTAGAAAGTTTGTGTACGCCCAAGTTAACAAAAGAAAAAGAGACAAAAAACTAGGCAGAGGTACGTTGAACTCAGCTAAGAAACAAGATTTAACGAACTTTGAAAGACGGTTAGAGTTTGAAAAATCAAATCCAACCAACCAAAAAGAAGCGTCATCCAGAAATAAGCGAAGAAGGGGTAAAACGGGAAAACTCTGCGTAAGAATTCAAAAATCAGAAAAAGCAGTAAAGAACGAGCGTCGCAAGGGAGAGGAACTAGGAACAGGGCGAAGTTCGCCAAATCGTCGTAAAGTTGAAGAAAAGTTTTAAGTCATCGAATTATATTAAAATCATCGTAAAGTTAAAGAAGAGTTTTGATTAATTGACCAAGAATTCAAGCAACAGAGTGAGGTAGTTCAAGCTTCGAGATCGTCAAAGTGCCTATAAATTGGATTAAGTTTCTTGTGATATCTGCCATAAGTTCGAGGGATCATCTCACCTGTAAAACTCCAAGAAGACATCATTCCATGCTACTGAACCACGATAAGTTATCTGATTAGTTATTGTAGTTTTTACTTCAGGTTACCAAAGAAACCACGCCCCACTTTAAATAAAATCTGAGCTAGGCCGAGAGCCATTTAAACTTAAATTTTCAAAGAGCAATCAAAGTAACTTCATTATATAATTGGTAAATTATACCTGGCGCCCAACAAATCAATAAAACAATTGAGATATTAAAATATAAAGACTAAATTAAAATTACAATTAATGATACGATTTTGATGCACCTAATAATAATAATAAAATTGCTATGTTCTAGAATTAAGTATTTCATTGTGTTATAAATGTTTATGTCTAGTTTAAGTTGAATGGATGAGATTTAGTGATAAGATGAATAAATTTGAATACTCATATGTGCATCAATTAATTTGAAGATTTAATTAATTCAACTGTTATATATTGGCACCCAACTTTAGGTGCAAATTGTATTTTAAAGAATAAATAATTTAAATATGATAACGTAGTTGTGTTTTAATCAAAGTAATTATTTAAAAATAAATAATAAAGGTTATAATATATATATATATCAGCTAGATAGTTTTGCCCCTTAACTACCCGAATGTCATGTGTTATTATTACCGCTATACACAACTAAAAAAACCTGTTTTAAACAAACACACTACTGTGTAAGACACCTTGATCTACCAATACTATTTAACATTAACTATTGCGGATTACATTTAGAAGATCTGTTTTTATTACATTACACCATGATAGCGCCCATTAACTAGTTTATTATCGTATTCATGTTATGAAGATACGTGATTCGTAAAAATTAGACAATGTTACACTTATTATGCCTTCTCAACGAGAAAAATTTGCGTGATAAAATTTACTTTTTTTGTTGAAGTAAGCCTGCTTTATCTTAGAAAGTTCATGCCAACACTATGATAATTTTGTTCAATCCTAGCGAGCTTTAACTTAGTCTATACAAGACATTATGTTGTAGTAAAATACGGCTCAGTTAGGCAATAGAGATACAGCAGTGTAACGCATATTGCCTAAGGTCTGAATAGAAGGCGTTCTAGGATGAAAGCGTGGTTTATGAAATTTTGTGTGGGATCGTAAAGGAAAATGCCAGCTACATCTTGCGGCGGTATTCTTCTCTATTCATTATATAAATACAACGATATTTTGTTTATCAAACGGGAAAAATTAACAGATTTAATAGAAAATAAACTGAGGAAAAAATATGCACTAACTTTCTCACTTCATCAACTTTTATAATATTAATTTGTTATCGAATTTTGTATGGCGACACTCGTATCGTTTTTTACCAACTGTTCTGAACAGTTATTTGTTTTTGCGATTTGACACACTGGTCCAGAAAATTAATCCAGACATTTCTCTAAGAACGAAATTGGTAGAGTCGAATTTGAATTTTTTTTCTTCTTTAATTGAGTTTTTAAACCGAAAATAGACAAGAATTCGAATATTCGTACATTTATAATATGAGTACTAGTCATTTTTATTATTATTGCATGTATTACATGTTTTTATTATTTTATTTATTTATTTATATATATATATATATTTTTAAGAGAAGAGGGAATTCCTTTATGGACGTTATCTTACCCAGAGACGCATCCCTGGGTCACAATTCAGACTCAAACTGAATAAAACCCCCTCCTCCTCCAGAGTTCCTGGTCTGAGAGCGCTTGGACACTACTTCAGTCCAGAGCTTGTTCCTTATTCCAAGCCATTTTCCTCTTTCTTACAAATTAGGAGACCGCGTTCCAGTTTTCACCATTTGCTAGCATCACCTTGCCTAGCAAGGAATTTGTGAAACTAAGTCCATCAACTCCTCTCAAACAGACCACCGTTTATTTATAGTGAGCTCTCCCACCACCATACCACAAGTTGGAGTGAACTAAACTGCACAGAAAAACCTTGTGTCTTAGTTGGGAATCGAACCCACAAACTTCGATACCAATCCTTGATCAACGGATTAACGCCTTTCTCTTAAACACTAAGACACTAGGCAATGTCTATGTAGTATACATTTGATGAATAAGTCATTGAATGGAACACTTTTAAAGAAATCTTGAATTCTATTTGTATTGAAACCTACGTGTATTCATTTGTTCAAACTGGCAATATAAAAAAGGCATACAACAATTTCAATAGAAGGAGACCTTAGATAATGTCAGCAGTGTACTTGAATAGCAATCTGAGAGTGAATAAATCTTGACATTTAAAACAGTAATCGTTGTTTCATGGAGAGGTAAAATAAATATTCGTCAAATTATTCATTTACTCGGAAATACACAAATTATGTTTGGTTGTATGGCAAAGTTAACCTAAGTCAAATTAAGATTAAATAAATTTTGTTAAAGAAAGTCAAAGAAATGTGTTTTACTGACGGTTTTTACAATGATTGTGCACTGATAGATTTCAAAAATGGCGTCAAAAAACGATGTGAGAGACTTCATTTAAAAAAAATTATTCTTTAGAGCAAGTATCTCAAAATTTTGACTTATTCAATATGGTCCAGATCAGTCTCACTTCTCTTTTTGTAGCGTAGGCTTAAATACTCGTCTTACATATTGGATTGTTGAGTTACTCCAAAATCATCCCGTATATATATATATATATATATATATATATATATATATTTGATAATAGTTTTCTGCATATTGATCTTCCGTCCAGTTTAATTGATTGTCAATTAACAGGCCAAGGATCTTTGCTGATTGTACTTCTTCAATGACTTTCTCGCCCAAAGTAACAATTAATTGGACCACTGCTGTTATTTTTTTGGTTTAGGTTAGGCTAAAATGCTGTAGTTTGGTTAGGTTAGGGTAGGACAGGGCGTTAGGTTAGGATAAAATGAAGTAGTTAGGTTAGGGCGTTAGGTTAGTTTAGTTTAGTAGTTTGGATTTATGTGCAAGATATTTTCAGCAAAACATAGACATACAGAGTTTGTTTCTGCATAGGTCAGTTTGTTTTAATCGTCCAGCTTGTTTCTGCATAGCTCCGTTTATTTTAATACATCAGTTTTTTTCTGAGCTCAGTTAGTTTTATTAGCCCAGTCAAATTGTTTCTGAGAATTCACTACGGATATACCGACAAACAGTTTTGTTTCTATCAAGGGAAATCGAAAATGAATAAAACATCGATTTCATTTCCCATCACAATATTTCCTCTCTCTGTTTAGAAGGAAACAGAATAAATGAGACTGAAACTAGTTTTACACAAGATTTTTTTTTCGCGTTAAAATAAATACAAGAAAGTTTGTCGCATTGATTTTGGATGACTTGTTTCAATATGATGCATTACTGTTGAGTGAAGTTTCTAAACAAGCAACAGAAATACAATACCGTCTACTAACATACTGCACATATAGCCGGGTGTACAAATACCACTGTCCACAAGTGTATTTGTACATATTGTCATTTTATACGACATTCGACTTCTACTGCTAGAATTTGCAAAATGTTTGCATTGTGGAGCATAGCGGTACAGTCACAACAATTAGTCATTCTGGATTATAAGTGGTAATAAGATTAAAATATTTGTATTAGTTTATGACGAAGATGTCTGAGAGATAATCAGGTTAGGTTAGGTCAGGTTAAAATAAATAATAAAGAAGTATTAATTGTATAACTGAACCACTGATTTATTTAGTTAGTGAAAGAATCCCGGCAGAAATTAATGATCCTAGCAATAATCCTTTACATTAGTCAAACTACAGCATATTAGGTAAAAGTAAGTAAAATCTTGAAATCAATTCGTATTGAAACCAAAGGGGAATTCATTTGTTCAACAAACGTTGGATAAAAGATAACCTACAATCTCAATGTATAAAAGGGGGACTTTACATAATGGCAGCAGTGTAAGGAAATTCTTTGACAAATTTTGACTTTATAACAGTAAACACAAAGTGTCGGTGTGTATAGACACAGATTCATTTTGTTTGACAAATCTTAGGAACAGGCAAAATAAATTTTCAGCATCCATCGGACTTCGTATTTATGTGGTAAGGATAAATTAAGAAAGACTAGCAACTTATATTCTACTGACGGTTTGTACAATGAATGTGCAACGATATACTACATGGCGTAACATTTTGAGAAACTTCCTTTTCTCCTTGTTTTGATTTGGTTTTTTACATGTGTCTCTATATTTTGACTTATGCCTATATTTTCCTTCTCCTTCTTCTTCTTCTCAAAGTTGGCAAGTTTCCGCTTCTATTCATTCATTCGTCTTCTTCCTCTTTTTCTTCTTCTTTGTCTTCTTCTTCTCAATGTTGTCAATTTTCCGCTTCCATTAATTCATGTCTCTACTTCCTCTTTTTCTCCTTCAACTTCTTCTTCCACAACGTCTTTAACTTCTTCTTCTTCTTCCCCTTCTTCATCTTCTCAGTATTGTCAATTTTCCACTTCCATTCTTTCATACATTCTTGTTCTTACTCTTCTTCTTCTTTTTCTCAGTGTTATCAATTTTCCGCTTCAATTCATTCATTCTTGTTCTTCTTCTGCCTCAACTAATTCTTCTTCTTCTTCTCAGAGTTGATAATTTCCCGCTTCCATTCATTCATTCTTGTTCTTCTTCTGCCTCATCTTCATCTTCTCATTATTGTCAATTTTCCGCTTCCATTAATTTCTTCTTCTTCATCTTCTTCTTCTTCCTATACCTCTTACTATTCTTCTTCTACCTCACAGTATTGCCAATTTTCCGCTTCCATTCTTCTTCTTCTTCTTCTTCTTCTTCTTCTTCTTCTTCTTCTTCTTCTTCTTCTTCTTCTTCTCCTCCTCCTCCTCCTCCTCCTCAGTGTTGTCGATTTTCCGTTTTCATTCTTGGATGTGTCCGTAAACATAATCCTTGATAATAACAGTTTCTATGTATACAAAGGATCATAATAGTTAAAATTGTGGCAGTTTGAAATTTTTAATATTGGTTATCTATAAAAATAAAATAAATGAAAAGTGTTTGCCATTTGGAAATATGAAGTGCGTACTTTAATAGTCAATAAAGTTAGTTTATGTTTTCTACAATTTACACACTTTAAAATTGTAAACATGTCAATAGAGTTGATATGACGTAGTTTAATAAACAATGACGCACAGCTCCATTAAAGGACGCGGCGCGAAAAACTCGGTACATCTTACGGTAAGGGGTTCGAGTCCGAACTTCTACGAAATGTACTGGTGTTTAACAATGGCGGCTTATATAGCGCGTTAAATATACAACTTGTAATACTATGCACGATAGCTCAGTCGGTAGCGTGTCCGCCTTCAAATCCGAACTTCACAGGTTCGAATCCCACTAGTATTAAAAAAATAAGTGTATGACGTCATGTGTGTGTCTGTGTATCGACAACAATAATTTACGTTACAGGTGGGCAGGGGAAGGGGCCTAGAGGGAGGGGCTAAAGGGGAGGGGCCAAAGGGGAGGGGGAAAGGATGGGCCAAAGGGGAGGGGCCTAGAGGGAGGGGGGTACCCCCACCATCCCCACCCGATTCTTGTGCCAAAGTTTCCCGTTCTCTACTTACACTGTTAAAAATTTAATTTTTGTAATTACAATTTTCTAGGTTTTTTAAATTATGAAACTTTTACACCAACTACTGTTTATTTTGATTGGGCGCTACTTCTATCTTTTCACCACTATTGGAAATAGTTATATCACACAGTAACCTTGTGTCCAACGTAACAAATACTTAAAACTGGTAACAGTCTACAACTTATACAATTACACATATCAATAGGTAGGACTGTTAGAATCTAATAAACTATAACGTTAGCCTTAATAAAAAGACACGAATGCGTGAAAGATCTGCTCAATCAAAGATCGTTCAAAGGCTAGGAAATTAAAAGAGAGTTGCTGTAGGCGTTAACTACCGGTTTCTTAACTCCTCCCACTTCCCAGTTGGCAGATTGTTTCACTACCGTTAGTTGTTCTGTGACTGGGTTGTGAACAGACCTATTATTTTGTAGGTGGTTGGTATTTGTCAGCTACTGTGTACTCCTTTCATGATCTCTTTTGACTTGTGGTCTTCTGATCACATGCGAGTTTCTTTTTAGTTTTTGACTGTTCAGGGTTTGTCCTGAGTGTTTTACATTAGGCCTAGACATCTAGGCATGTGATTTGTCTGCATTTTTTTTGTTTGTAAGTTAGGCACTTGATAACGGGAGTTGATTTATACTCTCGAAACATCGTGTTTCTTATACACAAATGACGGTAAATGTCCGAACAAACAATAATATTAATAATATTATTATTGATAATTTACCACAATATTGTTGAAATACAGCGATCCTCGTGGAAAAATTGAAACAATTTATTTTGGTACAAACCAACAACAAAATTATTTACGATTTTCTTCCTCCATTTTCCAAACAATAGCGGTTGTCATCACAAAATCATTCAGTAAGCTATGTAACGTTTTAATGCTCTTTAATACTTACTCCATTATGAAAAATATGGTATAATTAAAAAGAAATTGCCTCAGGCAATACTTGCGCTGATGTTTTATTGTTAAAAATTTCAATGCAAAATAGTATAGTTATTATTTGTTGGTTATTTTGTAGTTTACACGTTACGTCATAAATTAGAATCTGTTCTAAATTAATATTAATAATAAAAATATTGTAGCATTGTAATAAGATAGGAGATGGTTATTCTTATTAATAAAGGTTAATTGAGTACTGGATCATTCGATTCTATTAAAAATAAAGAACCCAGGATGTTAAGAAACCAATCCTAAGAGGGTTTCAAGAAGCTGTCGTGTTATGAATTACCTTATAACACAACTATAACTATAACCCAATCCCTTTTTCTAAATCTAGAAAGACATCTTATTATTTTATTTTTGTACATATTTATGTAACGTAACATTTTACGAAAATTCTCAATTTATCACTCGTAGGAAAAAAATCGTTTCAGTTTTCAAATATTTCAGCTTAAAACTCTTCGTTAGATATTTTGTTTTGTACAGATTTTATCTTGTAAGTTTACAACAAATATTTATCAAGAAACCGAATTTCATCAATATCGGTACATACTCAAAAATATGAGCATTATTGTAATGAAAAATGCAAGTTGATAATAGTGTATTTATGAACTATGTGAATCGCACTGCATTGAATCCTATTTAAACTAATGATTATGGTAAAATTGTGGGTTAAATTTTAAAATTTAGACCTTTTATAAACAATTTTACCCTTTATAAATTAAATCTTCATAATTTTTAAATACATTATTATTTTTGGTGTACTGAGCAAAACTCATTTAAAATTTATCAATCAAAATTTCAACTTAATTTATATCAATCCTATTTAGATCGATTTTTTTAATTAGATTAATAACAAAATAAATTTTAGATTATTGTACTTTCTAAAAATAATAAATAATATTAAGATGCATTTGCTATTATTAATATTAGGTAGGACGGTAGCCTACATCATCGACGTTTTAAAATCCATGAATAGCCATTGAGTAAAAGAAAGCACGGAGAATTACACCCATAAAACAGCTGATTACTTATTTTCTTTGTGTTACTTTACTGATATATAAAATTGATATTGTTTGTTCCAGTATGGAAGAGCACCTATCCATTGGGCAGCTTCCAAGGGAGCGACAGATATCATGGAGTTGCTGATAGCGGCCAAATGTGATATTGAAGTACGTGATAAGGTAAGGCAGCGTTCATACTTTATTGTCCAAGTGTGGTGTTTGGTCAGACAGGGTTATGGGAATTACAAGTCTGGTAATGCGTTACACGTTTTACAAAGTAATAGATAAGTTTGGGTTACTGTTATCAGACAATTCTGACCCTTAAAATTATTAAAGATCTCACGTATAGAAAGAAATTCAAAAAACCAAGAAAGAATTAATTTGTTTCTAGTAATGTTTTTAGAAATGTTTGTAGTAAGTCAAACTATGGTCTAATGTCCCCAGAAGGGTAGTAGTGTACCTCAACTAGGCTGCCTCTTACTCTACTTTAAAATATTGTATTTGAAATGATGGCGAGCCCTAAATAAACTTAGTTCAGTATGGATGTTTTATTATTGTTGTTTAAAGGTTTACATCATCGCCTTATAAAAAATGGGGGAAGACCCCTATCACTCGTTATTTTAGAGATTATATGATTACTATAAATAAATAAAAATAACTCACTTAATAGTTGTCTTGATGTTAATACCTCGCTTTCAATGAACAAGCTGTTTGTAGTCGTTGTAGTACCGCCACTTCAGTAAAGCAGCTTTAATGACATCCTTCTACGTTATTAAAGGTTTCAATGCAGATGTATAAAACCCACCCTTTGTTCTTCTTTACCCTCCTTAAAAGACTTAACGTAAGCAAATTAAACTTCCTGATTTCATTGAAATTAAAAAAAGTAACCTAACCATAACCTAAATAGGCTATGTATCAACATAATACCATTGGAGACTTCCTGTGCTTTGCGTCATATTTTACAGTTTATGTATATTTTTTGGAGGAGCTGTGCGTCCTGGGATCACTGTAGTGCAGTTTAGGTTCCTCGATTGCCGCCGATTCTAACCTGATTTGAGAGGCCACGCGGTCCTGAAGGTATTGGAGATCTAATCTCCTTGGCAGATGAAAGTATCTGCTTGCTAAAAAAAAAAAAGGTCAGACAGAAACCGTTATTAATGGGAAAATTTTGGAAAGGCTGTGAGTCATGTTGAACCTACTTTTTATATTTCGAAAGGTGGGACGATTTAGGCGGTATGTCTTATTCGACCACTTTATGGTTTGGTGATGTTTACAGGTAGTTTTTAATTATTACTTAAGTTGTAGGTTAATTTGGTTAAACGGTAAAAGGTGATTGGTATTTTAAAGTCAGGTTCGTTTTAACCTCCAAATATGAAAATAATTTTTTGATTATTTTTACAGTTTATATTTCATAATTTAGCATCGATAAAATATATTTTTATTTAAGCGTATTTATCAATGACTAAACTTTTATGATAGAAGCAAACATTCTAATGCGTTTGTTTTATAAATTAATTAATGTTTAATTAAATTTCTTTTTTACAAAGTTTAACATTTTAAAAACTCCAATCATAAAATTAAATTGAAAAATATTTTTTTCTCCGAACATTTCCATAGTATGACTGGACGTGAAATCAAAGTGGGTTTTATCTGTGATCGTGATGAGAGTAACACAAGCGTCACTGATTTACTATGAAATACTAAAGCGTAAATAAATAAAAAGTAGTTACTCTAGACAATATTCCTGATTGATAAAAGGTTTGAAATATTAGGTTTAAAATACAAATCACATTAATTAATTAAAATTAGTTTTCAAAATAAAATCGTAAAATTGAAACATTTAATACACTATAATAAAATCAAATACTTGTCAGTTGCAATTATTATTTTAAATTTAAAAAATAATATTAATATAAAAAAAAATAATTGGAGAACAATACCATAAAATAGTTAGAACAAAAACACCAAATAAACGAGTTACAATGAAAAAAATCTATAGAAAAGAAAAACAAATTTATAATACTAAAACGCTTCAATAATAAATCTGAAAATGATGACTTTATCATTGAAATGAGTTTGAATTGCTATTTATTTCAAGTTTTATTTTCAGTTAATTAATTTAAATTCTTCAATCAAATCAAGTTTAAAATACCAAGATTGTTTACTTACACACCAAATTTTGCCTTTCATATATTCTTTCATTTCGCTCCAATTAAAACACTTTTGTGCAATAGTTTCTTCTTACTTCCACAAACAGGCAACGTCTGCTACCAATTTGCAACGTAATAGGTACATTTACAGGACAAGCTAGAATCTACATTTATAAAAGCTAAATTTATAATTACCATTCTCATTATGAAGCTTAAATCATTTCCCCAGATCCACAATAGGGTACACAGCTTTGAAAAGATTTATTTATTGAATATTATATTACCGAATTACAGCTAATTAATTATTAATCAAAACACAATCACTAGTTAACCAACCGCTAACGTAGGCGATCCTCGTTATCAAACTAGACTTATTTTTGAAATTTAATTTACCGCCTGAAGGCTCCAATCCCAGTTAATTAATTAGCCATTGGTGACTCTAATAGCGTCAGGGTCGGAAGAGAGCAAGTATTGGTCAATAGATATCTAATAGGAAAGATGAAAGAGAATGGTCTAACAAAATGTGTTGATCTAGTTAAGATACTCGGGATTGCCACGCCCGTACATACTATAAACGAGGCCCAGAGAGAATGTATTCATTGAAGTCCATTAATTGGTTAAAATACAAGCAGTTGAAATTAAATTTATTTTATATTATATCGACGATATTACCAAAAATTTTTTTGAACAGAAACTATCAGGTATTTTAAATTTCTCATTTAAAAAACTCCAATCGTTGTATCAAAACTACTTTCATCTTATAAAAACATTTAACAAAAAATTTTTGTATCTGTTGTCTTTTAAATTTTTACATATCTAAGAGACTTTTTGACAGTGTGCCAACATTTTGGCAGACAATCCGTTTCAGAAAATAAATAAAAATCAGCAGGCACTAAATGCACATCAAATAACGCTTTATACCACTATGTATGCGGGGGGGGGGGGGTTAAAAAATAAGTTTCACATGTTTGTATTGCTTTTTGTTAAAATTACATGTTGGTAACATTTTTTTGGTATAATTAACTGTAAAATTTTTATAATCACATTGTTGAAAAATACCAGCAATATTGTTGCGTCATTTGGAAGTTGCATCTTTTACTCGCTTTCTATGGGCTAAAAAATTAATCCCACTGACATTCATCAGCAATTACGTGGATTTTACAGTGAAAAACTTTTCCTAATCATGCCGTTCCATTTTTTGCGCGTTGTTTAAAAGTTACCGAAGTGAAATTGAGGATAAGTGAAGCCAAGGAAGGGAATGTTCGACGTTTTCAACAATTAATTATTGGAAAAGAAGAATCACGTAAGATTATAATCGCAACTGAGATGAATATTTCTCATGGAAGTCCATACAGTATTATCTCCGAGGATCTGCAGTGTCGAAAAGTGTGCGCTCTTTGTGTGATCTCATACTCACTGCAGAACAAAAAGATAATATTTTTAAAATGACTGTAGTTCTTGCTTCGTTATGGCAGGGAAACCAATGGATTTTCTGATAGAATTGTGACTGGAGATGAAAACTGGGTCCATCAGCAGGTAAAGTGATGATGACTTTTTTCGACAGTGAAGATGTTGTGCGTACTGAGTCCAAACCAAGGGGAACAACAATTAATTCAGCAGCTTACTGCGAAACCTAGAAGAAAGCCACTTAAGTACAGCCGTCCAGGAAAGCTATCAAAATGTGTAAAAATATTGACATGCAATTTTGAATCACCCTTTATATCATGCATAAATATATATATGAAGCAAATTTTACTCTAATCCATCATTTGTGTGTCCCGCAAACTTTGATCAATTCCCAACTTTGTGTCATCTACATTGGCGCCCAACGTGGGGAACATCATTACTATTAAAGGCATTTTAAGTTGAAAGATTTCCTTCAGTAATGTGCAGAGTTATACACATGCACGTATTAGTTCATAGCCTATATATTTTTCGTTCTACTGTAACGAATAGCGAAATTTTATTTTAATCTTCCTTCTGGGTTTACCCCCAAACATTGGATCAATTCTCAACTTAGAACTATCTTGGCGCTTGACGTGGGAACCTTAGTACAGTACTCTATTTAATAAGGCACTTCAAGATGAGAAATTTCCTACAGTACCGTATAGGGATATTACTTTGTTATAAAGTTATATTGGAATTTATTGATTTCTTGCATTCACATATTATATACAAAGTTATATTATAGCAAATAAAATCAATAATTCCATTCTTGACTTCTGACGTGATATACGTCACTGAGGATACTGCAGGTGTTTCGTCATGCACTAATGACATTTTCAGTCCGAGTACACATATATTAGTTTTAAACTAAACATCACGTTAATTAAACATTAACATTATAAAACACTTGTGAAATCTAATTTATATACGAGTATACAGGGCATCCCGGATCTCTCTGGAACTGCTTAAGTGAAAATGAAATAAAAGTTCTAATAAACATAGGTCCTAAGTCGGTCATTTAACTGCCATTTTGTTTTTTTTACAAAAACTTCATATCTTTGAAAGTAGATAAGATATTGAGTACAGATTTGTTATGTAGTCTTTTATCAGTTTTAAAAAATGAATGCTCGCTTCTATATATTAAAAATGGCGCCCGTTTAACATTTTTAATGTAAAATATCTCTAAAACCGTTAGTTTTACAGTTATAAGAAAACCCGACTGTACAATGTTGTGACATTAGTCTTACAGGAGTTTAATAAATAAAAGTTATTTGTCTTCCGACCATACTTGTACAGTAATGTCAAAAACATTGGAGTTGCAGAATAAGATCCATTCATACGAGAAGGCAGTACAGCTGAAGTCAAGTAGGCCTAATGTGTTTACGTATTTGGTAATAGCTATTTGTGAAAATCTTTATTTTGAAGCACATTGAATAAGTAAAAGTGGTTTCGGAATAAAGTCTGATCGTCTAGAGTAAAATCAAGAAGATGGTTTTTTACAAATTTGGTATTAAGTACAATTTACATAAACATTAACATAAATAACCCAAGCCATATCAGAAGTGAGTGAAAAATACGGTCAAAGAGCAAGTGTTAAAAAGAATTTTATGTGGCGGTATTAAACACTTGAAACTAATCTATTACTATAAATCGTAGACACAAAGGATACTATGCAGTTTATAACTAGTTGACCTTGAGCAAATCATTACTATTCTTGCGTAACATTGAGTCTCACTAAATTGTGACACTGGTTCTAACAAATAATCCTATATGACGTCATGTTTCAATTATGTGGGTTGAACAGTTGAAGTTTTGTGGGTTCAACACAGAATGCGCTAGTTTGGGTGAAGTCGGAGCATATACGGCACGTTGTCTGTAGCGACAAGTTAACTCTTCATCATTAAACGCTAAATTAAATTGTAGTACATATAGATATAGTTTTATTTAATTGTCAAATTTTTAAATACTAGTTGTAAATGAATAAAGCACAGCGAGAGAGAGAGAGATCAAGGCCGTACAGAGTGGGGGACATGCGCACGCGGCACCAAACGTCCTATAAATACCGCCCTGACTCTCTTAAAATTCATTCTGTTCCACAGAGTCACCTTCTCTCACGCTCCCAATGTTAAATAAATTTCTATTTTTTCTTTATTAATCCTTACTGTCTATCCTTGAGTAGTCTGTCGGCTTATTCCGGCAGCACGGACATCCCGTTCGTTGTCTGAGGGCTGATCCCCTAACTAAGAGAGTTGCCTCCGTGGTCTGTTGACTGATTCTGACTTAACGGGCCTCCCCGTTCATTGTCTAAAGGCTGATCCCTCCAGAACGAACGTTTCAACCTTCGAGTTGTCTGAGAGCTGATCCCCTAAGGAAGAGAGTTGCCTCCGTGGTCTGTTGACTGGTTCTGACTTAACGGGCCTCCCCGTTCATTGTCTAAAGGCTGATCCCTCCGGAACGAACTTTCCTTCTAAATTCTTACCATGTCATTCCTCGATTGTCGAAGCCATTCTGATAACTGACAGATAGTATCAAACCTTCAAGCTCCGCCATTGTCCTTGAAGTTCACCGGTAGAGGGCAGCACTAGAGCCTATAATTTCTGATTTTCAAACCATACCAAGATATTGACTGATCTTTTTTGTATATAAAATTAATAGTTATAATAAATCTAATAATTAATGGTTATAATTATTATTTATACACGATTGTGTTATTTTAAAATTTATTTCGTGTTTTCAAATCTGTTGTAAATTATTTTTAAGTTACGTTAAATGACAACCCTAGAGTGTTAATAATATATTTTAGCTAGAGAAATTTATAACTGTACCCATATCTTGTCTTATATAAAACAATTGTAGGCCATGATTTGGATTGAGGATATTATTTGCAGAACAAATATGTCTCCTGTCTAGTGAGGTAGGATCGGTTGCGAGGTTTCCCCCCCCCATCTCTCTTTTTCCTCTTTTTTTCTCTGACACTAAAGTGAGGCACCCTCTACTTTTGTTTATTGGCTATACATCTTATTTTTTGTACAAGAGGTCATTCCCGTGCTGGGCTAAAAATTTTTAGTGTTGACACAACATTATGAGGTGAAATTCAGGAGCTATAATTTAGATAGAATTAAGGTTGCGAAAGTTAGAAGGAAGTGTATTAAATGTACCCACATCTTGTATTATATAAAACAGCTGTAAGCCAAGGACTTGAATGACGTTATTCTTTGGAAAAAAATCTCTCGTGTCAGGTTAGGTTAGGTGGGGTTGACCAAACATTGTAAGATAAAACTTAGGAGATGTAATTTAAATAGAATTAAGGTTACCAAAGCTAGAAAACCTTATATCAAATAAACCCACATTTTGTCTTATATAAAACAGCTGTCAGGTAAGGTAGGAGGTTGTTTCCTTTTCTCTCTCTCTGTTCTCTTTGTGTCTGACAAAAGATTTAGGTAATAACGAGAAGTAATATTTCCCAAAGTCGCGTTTAACTTCAAACAAATCTGTTTTGTAAGAAAACACGACTGTACAATGTTGTATCATTATTCTTAGGGTGGTTTAATAAATTAAAGTTATTTGTCTAAAGACCGTTCTGTACAGTCATGTCAAAAACACTGGAGTTACAGAATAAATAATGATATTATCTGTCCATAGGAGAATGCTACTGACACGAAAGTAAAATAAAAATGGAGTAAACGTTAATTTTTTAATTTTTTTAACTTGAATTAAATTTTCATAATTAAAGGATCACATCTTGAGAACTAATCCTGCCGTCCTTTCATAAAAGGAGATGTTTTAAAACATTATTAAACATACGCGCTAACCTAACCTAATTTGACCAAACCTAACCGATATAGCTGGTGTTCAATAAAAGGATGTCCGTAAAATCGCCTCCTCGAAAAATGTCAGCATGTTTCATTCGAAACTGCTTTGCATAACAGGTGCTTTAGGATATATAGCGTATCAATTAAACTACCTGTTATTTATAAAGTGTAATGCCAACATAATTTATTTTGAAAAAAAAATTTCAATTCCTCAAATTTTTTATCATTTTTTTAGCTCAATTTCGTGAGTGAAATTAGCTTTCTATTATTTTGATATTTTTATACTTTACAGTTTCATGGAAACTCATTAAATCTTGTATTTTCACAACTTTGAGCGCTTATAGCTCCTAAAGTTAAAAATGTCGAAAACGTCTTTAAAAAATGTGTTTTGTTCAAAATCGCCGTAAAAAATTGGTTTCCACAAGAATATTCAGAGCTGATAGCGGTATTAAAAAAAATTGCGGATGTAACCTAACCTAACCAAAAATCCTGTTGGGGTTACCTTTTAAAGTTTTTTGTAACTTTCTTACTTATCAAATAAAACAGCGGTCACACCTGAAGTTATAAATTTTTCTTATTAAGGTCCGTAGTTAAAACTTTTAATAATCTGCCTGTAAGTCGTAACCAGTCTACACAGAGAAGACCATAAATCCTATATATTTCAAATTTTGCCTTTATATTATTTGTATTATTCCATGAATAGGAAATTATAGCGGTAACAAAAAAATGACCTAGGGGGTGGTTAGGTGGTTAAGGGGTAAAAATTATCAAGTTGAAAAATGTGTTTTTTTTTTAAAATATTAGGTGTGGGATATCAAATAACTATAAGTTATTCTGATTATGAATATGTATGTTTATTTGACGAATATGTTCCTTTATGCATACGGATCTAAGTCATACCACACGCTTGTCCCTTTTACTTATTTTCAACTTTTAATATAAATTTAAATATATTGAGATTGAATTCTGTTATTTGTTTTTTACAGTATGGGATGAGGCCCATCTTGATGGCTGCCTGGCACGGACATACGGACGCAGTACAACTACTCATCAACTGTGGTGCTAGTGTCGTTGCTACAAACAAGGTAAACTTTATCAGATCAAGGGACATTGGCTTTTCCCATTGTTTTTAAAAAATAATAGAACATAAATAACCTAGAACAATCTAATATTTTAATAGCGTCATGGTAGACAGAGAACAAGAGTTGGTCAAGAGAGACCTGATTGGAAAGATGAGAGTAATCTAAGACTAGGAATTGCAACGCCCATAAGGCATAATGGACTAACACAATATATAATGGGTCCGCAAACATTCATAATTTCTTGCCTAGTTGTATACATTAACCCTTTATTACTATAAACTGGGAAAAGAGCAAAACAAGGTTTGGTAAAAAGTATCGCATATTACAGGGGGGTTTCGGAACTATTGTTTAAGGACTATTTTTAAACTGAATTTTACCGGAAATTCGAAATCTTTCTCTAACCGTAACTGATCACCAAAGCGTTTTAGGACATGTTTATGTGAAGTTTTTTCTTCTTTCTTTTGCCCTGTATCTCTGTAGTGAATACAGACTTGGCTAGAAGGTAAACTTCCACCCTCAGGGGCTCAATGAGTAAGTAGGGGGTTAACAATCCCGAGGGAGCCTAGCTGGATCTACCTTTCGTTTAGTCAATCTAACACTTTCAATCTCCCTTGACCGACTCTTGTTCTCTTCTGACCCTGACGCTATTGGAGTATTTCAGTAATGTTTTCTTTTCTTCTCCTTTTTAAAGAAGATACTCGTAGAGTGAACTCTGAATGCTGATCAGTCCACTACTTCCATCTTGTCACACCGTTTGTGATTCAGTAAATTTATGCAATATATAATTGGAGTGAAAGGATATCCTTGCTAGTACATCAATACAAGGTACACAACACACGGCGTTGCCATGGTGATGACCTGTTGCACAGCATCGTATTGCGTTACCACGACAACGACCAACGTGATTCAGTTTGTATTTGTTTATTGTAATGTTGATATCGCGTAAGCGAATTGACTGTAGGAAATTAATTTGAAAAATTTAATTTTAATTAATAATTCGGTCGAATAATTTTAACATTTAGCTGAATCTATAATTTTCACCGTGTAGTCTTGGGTGAAAATCTATCTCTTACATCTTTCTAATCAGATTCTCTGCCGGCCCTGTTGCGTGATCGAGAGTAAGGGGAAAAGCAAAGTCTCAGGAATATAATTATTATATTTATAACTTAAAGAAGAATCTCTTAGTGAAACTACTGCTTAGTGAAGGGATCAATAACTCCAATAACTGTTAACAAGTGAGTGATACCGACCGAACACAGCCATTAAAAAATTGATATTTTTAAACTAGAACTCGGTTATCAAATATGCGAATTTTTTTTTTTTTCATTTTACGTCCAAGTTGGGCATTTTTGAAAAAAAATTTGAAAACATTGTAATTTAATGAGAAGTAGTCGTATAGAAAACTTTTTCTTTTTTTTTAATGGTCAGTTTTTTTATAATTATTATTTATCAAGGTAGTGACCATTTTTTAATAAACAAAATTTGTCATTTTTTTCCAGTAAATCCAGTAAATGGGATTTTTTTCCCAGTAAATGGGATTTAAAAACGACGTCGCTCATTTGTGAAATTTCAACATTTAGTTGAAAATTTGGTTATTTGATTCCGAATAATTTTTTTACGGAAATCTGGTTAGGTTAGATTAAAAAATAAAACAATTGAAGATCTGACGATTTTTAATACATTTGTTGCATTATTATATATAAAAAAAGTCATCTTAAATTCAGAAATTCGAATTTTTTAAGGTTAGGAAGTTCTCTTAATGTCACTATACCCTATCATTTTGATAGTCCCTTCATTTCCGAGAATTTTTGTTTTACGACCTATATAGCCTGAGATATTTGAAAAATAGTGTAGCGATTCACTAAAATTGCATCAAAAGTGCACTTTTATAGCAAAGCTCCAGTCCGATTTTGATATTTTTTTCAGTTTCCGACTCATTTGCATGTATTAAAAAATAAATAAATAAAATAATAAAAACACAAAAATTTAACTTCCCAGTTACATCACTTTTATATTCTAATTTCCTTCTACTACTTCATAACAAAGGGTTTGTAATTAAGAAGAACTTAGTCGCACACTTTGGTGACAAAGGATTAAACTACGCTTAAAAACACATCAGAATTTCTTTAATGTGTTGCTTACACTCCATCGCCTTGAGCTTCACAGAATGATTAAGTCTTTCTTATACGGAATCCTGCCATTGTTATGACGCCGACCGTCCAAACTGTGTCATACAAACTTTTTGCTGTCATAAAAACTCTACTTTTGAAGAAAAATTAAGTAAACCTTCCAACAAAAAATGACAAATTACAATAATTATGATTTTAAAATATATCCTTCATTATATATCTAAATAAATTATCCATGTCCTTAGCAATAACATTTTTACTTCATTTTTAAGTAAACCTTTGTGGTCTGGAAGGAATACTCGGCTAGTACACGATTGCTCAGTAGTGTGTTCGCCTTCGGGTAACACACTAAAGGGTCTGACGTCACTATCGTCAATATGTACATGTGACGTCAAGATCCAACCACTCCCACCAGTACCTTCCACAATCTCCCACCACACCTCCCACCATACCACAACAGCCCAGCCACTCCCACAACACCTCCTACCATCTCCCACCATCCCTCCCACCATCCACAACCACGCCCAACCACACCTCCTACATCCCAACTACACCCCACCATCACTCCAACAATCCACAATCACGCCCAAACAAACACCCAATACCCCCACTCAAATCTTGTCCTCAAGTATCGCACACTCTACTGTCTATAGCACTTCCAAGGTCACAAAAACTTGAGATACAAATCACTAAATTAAAATTTTGCTTATGTTCTCCCTGAGAAAAGTAGGACTAATTTAAATATAATTCTGAAAGCGTTGATACTATAAAGGGGGTTCTGATAGTTTGGTTCTTTGTCGAAGGAATTGAAAACTTTAAAGCATGACAAACTTTATAAGGATTTGAGTTTAGTAAATTGTTTAAAATAAAGGGAAACGCATACAGCATAACTCAAGGATAATAGGATTGAGTTTTCTCGTTGTAGGACCTTAACTTAAAAAAATTGAAATTATCAATTTTTTCGTTTTAGGTTTTTGGACGATAACATATTTTTAAGTTACAGAAAAAGTGATAAAACCCCCATTTTATTTGTCATTAAAAATATAAGTATTTAATTTCTTGTTAAATTTACAGTTTACAAGATATTTGACTAAAAAAATTATAAATAATCGCCATTTTAAATATTTACATACTATTTAATTTCATCAGTAGTATAACAGATGGGATGCAACATTTAAATCCTTCCAAGCATGTAAGATGTGTTTCTTATACAAGAGGGATATTTTGGAAACTTATTTCTAACAGCTATTTATCATCTTTGTCTTACAGAAACAGTACACCCTACTGATGTGTTCTGCTCGAAACAATCGTCTCTCTGTCGTACATTTCCTCCTTGACTGTCTGGAGAACATTGAAGTCGATGCGGTGGATTGTGAGCAACAAACAGCCCTTCATCATGCTGCCTTTGCAGGACATAAAGAGGTTGTGGCTCGTTTAATACAAGTCGGTGCAAGCACTAAGGCTGTTAATAAGGTGAGAACCAAGGGAAAGTATCGGAAGAGAATTGTTTTAAATCCTTTGTACGATGTTATCCAAATTTCAATGAAATAGGTTCGTAAGTTTAAAAGTGCATTTTTAAATTTACGTAGGGAGGAAAATTCTAAAATAAAAAATAGTCATTTTTAGGTTAGGTTAGGTGTGGTTAGGTTTGAAATTGGTCCGCAAGATTAAGGGGCCATTTCTAAATATACGTATGTATAGAAGCAAAATTGTAAAATAAAAAACTATTTATTTTCTCTCAGGTATTAGTTGAATAGAGTAAGTTTTAGGTTAGGTTAGATTAGGTATAGTTAGGTTTGAAATTGGTCCTCAAGATTAAGGGGCCATTTCTAAATATACGTATGTATAGAAGCAAAATTGTAAAATAAAAAAATATTTATTTTCTCTCAGGTATTAGTTGAATAGAATAAGTTTTAGGTTAGGTTAGTTTAGGTATAGTTAGGTTTGAAATTGGTCCTCAAGATTAAGGGGCCCTTCTAAATCATCGTGTATATGGAAGCAAAATTGTGAAATAAAAAAAATCTTTATTTTTATTTAAGTATAAGTAAAATAAAGTCATTTTTAGGTTAGGTTAGGTTAAATTGATGAAATGGGTCCATAAGATTAGGAGGAGCGATTCAGATCAACGTGTGTATGGAAGGAAAACTCTGGAAAAAAAACTATTTATTTTCTTTTAAGTAGAATAGAGTAATTTTGATTGTAGGTTAGGTTGGGTGTGACTAGGTTGATGAAATTGATCCCCAAGACTAGGAGGAACTTTCTAAATATACGTATGTATGGAAGGAAAACTCTCAAATAAAAACTCTTAGTATTTGAGTTTAAGTTTGTATGTAGGAAAGTTGGAGCGTTGTTTTTCACTGTTTATTGTATTTTTTAATTTTCGGCATTAATTTAAGACACTTTACACCATTTTAATTTTTTTACAAATTTCCATTGAATATATAGATATTTATTTAAAAACTCGTAGTAAATTATTGACTCGGATCTATCAAATGGGCATCGATCATGATGCCCAGAACTCATTTTGAAATGTTCGAATATATTATTGTTCATAAAATGTCATTTTAAAAATGAGACTGATGAAACGTTATCAATGAAAGGAAATCCATAAATGTGACATTAACACGGATCGGATCCACAAGTTTGGTCTCCTGGGAGACAGCAATACCGGGGGGGGGGGGGTTCAGGATGAACCGAAAATAGAAACTGTATCTCCGTTGATACATGTTCTTTTTTTCCAACAAAATAAAATTAAAACAAAATTTTCACCATTTTTATCTCAAAAGATTCAGAAAAAAAGTGTTTCCTTAAATTTGATTTATTACTTATTTACATTATTTAATCTCATTTTGAAGTTTGTAGTTTCTAAACAAGTTGATGTTATCATGGTACTGACTCAGCCCCGTCACAGAGTAATAGTTGTACCGTTCGGGAAGGGAAATTTTAATTACCTGGAGCAGAGAATGGTGATTCCTGAAATAGTGATTTGAAAGTTTAAGCCATTAGAAAATTTTGAAAAACGTGAATTTTTTTTTTATTACATAATTTGAAAGATTTTTAGCACCACTTGCACACTCGTTAAAGTCAGGTTATGCTTAACCTTAAACACTTTTAAATTTCACATTATGCACCCATCCAACTTTTTAAAAAAAAAAAAAAAGATCACTGAGAAAATATCATTTGTGTCGGAGTACGTGTTTCAAGACGTAGAAAAAAAGATCAGATGATTCATGCGTTGCGTTAAGCGCATGCGCTGGGCGTATCAGCTGTTGCTCTTGTATCTTGCTAATGCTTTCGGGAGTGTTCCAATGTACATGTCTAGAACTTATTTGTGTATGCTACCGTTTTAAATTGAGGTTTCGTTTGAATCAGGTTGTTTATGAATAAAAATACGTAGCGGATTTAAATAAACTCTTCATAGTCTACAAATAGATCCTCTTAATGTAATGAATAAAAATTGATTTTTTGTACCTTGTAGGAAATGTTAAAATTGAATTGGTAGATCAAGGGGTCTAACCCAGTAGTGTGAGATTCCTTAAAACGTCATCAGATGAAACCACCACACAGCTCTACACTATACAAAGGACGGCAAACAACTGATTGTTAAATTGGGTGGAGTCGAGAGACAGTGTCCTCTTTATCGTAAGAAACAAAAGTGTTTAATCCTCAAACGCGTAATTCCAATTTGTAGAATCAGCGACAAAATTTCAGCTTTATTCCGATTTTTAGTTAAGGTATTGTTTTTTTTTCTTTTTTTTTTCTATTGAAAAAATCGTTAATGCTATGACTATTGACATTCGACATAATTTTTGAACACTATTTCCACTGGGAAATACAACCGCTACGTTAATTCCACTATTCCACTTCAGTCTTGTTTACATGAAATCCCGAAGGTGCAAATTATAATGTCAAACCTGTACATTAATATCAATATTAGGACAAACACAGATATTCCATTAACATATTATAGTGCAATGTCTCTCCAGGGATGCTTTGTACAGAGCTGTTGGTAACTATGGTAACATAATATTAACATTGAAATAAACTAAACTAGTCTTGCGGACGACATTTGACATAGACATTGCAAAAATAAAAGCAAAAAGATTCACTCTTGTCTAAACCAAACTTTGTAAAAAATAGTCCTTCAAAACACGTTACATCTCTCTCTAGGATAGTGTTTCAGTTAACTGTGCAAATATAAAAGTCACATTACAAATAATAATAATAATAATAATAAACGCGTCGAATCTATTAGCTAGACTCATGTCACTCTTTCCACTCAATTCGCTAGTGTCAGTCTCCTCTTTCCACGCTCGTGTCACTCTCTTCACTCGATTCACTCGTGTCAGTTTCTCCATTTGCTACGCTCTTGTCAGTCTCCCCTCTCTACGCTTGTGCCAACCCTCCACTCGCTTAAAACCTTCAAAGCACCAAGGCTCCTTTATTTTTGAATCTACAAAAAGTTAAAATTTGAGGTAATATAATTCTCTAGAAACTAAATTTGGACAATTTTTGATTAAAGAAGTATTTCGTTTCAATTAATAAAAACCAACAGAAAACAGAAACAGCAATTTTGGATATTAAACAATATATTTACAATATTGTTTTCACTATTGTCACTTATTCTACCCCTCCCCCCCACCACTGTTTCTTTGCGCATTGACTTTCTCATTGGTGACTGACTCTAGGAAGGATTATAGTAAAATTTACCTTTTTTGTACAGTAAAAGGGAAAATTCATACAACCTAATACCTACATACGAGAAAGCCAAGTGTAACAGTATAACTTTTATGTCAAATTAATATCTCTGCAGTTTACTGTAGGAAACTTCTTAACTTGAAGTGTCTTAATAGCGTACTGAGGTTCCCACGTCGGGCGCCAATTTAGAAATTAATGACACAAAGTTGGAAATTGATAGGAGTTTACGGGAAACACAAAAAGAAGAAATTAAGTAAAACTTCCCTGTTATGTATTATAGAACCATAATACCATAGAATTTCCATATGTAGAACTTAATACGTACATGTGTGAAAGTCAAGAGTATCCATATAACTTTTATCTGCAGTTTAATTATTGCTTTGACTGAATTTACTCTCTGAACGTACCATATCTCCCTACGTACGATTTGTGTCACGTATTATCAATTAAGTCCGAATCCAACTGTAATGCATCCCTAGTGATAAAACTCCAGTATTTGTGTTTCCCTTATCTCGGGATTTCATCTAAACACGGCAGAAGTGGAATATTATAATTATCGTAGTAGTTGTATTTCCCTGTAGGCGTAGTGTTCAATATTTACAGTTTCAGTTGTCATGGGAATGCCAAGCTTTAACAAAATAATCAATTTAGATCCCCACCCTTCGTGTCTTTCAAATGGGGGAAAAGTAGCTATACAAAAACGAACAAAATAATTTTTTCAAAGTGTTAGCGATTGATTTTTAAATCATTGAAATATCAATGATGCCGATGTATGAATAATCTGACTTTGGCATTTTACTATAAAGTACTACAATGTTTCGAGCATCGACAAAAAATGTTTTTAAAAGTATAATACAGAGACAATAATCGAATAATAAGAGTGCGATTTTATCTTTCCTAGACATTTTAGAGCAATTAACTTTTTGATATAAATTTCAATGTCTGAAGATTACCGTACCGTATTTAACCTTATATTTACCATAATTTTTTGTTGAAAGATTTTATTAAAGCGAAGGTTAGGTTGAATAATTTTTGTTTTGAAAGAATTTATTAAAGTGAAGCTTTTATTTTATGAAGATATTATGCCAATAAGAAATTCCAAAATACGGAATAGCTGGATGGGGGAGACGAGACATTATGTAAATCATTTTGAGATAAAATATTGGAGAATTATGAAAAAGAGATTAGCGGGAAATGTGTTTTAATTCCGTTGGAAGTTTCCTGGACGTTTTAATAAAAACCTAAATTACATTTTAAATAGTCCCCGTTTATATAACACGTGAAATGGATTTTTAGTTGTATAGATGTTGAAAAACAAAACTAACCTAACCTAACCACTAAACTTCTACAGGGATGAAACAACTATTGAATAATATAAATTGTGTAACTTACAATATAAAGAAGATTTTATTCACTATTTTTGTGTATACTCTTCCTCAATGATATTATAAACAATACATTGATCATCTATTTTAATAGTCTTAGAAAACCTCAAGATCATCAAACACGATACTGGTCACAAAAATTAAGACATGAACATGAAATTTGGTAGGTAACTTTAGTGTATTCATATTGAAAATTTAAATAATCTTTTTGAAAATCTCAAAATGGCGGTTATTTTTAATATTTTCTTGTTCATATCTCGTGTGTTTTTAATTAGATAAAAAGTTAGATTTCAATTCTGCATGTAATGGTAATAACCCCACATCTCTACGATGACAAATAGCGTAGTTATTGTCAAAAATGTAATGTCGAATCCTTGACACCTCAAGAAAATATTTAGCAGATCTTTGGATGTGTTTACATGGATGGTTTAGGTTAGGTTAGTTTAGGACGTCCTACTAAACGTTAGTTAGTTAGTTAAACTACTACTACTACTACTACTACTACTAATAATAATAATAATAATAATATACCACTTTTAACGACCGTTGTAAGGAAAACTACAATGTGAAATGATAACCCCTCTAAACACAGTTAAAGTAGCGTTGTTACTTGTCCTCTGTGACGTCAAGCTGATAGGTTGATAATTCTGTAGGACATCATTTAAGTTAGTTTATATTTAAAATATGTTAGTTATAGTTTAGCAGTTCTTGTAATTGTACATCTGCGTGTTAAAGGGAATAAAATATATTGTGTCTCTGTTCCTGTAATTATGGTTATAATTACGAGTTTATTTATATAATGATCACGAAAGATAATTTAAATAAACTGTCTATTCCATCCAATCCATCCCTATACAAACCAAAAATGTTGTTAAATGATATTTCCAGTGAAAAACATACGACCTAGATTGAGAATTGAACCCAGGACCTTTCACTTTACTCGCCAATGCTCTATCAACTGAGATATCCTGTCGCTTTCCAGCATAGTTCACTTCTCACTTAACCTTGTTTTTGTTGCAATTTTCGTGTTATCAAATTAATTACCTCGTTACAGACAACATATAGGCCTAATTAATATTTTTACTCAACTTGCAGCCCTTACATATGTATTTATTGATTTTGAACACGGGCTAAAGTCATTCTTCATATTTCATACAAAATTTAACGAAATCGGTAGAGCCGATTTCGAGAAATTACGTCTTTTATAACATAATATCGAACCGGTTTATTTGTAAATATGGCGACCAATTAGTTTTGTTTAGTTCTTAAAAGGACACGACTTGAGAAATATCGTGTGTCTGTTTGATTGTTTGCTACCCCCTCCCCAATCTTAACCGTTGTAATTGAAATGTATAAATATTTGTTCAATGCCGGCTATTCAGTTTTTGAGTTACAATTACTGAACTAACAGTTTTGTAACGATTAGGTTAGGTTAGGAGAATTTTGTGGTGATCAGATCTTGGAGATCGATTAGTGAGACAGTTGTGCAATGTCTTTCTGGAAATTATTTTCCTGTCTTTTATTACTCTATCAGACGAAGGGGTTGGATAATGACACCTGTGGTGATCTCATTTCATCACAGCTGATCTATAGAAATGTCATTGTTATCTGTTACAGCAAGGCAGAACACCATTACATCTGGCGTGTGAGAAGGGTCATGTAGAAGTAGTGGACTTCCTGCTACGACATGACTCCGACATGGATGTCAAGGACAAAGAAGGGAACAGTCCTCTTCACCTGGCTGTAGAGAACAAACAGACCATTGTTACTAGTTTATTACTGGAGTCTGGAATGCCACCAGACGTAGAGAATGAGGTAGGATACTATTTATATACTACATCATAATCGTACTTCAGGATCTTGACTCTTGATACAGTTGAGCTACTCTTAGTGTTATAAACAAATTACCTGTACTTATTTTAAAATGTCGGCTTTTTTTTGACAAAAAACTGAAAATATAAATTCTGGGTTATTACCAATTATTGTTTTCTGATTTTTTCGATTAACTTTAACCTATAGAATTAAAAACAATATTGCTTGTTGCTAAAAAAGGAAAATATATTGTAAAATTAACGGGTTTTAAGATATTCAACGTTGAAAAAGTTTAAATTGCCACCATTTTGAAGCGGGTAAAGGGAATCTCGGTTGATTATTTTTCTCAAATCGGGTCTTTCAACTACATATTATTTATTACTGTTAAAAAAAATTTTTTTTGTTGAAAACACAAAATGGCGGCATTCCGAAAACTAAACATTTTACGAAGTATATTTACATACCTTTTTTCATTACTTTTGATGTGATGATTGAGCTAATGAAGTTCGGGAACACCTTGTATACAAAACATAATATGGTTAAATATCAGAATAGTGTTAAAAGCGAAAACCACCATTTTATATACATTATTTTCCCTGTAATAAAATTATGAACAATTACGGTACAGTATTTTTTATCTAGTGGAAGAATTTAAAACAATTTTGGTACATTGTTGAAATAATCTAGAAAGACACGACTTTTGTTGCCTCTGTTGACACAGATTTCTTTAGATTTAACTTTTGAACAACAGTTCTATGTCGACTTTTCAAGTCATTTGCTCTGTCTATGTGCTTGAAATGTAACTCAAAATCATTTGTATATATTAGTAAAATATTATTTACAAAAAATTAGCAGAAAACCCGTAAATTATAATTAGCTAATACCAATTTTATGAAAACGTCAAATTAGCGTTCTATGATTATTAATGTTGTTTCATGAAGGCAAAATATTTACTCTTCTTAGAGTCCGTAGGTAAAACTAAGGACAGTTACAATTTCACGCGCGTATAAGTCGCAATCAGTCTACACTGACAAGACGATAAATCCTATATATTAAAAAACTTTGTATTTATATTCTTTGTATTGTACCAAATATAGGGAAAATATAGCGGCAACATAAAATGACCTTGAGATGGACCCGTCCATCTACGCAATTCCAGCGTCTCTCTCAGATCTGTAAGGTTGAATTAGAGTAGAGGAGTAAGGTTTAAGAACAAGTCATTAACCTGTAAATTAACTCCCAATTTGCAGGATAAGGAATTTACCACTACAGATTTGGCTTAACATCGGCTGACGAAGACAGTGTACTACTTAACTCACCCCTTACGTGCAACCTACAAGAGGTTCCTCCATCTCCATAGATCCTCATCTTGTCATGTCAGAATAAAGTTTACGCCAGGGTACTCCTTCCCTCGTCTGCTACACAATTCACTCCAATGAAGGGATTGGATACCTTGGAATGGATTACTCAGTCTAACAAAACCAACAGTGGTGTTAAGGCTATTAAATGAAATCTATTCAAATCAGTGAAGGATTATTAAAATTCAATCCCCAATTAAGGGCTCGAATATTCTAAATTAATCTATTTAAACTTTTAATGATGTATTGAACCTCTCAACTTTTAGTTCAAGCAAAATTATTCAGACAGGAATTCAATTCAGCTCAAAGAAAAATAATTTCTTTGTATCTGACTTCTATTTACAGATAGAAGTCTTCCATTTAGAAAATGAGTAGCTTGCGTTGAATAAAACATGTAAAATTAGTTTCCACTGCGCAGAGTTTCCACGCATTCGTTTTGAACAATAATGTAAACATAACCTTAAAAATTTATAACAGCTGTTAAAATCGTAAAAATGCAAAGTTGTTTACGGTTGCTATAATGGACCATTAACATTGTTGTTATGTTGGTATACATAAAATTATATAAATTTAATTAATCGTACAGAGTAAGTTACTAAAGGGTAGTTTTTACAGAGGAACATTCTACAAAATGAGTAACATATATTGAGTAAAAAAAATAATATGGAAAACTAGCTGGCTGTGCACAGAAGTTTTAGCATTCATTTTTTAACATTGATGTAAACATAACCTTAAAATATGTTAATGAATTTATAACAGCTGATCGTTCAAAACACCTGTTAGAATCGTAAAATTGTTTACAGTTGTTATTAAAGATTAACATTGCTGTCACTAAAGAATAGTATTTGCAAATTCGTTGGATCCAGGAATGTTGTTTGTTAAATTCATTTTTATTTCTCCAACATTTTATAAAACAAAAACGTTTCTTGTAAATAAAAACTAACATGTTACTCGCGTAACATAAATTCCCTTCATAAAAACCTAAACATTCAATTCAAATTTTATCGATATTGGTTCTGTTGTTGTTGAGATATAACATAACATCTCATCGAAGTTTATTTATTTTAATAAATTCAGAACAAGTAATTATAGCTGTGATTATATTGCTGTGAGAGATAGTTGATGCATTGATAAACAAAAGATTGTTTCTCTATACTGGTTAAAGGAGGAATTAAGCCTCAAGCACACAACATCCAACTTTAACCAACAAAATCTTTTATTTTATACATACTTTTGTGTCAGTCAAATGTAGTCCTTGTTTGTTATTTCCTTTTATGTGGCTACATGTTTCGCTACCACAGGCAGCATCTTCAGGCCAACTATTACGTCCACAAAACACTTACACTTACACAACACTTATAACAATTATTTTTATACATTTTCTGTATACGTCATATATTAAATAGTTTAAATAAATTATGTTTAAATATTAAGTACCTCAAAAGTGTAACTATGTTAAACATAATTTATTTAAACTATTTAATATATGACGTATACAGAAAATGTATAAAAATAATTGTTATAAGTGTTGTGTAAGTGTAAGTGTTTTGTGGACGTAATAGTTGGCCTGAAGATGCTGCCTGTGGTAGCGAAACATGTAGCCACATAAAAGGAAATAACAAACAAGGACTACATTTGACTGACACAAAAGTATGTATAAAATGAAATATATGTAGTTCTAAAGCTGTTCAACAATGAATATGAAAATAAAAATCTTTTAAATGATTTTAAAAGCAATGTTTTCTGCTTTGTACGCCTTCCATTCTAAGCTTAGACAATGTGTGTGACAGGCGTGTATACAATTGCCTTGTTGCGCCGTATTTGTTTTTCTACACACACTTAGAAATTGCTGTGAAATGATATTTTGATAATTTCATGGAAATTTCCTTATCAATTGCCACTTTTAAAGGTTCTATCTCCACCATGGATTTATAGCGTATACAAAACGTTAAATTTTAAACGATGAACAGATATAAGTTTACATTCTTACACGGAGCAAATTTTGTAACGGTTTAGATACAGGGTGTCCAGATATTAGTAAACAAACTTCTGGACCTCATTGGGTAGGACAAAATATATTATAAATGATATATAGCATATAGTCCTATCTTACTTAGTTTTCCGTCTATCCGCCAATTTGTTTTTTACAAAAAATCATTTTAAATTTTAAATAGTTGAAATATTGAGTTCAGATTTTGTATCAATATACCAAATACCGAGTTAATTTTGATTTTTTTTCAAAACGTTTACCTTTTTGAATGACAAATAAAAATAATAATTTTATTTTGTTTTTATCTTAATTGGTCTTTCTAAAATAATCCTTACTGGAATGTCATTTAGGTATGTCCTTTTCATCTGCAAAGAGACATTATCTGAATTAAAAATTCAAAATACATATTGAATTGAATGTTCATTGTAGTATAATAATACAATTTTAATTTGTTATTCATGGAGGCTATTTCAGTGTGATACAATGAAATCGTAATTTATTTTGTTTCAAGTGTATTATGTGTAATTTTATAATTGTGACAATTGATGATGTCTCTTTCCAGACGAAACGGACGTAGCTAAATGACTTTCCAGTAAGATTTGTTTTATACTAAACAATTATGGTTTAAACAAAATGTGTTAACATCAAACCTAGACTTACACCACAAACAGCTGACACCCTTGATATGTACCACGTACGTTTGTAGAGATGCAATGAGTTAGAAACACATTGTATATTTAGTGTGAGAAAATAATATTAGACACAATCTCTGTTCCTGTCTGTTAAAAGAGGCAATTTTTCACTCTATTGACTCTAAACTCTATAAACTCTATTCACTCTAAAACGTACAAGATTTGTCAGCTTGTCAATATATGTTAACCCATGATTATTGATCAAAGACTGACAATGCGGTAAACTCTCCCACAGTTTTGTTAGGCAATAAAAAGGTGAAGTGTGCGTAAAACCACGTGACTTATTGTTGTCCTTAAAAAGCCATTCAAGCGGAAATTTAAATATAGACAAACAGACACACGCCTAAAATATAAGGTTCTTCAGTTTTACCTACAGATCCTAATAAAGAGAAATCAATGAAAATACAATCCATCTATTGAATTGTTGGTTTTATATCTCACAAAATTGCTTTTAAAACTTATACGCAACGAATTTCTCATTGTGTGGTTAAATTAAGTTGTATTCATCGTACAAAAAACTATAATATATGATTTCAGACTGTAATTTAATTTAAATTTTTTTTTTTTCAGATTTTTGTAGGTTGTTCAATTTCGAGAGGGGGCATGATATCTGACACTTTAAATTTGGCCTAGCGCCAACATATTAATTTTTTCGTCAAATAAAGACGGATTCGTAATCGAAATAAGTTTTAGTTATTCCATTTACGTTCCTACTTATTTATCGCATTAACCTACTTGAAGGTGGTCAGCTCGTAGGAAACAGCTGATCGTAGCTATGTTGTGCAGACCACGCTACAACACGCAGACAAATTGTTAATTTTGGTTTCTATAATTTTCAAAATTGCACCATGGCTATTTAATTAATTTGGGGTTTTACATTTAGGGTTTCACCGCAAGCCTAACCCCAAATTTGGACTTTTATTACTTTACTAAAATGAGAGGAGTTACGATGGGTTAACCAACTTCAGCTGTTTTCTTGATTATTGACAGTTTGGTGTGAGTGAATAGTTAGTAATTATTTTAAATACGGTAATGAATTATTAATTAGATTTCACTCATCAAAGCTGGGCATTGTTATTAAATCTCCTTGACGTGGCAATCTCAAGGGTACTTGCTGGATGTACACCTTTTTTCATGTAGAATTAGATGTTTCACTAATTGCACTCTCAGAGCTCATTCTACAAGTAATTGAAAATAAAGAAAAAAGTATTTTCTTGCTATCCGCCATTTTGTTTTTGTTTATAAATAAAACGTTATAACTTTAGAAATACAGAAGATTTTGTATATGGATTTCATTATAACTGTTTACTTGTGTACCAAAAACAAAAAAAAAATATTTAAAATATTATCAAAATAGCAGCCGTAACGTCACTTATCTTGAAAGATTTACAAGAGACAAAATTTCGTATTTTAAAGAAGAACAAAATATTTTAATTTTTTTTCTGTAGCGCAAAAAAACAGAGTTATCAACAAAAAAGTAAAAATTAAATTTCTTGGTAATTGTCTACAACATACTTGAGTAAGTAACGACTAAAAACTGACACTGTGATTGACTCAACACCTCATAGAGGATATTTTATTACAGGTGGTTTAAAAATAAAATTCCCTCAGATAATGAAAAAAGATAAAAGCCTTTATAATGAAGTTAGGCTTACAATATTTTCACCTCGATGCTGTCAACTTTTTATGTGATCTTGTACAGTCTGTTAATATTAAAATATGCTGTACAGTCCGTTTTTTTTGATAAATCAAGTTTGGTGTTGCGCGTAAGAAAAAGAACATAAAATTACGTTTGTCTACAGTTGTTGACAAAGTGGCATTTTGTTCATTTAAATTAGTTTGCAAAACAGCTGATTTCTCAACAGTTTCACTTTGCCCACTACTTTGCACACTACTTTGCTCACTCCGAATGGCAACTGAACTAAACGAAATTTAGGTTAAGTTTATTTGAATTGATTTATAATATACAGGAAATGTCCCGTAATTCTTACATGTAAAATAACATAAATAAACAACAAAACAACGTTTTAAAGTTGAAAAAAGAAGTAATTATTCATGAAGATGATTGACAGTGTATGTACACGGAGAGTATTTTTTCGTTTGCCGAGTTTTGAAGTTGGCAATCCCGTTTCCTCAACAATACACCTAAGTTATTTGTAATATTCATAAATAACCTCAGTTTTGACGTGAGAACTTCTACTCAGTGTTGATGTTTTGTTTAGCACTACTGCTATATTTTGTGTACGTAGTTAGTTTTAAAATATGGACAGTTCAGAGGATGAAAATCTGTCAAATACCCCGCCTAAATTAGCGGAAAAAAGCTAACAACGTTGTACTAAATCTCCTTCCTGTCAAATGAAGGAAAAAGTACGACCGCCAGTATGAACTGTTTTTATTGCCAAAATAACAACTGTAAACAAAGTATAATGTGCAATTCGTGAGCAAAGTGTCTTTTTTAAACTCGATAAAATTGACGAACTCGGCAAGCCTCGTGCGTCAACATTTTTCTCTCGTTTAAAAAAGTGCCACTTTGCTCACTAGTTGCACAAATAACTATTTTATTGACAAACAAAACTTTTTTGTATTTCTTCTGTAGATCAAAGGTTAACCGAGTTATTTACAAAAAATTGGAAACTAATAATTTCTTGGTAGTTGTCTACAACACCCAAGATTGGCCAACAACGAAATATTTTTGAATTTTAATTGTATTTAATAAAGAAATTACAAACATACAAGTTTTAAGTTTTCAATTAATTTGTTAATTAAATAAAATTTATATTTGTTTTATTTTTGTACGTAGATATTTATCACGAATAAAATTAAATAGACGTTCTTTTTGTAATAGTTAAGGGTCAAATTTGAATTTTTTATGCAATTCAGAGCAATGGATTTTAAAAACTTTAATAAACGTATTTCAATTGAAAATATTTTGGTTCTAGGTAAATCTTGGGTGTTGTAGACAACTACCAAGAAATTATTAGTTTCTAGTTTTTTGTCAATAACTCTGTTATTTTTTAAGTTACAGAAAAAATACAAAAACTGTTTTGTTTGTCATTAATAAATGAAACTTTTTGTCTGTTGATAAATTGATAAAAAAGTAGATTTTTAATTCCGAAACGTCGCGTAATAATGCAAATGTTGGAAAATTTTTGATTAAATCAAATATTACGAACAATCCATTATAATCTAATAACTTTAAAACTAGAATAGCCTCAATTCTATTGGAAGCCAACTGATGATGACAGACATACTGACGAAACGAGTTGTAAAAATGTGAATAATTCAGTTTAATTGTAATGATAATACAATCCTAAAGGTTTCAAATACATTGTCTAAGTTTTACTTTATTTTTGTTTCAGAAAGGATGTACTTCCCTGCACGTTGCAAGCAGTCTTGGCTGTAGAGGCATTATCGATGCATTGTTACAACACGGGAGTGATGTAGACAGACAGAGCAAGGTATTTATATCTCAGGGATATCGTATTGACATTCTTTAGACTATATACACTTTACAATAAAATTTCAGATACTCTCTGACTCCAACAAAATATGTTTGTGATAATGTCTGTTTAACTTGTTTCCGATTAGTCACTCCCCTTTCTCTCCACCTATGTTTCCCGTTTCCTTTCTATTGGTCTATCTAAAACTCGTTTAACTTGTTTCTAATTAGTCACTCCCCCATCTCTCCACCCATTTTTTCGGTTTTATTTCTATTGGCCTATCTAAGACTCGTTTAGGTTGTTTCTGATTAGTCACTCCCACTCTCTCCACCCATGTTTTCGGTTTTCTTTCTATTGGCCTATCTAAAACTCGTTTAACATGTTTACGATTAGTCACTCCCCTTTCTCTCAACCTATGTTTTCGGTTTTATTTCTACTGGCCTATCTAAAATTTGTTTATCCTGTTTATGATTAGTCACTCCCAATCTTTACACATATGTTTTCGGTTTTCTTTCTATTGTTCTTTCTAAAGCTCGTTTCACTTGTTTCTGATTAGTCACCCCCTCTCTCCTCCCATGTTTTCGGTTGTATTACTAATGGTTTATTTAAAACTCGTTTAACTTGTTCTTGATTAGTCACTCCCCCAATGTCCACCCAGTTTTTCGGTTTTCTTTCTATTGGCCTATCTAAAGCTCGTTTAACTTGTTTACGATTAGTCACTCCCATCTCTCCACCTATGTTTTCTGTTATCTTTCTATTGGCCTATCTAAAACTCATCTAACTTGTATCTGATTATTCACTCCCCCTCTTTCCACCCATGTTTTCAGAATTCATTCTATTGGCCTATCTAAAAATTCTTTTAACTTGTTTACAATTAGTCACTCCCCTTTCTCTCCACCTATGTTTTCGGTTTTCATTCTATTGGCACATCTAAAACTCGTTTATCTTGTTTATGATTTATCCGCCACCCTCTGTCCACCCATGTTTTCTGTACACTAAGCCAGATATTTTAATTTATTATTTTCTAATTTCCTTAAGTATAATTAAAAATAATTAGCAGAACGTTTTAATTTTCTCAAAGTTGGTACTAAAAATGTAGTACCAATATTGTAGCTTTGAAAGTCCCAAACAAAATGTATAGAACTCTTTTATCCTTGTTGTTTAAAGTCAAAAAACCGATCATGGACTTATAAAAAAAACAAGGACATGAAATAAAAACTCACATCCCTCGAATACTCTAATAGCGTCAGAAGGGAACAATAGTTGGTCAAGAGAGACTTAACCGAAACATGTCAACGTGATTGAGACATGGTATCTGAGATAATCGTGTTTGATCTTTGGTTGCAAGTCTGGATTCTGAGAGGAATCTCAGTTGTCATCTTGGTTCCAATCGCACTCGACAGATCACGGTTACAGAAATGGTTTTGTTTTGGATTTTAGTACAATTTAACAAAATTTAATCTTATATTAGAAAAAATCAACTTTATTTTTCAATGTCAGGTATTCTCATATTTTAAAATAGAATTGTTAAATTGTATGTGTTTAAAATATCAATTTTTAACTAAATCGATTAAACAGTTTTTGAGAAACAATACTTTCTCTTTGTATTGATAAACCTTAATAAACTCACACTAGTTTATGTTTTTCAGAACGGCAGTACAGCGTTACATTTAGCGTGCGAAGCGAACGACCTGGAAACAGTGGAACTTCTCATAGCTAAAGGAGCAGATCTTAATGCTTTAAATTCTGTAAGTGATCTTCTAGAGTGAATGGAATCAAAAGAATAACTCAGTACTCTATATTGATCACAGTTATAAACAATCTAATTGTTAAGATAGAATAAAACCCGAACATAAGATATCACAAAAATTACGTTTACTTAATGAAAGGCGTTTCAAGGACAAAGTCGCCATCTTCAGTGATACTGGTATGTCAGGATGGCGACTTTGTCGTTGAAACGCTGTTTATTAAGTAAACGTAATTTTTGTGAGATCTTATGTTCGGGTTTTATTCTATCTTAAATTATCTTACAAGTCAAGCTTAATATTTGTTTATAATCAAATTGTTTATTTTTTGTTTACTCACCAAAGAGTGAAACAAAGAATTTAAGGAACAGGTTATGTTTACATAATTTGACCAAAAAAATTTCAATTCTTCTCGTTTTTTTCTCGAAAAGTTACGTATTTTCCTAGATAGATATTGATTCTGGAATATCTTGAAGAAGTTCAATTTCCGAAAAGGGAATAAAGTTTTGTAATTTAACGTCATAACTTCTTGAATTTTTGCAGATTTTTTAAAACGTTTTGATTACTCCAACCTGTTTCAAACAGCTTTATATCTGTAAATTCTCGACTAAACAATCAATTTGTTCACTTTTTGAAGAGGAAAACAAAAAAGGTGGAACTACATTGTAAATTTAAAAACTTTTTGTACTCTCCAAAATTGATTTGCTCCAAACCGACCTGGGTTGTCGCCAGTTAGCATTCACTTAGGCAGTTTAAAATTGGTTGAGGAAAATAACAAATGCCATTGTAGGTAATACAGTTCCGTTCTTGTCTAGTTATAGAAGAGAGGGGTTCAGTAACTGGTCAAATGTTGAAGAAGTGACGAGTTATTTACATCTAATTCTAATTATTCGTTTAATTCTAAAGTAAAGTCTTTATATATAGCAGAATCTATTGATATCGAGGGTCTTAAAATACACATTAGAATTTAAATTTGCTTAAATGTGTGTATTTTTAAATAGTAGGAGAAACTTTATGAAGAATGTTCTTCCATAGCCCATCCGCGTCATATTCATGTAATCTAGTTTTACATAAACTACAATTAATTAGCCTACAAATTTACATATTAATTTATAATACTTATGAGCATATTTTAATACTGTTCTACGTACTTTTTATTAGTTTAAAGAAACTAATAGGATATTTCGTTACCGTCAAAATATTTATTTTAAACGAAACAAAATGAGGGCATGTTTGTATGTTTATGCATTGGGCTTGTAATAAACTCAATTTGGTGTACTAAAGTGTAAAAACAGAATAAAAATCCTATCATCCCAAAATCGACACAATTTTCTTAAGAATTTGGCCGCAACCAAACAAAATATAGGCTATTGACCGTGATATGTTAAAGAAACACAAGTTCAGAAGTTATCGGTCAAATGGAAATTACAAATAAATGACGTAGGATGTAGTTAATATTTCAAAATCGGCAAAGCAGTGTTCATGAAAATTTTGAGATTTATGACTTAGTAAAAAGAACACCTTAGGCATAAACCTGGATAAATAAATCACGTTTTAAGAATAAATTGGAAAACATCAAAATATTTACATTTATACGATTGTCGTGACGCTTTTCACGTGATGTGACGATTTCGCGTAACGTGACGCTCCCTACGACATTCACTCTACCTTTAAATTTATAGAATTGTAAGAAGGTATTATGTAATTTGACCAAAGATAAGATATTTTTACTATTATTATTTTATCGAAAACTTCATATTTTTCAAGTTAGATAAATTATAAAATTTTAGAATTTTTTTTTTCCAAAAAGTGATGAAGAAATAATGTTTCGTAGTTTAATTTTACACCTTCCTGAATTTTAAAAACTGTTTTGACAATTTTTTCTTATATTCCTCCTCAATTGTTGAACTTTTTCTAGGCGGGTATATCTGGAGAAATACTCGGTTTAATTTAAAATAACAAGTCTAAACATTTCTCAATTATAGCCAAATTATATTAGGCGTGTCAATTTGTCCTACTTTTTGGTTTGTTAAGTTTGTAACAGTGATAACAATCGAATTGTTATTGTAGCACAGCTTCCTTCATTAAAATAGAGATATAGCCAACACTGTATTTCATTAACTATTTGACATAATTAGAACTCAAATATATGTAGGTGATTTGATTTTCACCTCTACATCATATGTTACAACTTTAACTAAAAAAAAAAAAAATGTAATTAAAAACATCACGGTACTTACCCAACTTTAATAATTTGTAATAAAATTAGAGCCTATAAATGTAACGGCTAGAGATGATTTCTTGATTGGTCGTTTAGTTTGTATCTCAAACAAAAAACTGTTTAATACAATTTAAATTGTATTGGTATATCAACGTAAAACCTCTACCTTACTTTATTCAGTGCTTAATAAGAGGGGGGCAAAGGGGCCTACTTTAATTTTTAAATAGCAACCCCTATCTTGTGATATATTATTGGAAAGGTCTATGCAATAGAAAAATAATGACACCACCAAAAGGTTTGTAGTACATCCCTGGCAAAAGTTACATGAACAAATTTAAATTTACATAAGTTGTGTAACTTTTACCTGTTTTAATGCTCGAATTTGGGACGTTCGGTGGTTTGGCACTGTGCTAGCAATTTTTAAAAAAAAGATTTGCAATTAATTCTCTTGGAATGGATTGAACTTTTTGTAATATTCTACCGTGCAGGTCATTGACGACAGTTGGCTTAATTTCATTAACAACGTTATTCACCTTACCACAAAAGATATAGTCTAGTGGATAAATGGCCAGCAGGGTCTGAAAAAATTAACGCCATAACCTAACCTAAACTATCTGACTTAACAAAACCTAACCTAATCAATAATAACCTAACATACTTTACCTAACCTGACCTATCGAAACATAACATAACCTGAAATAGCCTGACATAACCAATCCTAACCTAAGCTTACCTATTCTGATCTAACCAAACCTAACCTAATTTTACAGATCCTGACCTAACCTAACAAAAATTAATGCCCACAGTTACTGCCCTGTATCAGATATCCACACCGTAACTGGTATGAGAAAATAATTGACCCAATTGTGTTTACCTTAGCAACGAGATTATTACCATCTGATTATGCAAAAACAGCTGTTTATAGAAAGACAAACAAGAGTGTTTAAATTGCTTTACAATCGAGAACAAAGTGAGAGCATTGTTTACATTCGCTTAATTTAACCAACAAGTGTTGCCAACCTGTTAATAAAATCCTACTCATGCAGGAGGTGGAATTTCGTTTGAAGTTTTCGTGTACATGTTTGTTTACCTAATATGACATAAACGTTATTGTATACAGATAGCCTGCATAATATTAACATGATGATGTTGAGAAATTAACTCCCCTCATATACGTGGAATAGAAAACAATTACGTGATGGGCAAAATCGATGTAGATATTGCAAAAGTTTAATAGTCCCCCTAGATAAAAAAAAGTAGTACTCTTAGCCACGTTGCAGTCTTCCTCATTTCCTTAGGTTTTCCTAATACTATTGTATTTTCATAGATTACTTATAATAGTTACAGTTTAGTTAGTTTAGCTCATGCGCTACCTGAAGATGACAACTTGTCGTTGAAACGCGTTTGTATAAATAAACGTAATTTGTGAGAATTTTTTTTAGGTTCTATTAAATATACAATCTCAAAAGGGCAATATATTTTTTTATTATGGAGAAGTTTCAAGTCTATACAAGGAGGTGAAACAGTGTTGGTTGACTAATAGGTAATCTAAACCCACAGATTACACCCCCACAAAGCAATATTAATGATATGGTTTTCCAGTATGGAGTTATGGCTTATTGCTGAATTTACTTCAAAATGTTTTAATATATATTTTTTAAATTTAAGTTAATGGAATTTTATTTTCCAACATGTACGTTTTAAGATTTGCTTAAAAATATTAGATTTTAGACTGGCATCTCTCTGTCGAACGAAGTTCATGTTACGAGGTTAAACTATGATTATCCCAAAATCGGTGGAAACAATTTTATTTGATTGTGGTCTATAGATTGGTGTGGTTGTCATTTCCTTAAAAAATCTTTCAAAAATCGTTCAAGGAAGGGTTTTAAAAAAAAACTTATTTTGGTGTAGATTTGTTTTAAACTAGAATGCCAAATCACACGTGAATTATGGTTAAAAAATTATTGTTAAAAAACTAAAAAATCAACTTAATCACCTCAGTTTTAAGGAAATACGATTTAAATTTTCTAAACAATAGTAAGGGAGAATAAATCCGGAAATTAAAATTTTTTGGTATTCAATGTTTCACTTTTTAATTGACAACTACCGAATATAATAAAATTAATGATGATTTTAATTTTAATTTGGTTTTTAATGATTGATGTTCTGAGAAAGTTTGTGCAATTTTTGAGCTTGAATGTTGGTTACATAAGAGAGCTTTCTATCTAAACCCATATTGAATTAATATAAAGAGGTGAAATTGAATTGTAGAAAAATATTAGTGATACATCTCATTTTTATAAGTTCATTTATGGAAAAACCGGCTCTGTATACGTTCTTTGTTATAAACTGATAGCACTGTGAATAGATCCACCTAATTTACATATTTCCTATATACAGGGTGTTTCCAAAAATCGTTTCAAAAATTCAGCAGCTAATTTCTCACATCAAAACATCTTTCTCACATCACAATGTAAACATATTTCCTAAAATTATTACTTTTCTTAATTTTAACAAAAAATTCATATATTTATAACAGTATATAGCATGGAGTTGAAATTTTCCTAGCTACTTAGTTTTATAAAGACCTAATTTGAGAAAAATAATCAACCGCTTCCCTTTAATTATTTCTAAAAGACGGCTGTTTAAAACTTTTAACGTTGAACATTATAACAATCGTCAATTTTACAAAATATTTTCCCTTTTAATAAATAATATTTTGTAGGTTAAAGTTAATAAAAGAAAAATTGGTAATTGTCTAGAACATCCAAGATTAGCCTAGAACCAAAATTTGAGCGGGAAAAATATGTATAATTTTGTTTTCAATGGAAATTTATTTTACAAGAAAACTTATGGAAATCAAGATCTGTATGAAGGAAACTAGAGGAGCTCTTCAAAGTTGAGCCCCTAATTCAAAATACTTTCATCTTTTTATTGACTGACGGACTCAACGTTTAAATAGCCGCCATTTTGAAATGAGTAAATATTTTTCTCAAATTTAGTCTTTATAAAACTAAGTACCGCGCAAAATTTCAACTCCATATCATTTACCGTTAAAAACACTTACATTTTTTTGTTAGGAACACAAAATGGCGGCTAGATAGAAAGGTAAGCATTTTAGGAAATATGTTTATATAAACTATTTCATCGGTTTTGATGTGAGGAATAAGCTTCTGAAGTTTAGGAACACCCTGTGTATTGGTTTATGTTCTTCTTTCTTTTCTAGAGGTTGCAGTCAGCAATCCACATTGCTGCTGAGCACGGGTTTACTGAGATCTGTAAGGTATTGCTGACAGCTGGAGCAAACATCGAACAACGAGAACAGGTAGAAATAAAACTCATAACCCTTTCTCTTATCCATTTACTATTTACAATTATACAACAATTAATTTTATATTTTACTAAATACTAATGTGGTCATTTTAAAATTTTAATTTTTCCTTTTGAGACATTTCCTCGTGACACATTTTTTTTTTTTAAGAAAAACAAAAGGTTCTCGATAAAATCAAAAGGTTCAAGAAAAGAAAAAAGAAGTTCATGTCATAAAAACAAGGGTTACATAAAAAACTCGGCTCATTAAAAAAGTACTAAAGCTTCAAGGGAAAAAAGGGGTTCGTGAACAAACACAAACAGTTTATAGACCACACAAAGGGTTTATGATAAAAAACAACACAAAAGATGCATAAATGAAACATGGAATTCTTGAAATAAACATGGGATTTATGTGTAAACCTATGAACTTCATAAAGAAATCAAAGGTTGATGAAACGAAAAGGGGATAAACAAACATATCTTGAAATAAACAAAGTAATAATGAAATAAACAAGGGATTCAAGATATAAACTAGAAGTTCACGAAATAAAAACAAGAGATTCATTAAACAAAATAGAGGTTCATGAAAGAATCAAGTGGTTCAGAAACTAACTAGAGGTTCATGAAAAAACAAGGGGATCATGAAATAAACAACAGGTTCATGAATCAATCAAAAAGTCATGAAACAAACAAGAGATCCAAGAAACAAACAAGAGGTTCATGAAACAAAGTATTTTGGAAACAGCAAGAGATTCATGAAATAAACTAGAGGTTCATGAAACAAAGTATTTTGGAAACAGCAAGAGATTCATGAAATAAACTATAGGTTCATGAAACAAACACAGGGTTAATGAAACAAGCTAGAGGTTCATGAAACAAACAAAAGGTTCATGATACAAACTAGAAGTTCATAAAATAAACATAGAGGTTCATGAAACAAACACAGGGTTAATGAAACAAACTAAAGGTTCATGAAACAAGCTAAAGGTTCATGAAACAAACAATAGGTTCATGAAACAAAGAGAGGATCTATAAAAAACCCAAGAGGTTCATGTAAAAACAAAAGATTTAAAACTACTAAAAAAAGATTTTTACTACTATTTGGAATTTTAATATATTTTCAAATTACCTTATAGTGAGTTTGGTTCCTTGGGACTTCCATTGGTCATTTCCCATCTGAAGTCGATTTTCTGCCAAACCCGCAGCAGTCAGGCGTATATTCTTCAACAGCGTCGTATATACTTGCTCTGAGCTCAGCCAGAGAAGTTGGTAATGGTGGTTTGTAAACTTTATCCTTGATAAATTTCCAGTAGTAAAAATCGAGAGGTGTCAACAATCCAACCAGCCTATCAATATAACTGGAAAGCGGTTATTAAAGAAATCCCAGACCTCAGTGAGTGCACCATCTTGCTGGAAGTGTATACGGCGTTTTTGGTCGTCCTCACCAATCTGTGGGATTAAAATGTTCTCCACCATATTTAGGTACACTATTTCGTTGAAAGTTTTCTCTTTAAAAAAAAAAGGGTTCGTAAACTTTGCTCTTGTTTGAAAGATAAAAGTTTTTTCCTCTGTTTTAATAAATCGATATTTTCAAGCCTTATTTAAGGAATACCTTATTTAATTTTGTTTGTTTTTGTTTCAGGGTGGACGAACGCCACTGTACATTGCAGCAAGAGGTAGCTTCACAGCCATTGTTGATATGATAATCAAGACAGCAAGGCTGGACTATCCTGAACCTGTGAGTATAAACTAAACAAATCACAAACATTGTGCAATCTTTTTACAATCCTACACACAGAACTGAAAACTAAATCAATCAAAAATACTCGTCAATATTATACTCGGTTGTAAACTGTGACTTGTAAATGGTTACTATTTAAAAAATAATAATACTAATAATGTTTTGTTTAATAATAGCCTATACAAAAATTACCTGTAAAATTTGATTTTAATATGGAATCATGTAATCAAATGGAGTAACATATAGACTAGCATCTCCTCCTGTTGGGATCACAACAGTTTCGATCTGATTCGCTCATCATCAGGTTCATAATAAATACTATAAGTTCATAATAGAATGTTGAAAATATAATAAGAAGTTAATGGTTGCCGTCATGCTACTTACCCAGTAGCATTATGCAATGTAATACAAAAAGATTTTCTAAATGTACTGCCCAAAGGTCGGTTTCTTGAGCCAATGAATATCTTCGTGTGGTTTTCGTTTGTCATAGATTGTCAACCGATATAAGTGAGAGGCTCAGAGATTCAGCTAGAATCCCGACTGTGATTGTGATTCCGTTCCTTTTCTATGTTTTTAACCTAGGTTCGTGCAATTTACCACATTAGAGACCGCTCTAATGACATTTCGGCCCCCGGACGGTACCAGTCGCCACTGTACATTAATAGTAAATCAGCTTTAATTAGTTTTGCACACAACTTAAAAACACAAATCATGACCGATTCTGTCATTACGATGGCTAGTCGAAATCTGAATACAGTGAAGCAGCAAATAAGGAACGATTCTATCTTACCATCTTGCTTAGTATGGTCTTCGTTTCTCATAGATTAGCAACCGATAGAGTGCGAGGCTCAGCAATTCAGCCGGAATCACAACTGTATTACAGACGGGATCGTTTATATTTTACAATATATTATTAATAATATATTATTTATCTATTTTTTAATTTTGGTTAGGCTACAATAGTCATGTTAGGTTTATAGTTTTGGTTATCAGTTTTCTTATGAAGGAAATTTTATATTTATATACGGCTACTAAACGATTACCGTATATGTATTTGGTTTTTAAAAATATATATATTTAAATATATAATTTGAAATAATTAAACATACAAAATATTTTGACTATAAAACATGTTGTGTCTCTAGGAGGAGAAAGATGACAACAAACAACTCAACAGGAAATGGAGGTTACAAAAAGAAGACGGGAATATATCCGTGGATGGACAGGAGAAGATACAACAAGTGCTGTACAAATTGGCGCACAAGCAGTTGGAGGCGACGGATTGGAAGAGATTGGCTCATCATTGGGCTTTCACGGAAGACCAGATAAAGGCCATCGAGCATCAGTATACAGGTGAGATATATAGCTACTGAAGCCTAACTCTCTAACGCGCTGCTTTCCTACTGTGCCTGGGGGTTTTGAAAAAATTGTGGTATTTGTTATATTTATTATATATGACTTATTATATATCATTTTAAACCTAAAGAAATTACCTTTTTAAATATAAATATATATACATGTAAATAGATATTTTACTCACAGTCAACACTCCTTTGTCTTGAAAAAGGGTAAAATACACACACAAACAAAAATAGCTACACAGCACTTCACTAAACATAATTGGCCTTTGTATGATTGAAACATTCAGGTACACAAAGGGGTACTGAACATTCTGGGCACCACAATAACTCAAAAAGTATTTAGTATTCAAGAAAAACAACAAACAAACGTAACGAATCTTGATTACTCAGTCACTAACTTTGAACTAAACAAACGTCATTGAGATAAGAACATGAAATTTGTGTGTTTTTATGAATATTGACCTTAAAAATAGAAAAAGTGATTTTTTCATGCCGCTTACAAGCACGATAGCGTCCAAGGAACATGATTATAGTGTGCTTATACAGGGTGTTGTGTAGTTGCGTTTCTAAACGTCAGGAGGTGGTTTCTCACATCAAAACTTAGAGAACTTTCCTATAAAAATATGTCCGGAATTGTTTACTTTCCAAGATATCATTTTGTTTTTTTCACATTTTTTTTATCTCATAAACGGTTCGATGGATTGAATTGAATCTTTACATGGTACTTAATACAGTACCATGAAAATGGTATCATTTCAAAATGGCAGCTGCTTAAATTTTTTTAAACTCAAAACAGGAAACTCAAAATAACCGCATGGGTTATAGGATTAGGTTGGTTATTTTTTTTAAATAGTTCTATATCTTATTAGGTACCATGAAGAGTTTCAATTTAATCTTCAAACCGTTCTGGAGATAATTTTTTTTTTGTAAAAAAAAACAAAATGGAAGATATCTGAGAAACTAGTCAATTCCGGTGATATTTTTATAGGAATTTTTTTCTTAGTTTTGTCGTGGGAAACCACCTTCTGAATTTTGGAAACACAATTTTGCAACATTATTTGTAGAACCCTAAAGAAATTAATAAAATTGATTTGATAATGGCGGCCGTTAAAACAAATTTGTATTGTTTATATCTCGTATTATTCAATTGATAAAAATTTGCAGATTTAAATTCTGCATGTAATGGTACCAACTCCATCACTACACCCTGTATATACTACAACGAAAAAACTCTACCTTTTTTAGAGTCAGACTAATTACGCCCCCTATCTTTATTAATACGTAACAGTCTCGAATCCTGAGATTTTTAGCCTACAGGATTCGTTCTCGCGTGACAAAAAGAATAAATTATCCAATCCACTGGAAGTTTTTGGCTTACTATCTTGCTGGCCTGGATTGAATAACTTCTTCGATAATTTGAGTTGCCCCAAATTACCGGTACCCCCTTTTTATTTACGACTTCCAGTAACTGTATTTAAGATTACCCTATTTCTCAGGGAGAACACGAATTTACTTTATTTTCGAATTTTAATCTCGCAGGTGTGTGTCCTTAGGAATACCTTTTTGATACAATATATTTTACCCTTTTTTATAATAACAAACCTGAAAATACAACATATAAATGTGTGACCAATTCTAAATAAAACACAGATTTAGAGGATAAATGAAAAAATTAATTCTTTTAATTAACTGAAATAAAACAACTGAAATAAAAACTTGACACAAGTCAACAAAATAAAATTCAAACAATTTCTCTAACAAAATTAATGGATAATAACTAAATATTTCTCTTTTGAGCAGAAGGCAATTACTTATGAATTTCTTAAAATTGATATATAGAAAACAAAAATTTCTATTATTTCTGAATTTAAATTATTTAATTTATTAAATTTATTTATTGAAAAGATTTTTATTCATACATGAGATTGACATTATCTATTTAATATATTCATTTAATTACACACAAAAAAAAATTTATCTCAGGAAAATCAGTGATACTCTAAAATCGGGCCAATTTTGCCCTTTAAAAAAGGAAATTTGGATTTTCTCAGACCTTGTCCGCCGTGTTGAAGATCCTGAGTCCTGGGATGCTGATGGTCCTCTGGTGTCTGGTTGGTTGTATTTAGCGATTAAAGTTGTCTTATATCTTTTCCATGGAGTTTAGAAGGCTGGCTGGTTGTTCGAATCTATCACCTCCTATCACTCTCGATGACACTTCTTAATATTTTGGCATAGTAACACTTAAGCTTCTTTACTGAGAATTTTTAGTCGGCAAACTGGCATAGCCACCCCTGGCACTTGTTCAAACTATTTTTTCAGAGAGACCCGTCGGGCATAGTCACCCCTAGCACTTGTTCCAACGATTTTTTAAGAGAGACCCGTCGGGCATAGTCACCCCTAGCACCTGTTCGACGAATTTTTTATGAGAGACCCGTCGGGCATAGTCACCCCTAGCACTTGTTCCAACGATTTTTTAAGAGAGACCTCTATGAGATTCGTGCGGCTCTTTTTATAGCCAAAAACTATCGTATATCGATACCAATTTTTTTCCCTCACTGGACCGATACGATAGTTCCATTTATGGTGTATTTCCATGCAATTTCTTGATTATTTTTGGTGTAGGTGATTCAGTTATTTATTATTACTTTATTTATTACAATTACCGTTTTTAAATTGTCCTTTTTAATCGCTTTGCTCTAATTAATCCTTTAATCTATTTTTGCTGTAAGTTGGTATTCTGGCTCCGCCTACGACTACGTCACTTATCCTTGAACATTTAAACCCTGCAACTTGTAACTGGCCGATGTAAAAATCTTCATTGTTTTCCTTTTAATTGTCTATAACACTTTTCCTAACAGTTTTTGCGTTTTTACGTAACCGGTGTCCTGTAGCTCTCGACCGCGGCAATTTCCCGCACTTCGAATGACATTTGTCGGACTATTCATTCACCTTTAATCGCTTACGTAAGAATTTGCGTAATTTACAGTTTTTAATTCTTACACCTTTAAAGTTTTTGTTTTCAAACTTTGTCACTTTGTTTATTTCGTGATTTAAACGCACTAGCCGTGATAACATAATTCTACGACTTCTGGTAGTGATGTAATCCAGTGCGTATTTTCACACCTTTGGGTTTGGGGTTTATTTATTGACTGATTTTCCTGAAATTTACACAACTCTTAGATATTAGGTTTTAACTTCTTTTTGCAAAATTTCCACTTCTTATCTTTTTTCGTTTTCATACTATAGCGTGAAAACCATAACTCTTTTGTTTTAATCAAATTTAAATTTTTAATCATTAATTATGATATAACTTTATTTATTTAATTGCTTCTATACAATCCTTTTCTCAAAATTTATTTTTATTTACTTTTATTAGCTTTTATACTTAACCTTTTCTGCTAACTTTTTAAATATCAATTTTTTCCAAATTTTAGCAAGAATACTTTTATCTTAAAATTACATTTTATTTTCAGAAATACCAAGGTTTTTTATTTTTTATTAATTTTGAAAATTTTTAAATTCTTCATTTAAATATGCCGTAACGTCTGTTAGTTAATATGAAATAACAGTACTAGATATGTATTGCATACAACTTGTATTACAACTACATATCCTTATACATTATTATTTCATATTTTCAAAATTCATAAAAAATGATTTTTCAATTCAAAATCCGCCGACATAGGATTTTACTGTTAGAACAAGCCGGCAAGAGTTGACCTTGGACCATTTCATAGTTCAATCTCACCGACCGGCTATAAGCAGTAAAAAGTTCTACAAAAATCCAAACCTTGCATTGGGATTATTTTTTGATATTTTTCTTTTTTGACCAAAATATAACCCCATACAACGAATTTCCGTTGTAATACATATATCTATGAGGCTCACTTTGGTCTAGTCGACATCAAGAAAATGATGATGTACACAATTACAAGGTTCAGAAAACCTGTAAACCTTAAATACCTCTTAATCTACCAATATACAATTTAACATTTCCTACAAGACAAAACAGATAATATTTTGAGCATTATATTTAGAGGATTTATTTTATAAGCGGGCTGGGTAAGTACCATGGTGACATCCATTAACTTGTTTCTTAGACTTATTGAATTAATTTTTTTACTAATTAAGGAATTAACAAAATTTCTCTCTGTATTTCAGAACACCCTGTGTATAAAAACAAATACTGAATTTGAAATTACTTTGTTTCAGGGGAAAACAGTTATAAGGAACATGGCTACCGGATGTTGTGCATTTGGCTGGAAGGCTTATCACCGGAAATGAACCCAATGAAGATACTCTGCGAAAGTCTTGGAGCTATTAATAAGAATAATATTGCAGGTTTGTTCAAGGAATAACCTCAAACAAAGAGCTTATGTTTACATGCTGGCGTGAATGCTTTCAAAAGTTTTCTTTGAATCTATAATATTCAATTCACAATTTGTCATTCCTAAAGTGTCAGGAATTTTTTTTTTATTCATTTTGATACTTTTTCATTATTTTAATTCATAAAAAATAGTTATATTATCCAAAAACCAACTTCTTGTTATAAATCATTTTTATCAGAAAGATGGTTAGAATGTATCTATGAAACGAAAAAAAAATTTTGAAGTAAAATTTTGGAGTTAATATGTCAGGAATCCAAAAAATGTGTATTAATAAAAGTGAAAACTTCAAAAAAGTGCCTATAACCACCATATAATATTAATTTTCAAATTTTTTCTAAAAGATATAAAAGTTTTGGAAATTATTTGAGAGTAAAAGTTGGTTATGATTAAAAAATTACATTAAAAAAAACAATGTTTATGAAAAAAGTGAAATTTAAGCTTATTTTGAAAATATTAACCAAAAATAGTTATATTATCCAAAAGCCAACTGGTATATATTATTTTTCTTAGAAATATGAATATAATTTATACAAAATATTTTGGAAGTAAAATTTTGGAGTTAGTATGTCAGGAATCAAAAAATGAGAAGTAATTAAAGTGAGAACTTCGAAAAAGTGCCCATAACTACCATATAATCAAATTTTTCTACTTTTTTTAAAGATATAAAAATGTTTTGACATTTTTTAGTAAATAAAATTTGGTAAAAAAAAATATCAGTTTTGGATGATACAATTTGAAAAATTAATTTTAATGAAAAAAGTTAAATTTAGTTAAAATATAGAAAAAATGACCAAAAAAAGTAATATTATCCAAAACCCAACTTGTTATACATCATTGTTATACGTTTCATTAAAAGTCGATTTTAAGAAAATAAGTATTTTATAATCATGGCCGATTTTTGGTTTTATACCGATAACTCACATTTTTGGAGAGGTAGGGATTTGAAAACTACACTTAAACAAATTTTCATAAAAATCTATGTATCCAATATTGAAAAAAAAACGCAATTTTTTTTGTTTTCTTCGTATGGTAAGAATTTAAAATAAATGAAAAACTAAAATATGTGCACATACAAAATTTGATTAAAATCTATCAACGTTTTTGCTGTAGAACACTGCACAAAATGTTTGTATTGGACAAAATTTCAAAATCCACAGACTGATAACCTATATATATATATATACATATAAAGTAGTGTAAATGGGGACAACCTTGTGTACATGAATTGCGGTGAATTAAACGGAAAATTGTCTTCCTTATATAAAATAGAGAAAATATACACAAAAGTAGTGTCAATAAGTAACCTAGCGGTATCATAAGGTGAACAACTTGTCAACTTTCTCAACAGTTTAACGCATTACCTTGTACACACACCTTGCAGTGAATTAACCGAAAATTGTCACCCTTATATATAATATAGGTAATCTAAATGTAAAGTAGTGTCAATGCGTTAAACTAGCAGTAATATATAATGCACAATTGTAAACTTTTACAAAAGTTAAAAGCGTGACCTTGTATGGATGCCTTGAATTGAATTAATCGGAAAATTAAAATCCATATATATAGTAACGGAAATCTATGTATAAAGTATTGTCAATGGGTTAGTAACCTAGATGTATTACATGGCGAACAGTTGTCCACTTTCTCAAGAATTACACACATGACCTTGTATGCCTTGCGGTAAATTAACCAGAAAATTATGACCATTACATGAAATAGAGGAATTTTGATTTTTTAATTTTAAAAATTATGTGATGGGTGAAAGGTAGATGTAGTTTTCAGTCAAAAAAGATTTTTTTGTATGCTCTCTGTTGTCTGTGTCCCTTCAACACACATCCTATAATTTTGTATGTAGTTTGGCTGTAAAGATGTAGTATTATTGTAATACTAGGCCTACCTCTCAACATTCAAATTACTTACAAATCCAAACATGTGGACCAATATAAATTTGGCATGTAAACACGTTTTGGCCATATCTCGAAGGTATTAATTTTTATGATAGACCTAACTCGAATTTTGGAGATTGCTGCCATAAAAACCCACACAAAATTACGATTTTGATTATAGACACAAACAAAACGTAGCCTATTGTTGGGCATCACATACGTTTATCTATATTACGTAAATGATAAGTTGATGGGACCATCATAGTACTTACCCAACCTCATCATCAGCAGATCCTCTAACTGAAATGACCAGAAGATGGTTTCTTCGACCATGTAGGAAATGATAAATTGTATTAGTAGATCATGGTTCGCTTCACTCTTGTCAGAGTCTTGACCTTGAATCACATTTTATTTTTACGGCAGGGTTCTAATAACATTTTTGACAATAAATTCGCTATTTATTTTTGTCATTATAAGGTTGGTACCATTACATACAGATATGAAATTTTGAAAATTTATATCTAATTTAGTTTGTTATAAGTTTGCGACGCCTTGCACCACAAGGCAAGTGTGCAACTTAAGTTGCCTATCTTGGAGTACAAGGCGCTATACAGCCCTTTGATAAGGAAGCGCTACCCCCACTATCTCGAAACCAAGGTTTATCTCATTTTTAGTAAAAATTTCAATATATAACAATACCTATGGTATGGGTATGAAAAGATGAAGAATTGAATAGTGTAAACCTTAAAAAAAATCACTTTGAATCAAATGGTTTAAGAGTTATTGCAATTTATTATGTGCCAGATTTTAACATTTCACGTTTCACCACAAGCAATCACTTTTTAAACTCCTGTAGCTCTCTAACTATATATTGTGATGATATGATCTTGTATTTCAGGAAAGAAGATAGTTAAAATTTTACTGAGGTTTTTTCATATCGAAAATATCTCTTACAGTTTCTGAGTAATTAATTCGAGAAAACATTTCAAACTGGTAATTATAAGGTACCTCTTATAAGTTTTAAAGACAGAAAAGTGAGTTTTTGATTTTTGAATGATTCTATAGCTTAGTAGAAGCAGAATTAAATTTGGAGTCGAGGCGTGTATTAAAATTTCAAAATTTTTAATATTTTTATCTAATTTTTAGTAAAATTTTCAACATTTAACAATGATATTAATATCAATAGATGCATAATTAAAAAGAGAGTAAACCCTGAAAAAAATCTTTTTAATTAAGTTTTGAATAATTGGAACCATTACGGCCTCCATAACGTCGTGTCTTAGTTTGTAAACAAAAAATCTGAATGAAATGAAATTAATATATTTGTAGAAGATTAAAGATTACATTGGCTTAACCAAAGCCTGTTTCATGAAGTGTAATGAATGGACAACCCTTTGTGACTATCCGTTCAGTCAATCTACCATCAAAAATACTTATCACCAGTAATACAATATCCTCAAAGTAAGAATATGTCTGGGGTGGAGATGAAAAGAGGGGCCCTCAAACTTTGTTGCGTTTACTTTTAGCGGTACAATCCCAATAACAAAAATAAAGACATGAAATGCTTCTGTGTAAACGCCTACCCTAGTTTAGTATCTTTTATCGGTGTAAATAATAATAAAACGTTTACAAAATTAAATTTTTAACATTAACTTGTAGAAACTTTAAGAATTAAATGTAGCTAAGCAGTAATTTGTGTACCAAGTTTTTTGGAATGGATTGTACCGTCAAGTCAGGTTAGGGAAACAAGTAGAAAGAAAGACACGCCCATTACACCAGACACACTCCTAGTCTGAGGCTACTGTATGTATGGTGGTAAAACTGTTTGGAAGAGTTTTGTAAAAATTGTTATTTTTGTATATATCTGGAATATTTCGTCTGTCCTTTCTGTCTCTTTTCTGAAATTTGAAATTTATCGTCTGTCTACTTGATGACTGGAATTTGTCATCTGTCCTTTATATCTGGCGACTGGAATTTAGAACTTATCTTCTTTCCATTCTATCTGTCTATCTGGGAATTGGATTTTAGAATCTTTCGCCAAATACTTTCTGAAATTTGGAATTTATTGTTTGCTTATATGGACACTGGAGTTTGTCATCTGTCCTTTATGTTTAGCGACTGGAATTTGAATTTGTTGTTCGTCTAGCGACTGAAATTCGACGAATAAAATAAATACACTCATAAATAATACACATATGATGTATCATATCTTTGTATAATATGATAGATAACCATCTCTATCTCTTAAGAAAGGCTGATTTCAATACACTTTGATATGTGACCACGTTTGGTCATATCTTTAAGACGATTTATACATTTTTTAACAACTCAAAATGGGAAAGAAAACAATGTAGAGATTAATGACTTGAATCAGTGTCAAAAATCTAAAGATAAAAATACTTGATAAAGTAACTTGATCGTCGTTAATTAAAGACTGGATTTAATGCAGGTGTAGATCCTATTTAAAGATGGCGTCCTTTAAGTTTTTGATTGAAAACTTACATTTTAGGTGGAGCGAATAGTTTTGGATAGGTGTCTGTGAATGTTTGTCCAATGTTTTGTACAACTAACTAACTTAATGACTGTGTTTGCAAAGAATAGATTTATACTGAGAAAATGTGTATCACATTTATACTTCAAAACATAACATTTCTTGGAATAATACTAGAGAAGTAATTGTATACATTATGTCTGTACTTTTGACAAATCTTGTATCTTCTCTTATATACCCACATTCTGTTACAGATTCAATAAAGAAGAAACTTACTCAAGACTTGGAACCAACACAAAAGTCTGGGAAATCTTGCTGTCAAGCTTGCAGTGTGTTTTAAGAAAAGACACCCACAATACTCAGAACCAACTCAAAAGACTGGGAAATCATGCTGTCATCTTGAAGTGTGTTTTAAGAGGAAACTCGCACAAGATTCGGAACCAACACAAAAGTTTGGGAAATCTTGCTGTCAAGCTTGTAGTGACATATCAATAAACTTTACATAACATATCACAACTTTGAAATCATATTGTTTAAAAAACATTTGGTTAATTGTAAGTTAAGATCTCTTCCATATTTATTACTTTTATATACGATAATTTCCATAGTTCTAGATTATTCAAATCATTCGGGAATGGGTAGAAAAAGATATAATCATTAACAAATAGAACATGTTGTCGAGGTAGAGGAAGTCTATAATGATCTAAATAGAGAAAGGTGAGTGGTGTGGCTCAGTTGGTAAATGCGTGTTTATAGCTCTGATTAATTCTAATTTATGAATCGACAAAGCCTTGCAAAGTTTCGAGCTCAGTTGCTAGCTTTGTTACGGTGTTCCTCCACCTTCATTAGTCTTAAGAGGTTGTGTGGTCCATTGAATATGTTAAATTTTTGTTTAATATTATTTTTAAAATAAGATTTGATTTACACATATGTACAAACCATTGTAGGAACAACTTTTGTGTAACATTTGGTGAATTTGAGCAGCAAGATCAATCGAAAATGATTAGAAATTTGTTAGAAACTTTAAAAAAACTAACTTCTGATTTTTCTACCAGATTTATTGAAACCATAATTAATATCAATTGGGGATTATAATTTCTCTTTTTAATTTAACCATAAAATTAAATCTGTTTTGTGTAAGATTGTTGACCACTAATTAAACAAATTGTAATTTCTACACTCAGTTTCACATTTAGTAGGCAGAGGTTGTGCTATTATGCACTTAAAAATCATTGTCCCAAAACGTCACTTAAATACAACAAGTTTAAAAATATATAAAACTGTATTTAAAGCCAATTGAATGTTTTGCCTACGCTCTCAACTAAATATCAAACAGATTACTATTAACTTTGAAACAAGACTTTATATAATATCAAGTAGGCTACTATACTCCATTTCAGAGAGTTGTCAGAGTCCATTTAGTAGCTGCGATATTAGGCGTTTAAAAAAAAAAATTCCTAAAACAATAAATACAAAACATAAAAAAATGTAAGTTTTCTGAAAGAATTAAACCTAAACAATTACAAAAACCCTCTTAAATTTCTCTTTAAAAATGTTTTAGTGTCGCATCATATGACTAGTTGATATGTTCATTATGACTAGTAGTATTGGTACTATGATTTACTGCCAACTGAACTTAAAACTGAGTATCGTAGTTTTTTTACAAAAATTGAAACAATTCTCAAAACGTTTTGAGCTAAGTTTGCCAAATTTTATTGTGATAAGTGTTTACCATTTTTTTTGTAAATAACAATTTATAACTTTATTTACACGCCACAATAAAACACACCCAAATAGTACCTAAAAGAGCTTCCGAACTAAAAACTAAAATGTATAAACACCAAAAATCTTCAATTAGAGTAGAGATGGTAGAAGATTTAGAAACTAGTGAAAGCTTATGTAGAAAATTATTTTAAGAAAATATTTTATATTCTTGTAAAAGTGTGATATACAGATAAAAATATTAGACATAATGCAGCGCATATTGTAAATGCATTTGCGCGTTTCATAGCTTTCCAGTGTCACTCAAAAATTAGTAGACAAAGTATATAGTAACCTAAACCAATGACTACATAAATACTATAAGACACGACATGGTCATGTTAAATATTCTACGCTTATTCTTGAGTTGACCAATACCCGCTAGGTCGCTCTTTGCTAGAGAATCTGAAGTTGATGTGACTGGCGCTAGGTGGCTCTACGGTCAAACAATGTTTCAGTTGCTCACTGATGCCACATATGGGACCAGAGATGCGAGCGAAGGTCGAGAATCGCTTATCTCAGCGCACGAACTGACAACACTGACTATGCTGTGTCAACAGTTGTACAGTCTCAACCAAGTGGGATGCGTACAGTCAAGCACCTGCTGCTAGCGCTTTCTGATAGCTGTGTGTCAAACTTGTGACGAACAGCAACCGTAAAGCGTAGACTATTTCCCTATCCTATGTCGTGTCTTATAGTATTTATGTAGTCATTGCCTAAACACATTCTAGTGTTAACATTAATACGTCAGACGTATATTTTTATGAAAGATAGTAGTTAAATGTCAGACAGTTCTCGATTTCCTCTCTAGTCGACATTCTTAGGCAACATATATATTAACTAACATAAAAACATTTGTCGTTTAAGAATTCAAGTGAGTTAACATTAATAAGTCAGACGTATATTTTTAGGAAAGATAGTAGTTAAATGTCACGCCTCTCTGATGGCTTTTCTCACCAACAGCTTTATGTCTAACATTTTTATCTGAAAATAAATTGGAAAGAAGAACATAAGATGCTCATAAATAGCGATAAAAAATACTAGATAATTTTGAAATAATTATAAAAATGGTTCTTTTAACGAGAGATTTTCCAATGAGGCAAAACATATTTTTAGGTGTCAGTAAGCTAATACAATGTCTATTCACCTTAGAACTCTGACAATAACTTCCCTCCTTTTCTAATACACACACAGAACACACCAACTTTACTATCTTAGTTCCTACTCTATTTCACAATAACAATTCCACCCACTAAAACCGGAAGCACTTCACCTTCTAACACACTCCATTTCCTCCCACTTCACCTTCTAACTCACTCCATTTCCTCCCACTTCACCTGATTCTCTTCCTGTACTACCCACCTTACATCACATTTTCTCTTCTATACCGTGAACCAACTATCACTGAATATAAATTCTGAATAAAGATAAAGTAAACATAACCTAAAAATTATCTTGATATTAAATAACAGCTATTCAGATAAATCATATGATAATGAACATTTTATTAAGGTTTGTGAAACTGATGGTTAGTTAGCTAAGCACTAAAAAATGGCTGATTAAAAAAAAATTGCAATTAAATGTAAAAGTTAAACTGTTGAAGTTAAGTTAAGTTGGTTTAAATTATTTTTATTGTCTAAATTCTGTACATAATATACTGTTTACATTTCACAATTTTTTCAGAAGGTTTCTCCAAATTTACAATTATCAGTATGTTATAGGCTATGTGCTTTCATAATAATTGTGAAGTTTTAACTACTTTACAAAGTCTCCGAGTTGGTAGAGTGGTTATCGCTCGTGGATGGTAAACAAAGAGGAACCGGGTTCAATTCCCGTAGGGTCCGAACAATTTTTGAGAACCTTTTTCAAAATAGATCGATTTAAAGTTGCAGTGAAAGAGAGATGTATCTTTGTGGCCTCTCGAGATTTCAAATAAATTTAAAGTTATTGAATTTTTTAAATTAAGTTTAAAAATTTTCAAAATCATAAAAGTTAGGTGCGTTGGCGTTTTATTTTCAAAGGCGCCTTGTTTAAAATATTTTGCTTTTCTACAATTTACAATTAGAATTAGCCTGTAATGAACACATATCTCTTAAAATTCTCAGCTCAACTAGACAGATATAGTGCCTCGTCTTTTGTACCATGGACCCTTTAATCGCAGTGAAATAATTGGCCGGTGAGCGTCGGTTGTGGTGCGCAGTAGCTCAACAGAACATTTGGTGATAGAGTAACTAACAAGGGCAATTTCGCAGTGTTATTTCTAAGTTAAGCAAATATTTTTGACTAGACCTAATCGCACAGCTAAAACGGTTCCACTGTACACGATCAATTCAATAATGGAGGAACATCGACCCTTAGAAAGTGCTCGACAAATATTGGAATAATAAAATGCTTGTTGAAAATCAATTATTACTTTAATCATATATATATATATATATATATATATATATATATATATATTTGTAGAGAGAGAGAAAGAGAGGGGGAGTGGAGGGAGGGGGAGACCGATATACAAAATAGAATAAGTTTGAAAAAGACCGACAGTAGGGTGGGAAGAGGAGTGAAAGAAACCATATATTCATAGAAATTTAAAAAAGAGAGCGGTCCAGAAATTTAGAATAATATTCCTTAGAATATTAATTTTATCAAGAGAAAGATGGGAATTAGTAGAACCGTTGTATTTTCTACATAAATCCCGTAACAAAAAGAGAGATAGAATACTTTTAGTGAAATCACACGTCCATATTCAATGATTATACTGGGAATACATCCAACTGTGTATATTTTATGTTTTGGTTAAGGGATTTTGTTGATCGCACTAACATAAATTACAATAGAGCCGCTTTAGCTGTGCGTGTAAGTGAATTTATTATTGCAATATTTCAAATTAAACTGGCTAAAATATAACCTTTTCTGAAAACATAAGACTCCCTCTACATACGTTATTTGAGATTTTATATAAGACTATTGTGTATTCTTTGTAAAATATTGTAATTCAAACTAAATCAAAGAAGGAAAGGTTAAATTTTGCTGTATTATTTCTTGGCGAAGCAAATGTTTTTGACTCGTATGTATGGATTAGTCAGCTAAAACGGCTTCACTGTAAACGATCAAATCTTGTCCAATAGATTTAACTGATATAACACCAAAACAATAAATACCGATGGATATATTGTTAAAGTTAATTTAACTTTATAATACATTTTAATTATTTTATTTATATTGGTGTTATAAATTATTATTGTAAATGAATGATTGTTATATTTACCAGTAGGCAACACTGTTTGTATTAAATTTAAAAACATTCTCAAAGTCAGTCTAAATTACCAGCTTATATTTAACATCTCCGTATTTTCCAAACTATTTTCAACATCACAACATAATCTACTAAACAATGTTTTCATTTTATGATGTCAAACATTTAGCTCTAATTCTAAATATGCTTCCACTCTAAATGTGCAAACATTTTTATCAAGTCGCATCTTTGATGTAAATTTGCATTTTTCGGGATTTTTATGTAAATGTTTCTTTGACACAAATGTTGTATATGCAAGACATTTGAGAAACGAAATGTAATATATGTAACTTTGTAATTTATATTTGGATTTAGAATATGTGTCATCATTTCTTCCCTTGGCGTATTTCTTGCTTTATTTCTTTTCTCAAGAATTTAACACGTGACCTTGGATTTTTCCGGTTAATTCGCCGCAAGACGTAAATACAAGTTCACCACGTCTTGTTGTGAAGTAACCGGAAAATTGAGTGTTTATTTCGTATTTTAAACTGTTTTGGCTTAAAACTTTTCTGAAAACATAAGACTCCGTACATAACCTATTTGAGATGTTGTATAAGATTATTAATTACAAAGAAACGTTTTCCCAACTTATAAAAGGAAAAGAACAACACATGAATGATAATGTCTGTAAAGTTTTACACTTCAAAACTGCTCTCACCTAAATACTGCCTGAGGTCAGTGTGGGGCAGTTCACGGTTGCAAAATTAATGTGTTGATCCGTTCCGGACAAGGAGGTCTTGCATAATATCTGGAGGGTAGGTCAAGACTGGGTGACGTTATTAATCACAGGGTGTGCCGTGATTTAGTGACAACAATTTTAATAAATTTAATTTTGTAAAAGTGTTAAGTCAAATAAATCATATGGTTTTCTTTTTACAAAGTTGTCATTGGCTATATTGACAATAACTCATTCATTATAAAATCTCAAATTTTTTCAAAAAGGCGGCCATAAAAATTAATCCAATATATTGGGAGTTGTCATAAAATCAAAATTTAAAATTTCATTTTTTTTTTAAATTAGGATAACAAATTAGATAAACTTTTGGTGGATTTAAGCGTATTTTTATGACGCAACACGTTTGGTACCGGTTTCATCAGTGAGATAGAATAGATGAATTAATAGTAGTATTAATCAGTGAAAAAGATTTTGGTAAAATTTAAAAATATAGTAGGCCTAATGTGCCAAGCCGCAAGAAAAACAAAATTGTGGTTCATCATAATTTCAAATAAACCAAAAAATACCCTATAGTGGTCAACAAACATTTTGAAGAGTTATTTACGTAAATATATGTATAAGCAAACGAAAAACTTTTATGGAACTCGTTTGTATGACGCGACGTAACAAACATTACCACATGCACGGCATTTCGTAATCTGATATAAACACAGACCAAGGGGTGACTGAAATCCGTGCCCCCTCCCTCCCTCCCATCCCTCACTCACCTTGGTATCGATTCACCTGTGCCATGACGTCACTGGAGTTCAACTCCACACGAATTAACGCAAACTCTCTGTCCATCTGTAACTCGGTTGGTTTGTCTCAATTAGTCGTCCACAAGGTTAATAAGGAAAGCTATTGTATTATTATTATTATTAACAATTCACTAAAGTTTAATTTTAAAGGTTAAAAATTTATGTAAATATTAAAAAATTACAAATCAATCTGTTCTGAACTCACTCGTCAAGAAATTTTGAAAGCAACCAGTGTTGTACTCCTCACAATGAACACGGTTGAATAATGAAGTCCACTCGTTAAGGTGATTTTTTGTAAAAATATTAGTTATGTATTTTTTATGAAAGGTTTTACTTACAAGTTTTGACTTCCGATCCAACTTACAGCTGATCTACTGATTGACTTCAGCCACTGACGGTAGAGTGGGAGAGATCTTTAGGCTTTACAGATAATATATTAAAGACTAATACATATACAGTACTCCTGTGGTAAGAATGAACGCGTAAGGAATGCAAAGGATATGCAAATATTTTAGTTGACTCTGAACATCTCACTACTACTCTAATTAATAACATTGACTCAATTGTTTGACACGATAAATACTTCGAAATGAGTTACAACTGCCAATTAGAATGCTTTTCTGAAACACTGAAACACTTGGAATAACTTTAATAACTATCTACACTGAAATCTTACAATAGCCTACGTTTACGGACTAACAGCTGTGGAAAATCTCTACCTGATATTTTCTAACCGTTTAATACAGTAATGGTTAAAGGGACTTAATTGTCTAGTAGTCTAAATGCGATCAGCGCATGTTCAGTACGTTTTTCACCGTTCATTCTTGTGATCGTCAGACAGTAAGTAATCTGTTTAAATAAACTGCTTTACTTAGGAGAATATTATGCTTTAATTAAATTGCAAGTGAAAAATATACGATCAAAGACTGTGAATCGGACCTACGACGTTTGGCTTTACACGCCAATGGTCTACCAATTGAGCTATCCTAACCGTTAACCAATACCGCGAGATATTTCTCACTTGAGATATTTCTTGTTTTGCTTAATTTAAATAGATTCAAGTGAAAAATATCTATCGTCACTGATACAGTAGCCTCAGACTAGGAGTGTGTCTGGTGTAATGGGCGTGTCTTTCTTTCTACTTGTTTCCCTAACCTGACTTGACGGTACAACCCATTCCAAAAATATTTGGTACACAAATTACTGCTTAGCTACATTTAATTCTTAAAGTTTAAGTACAAATTAATTCTTTAAATTTAACTTTGTAAACGTTTTATTATTATTTACAACTGATAAAAGAAACGAAATTAGGGTAGGCGTTTACACAGAAGCATTTGATGTCTTTATTTTTTTATTGGTGTTGTACCGTAGAAATCAAACGCAACAAACGAATTGTTTGGCCCCTCTTTTCCTCTCCTTCTCAGACACATTCCTGCCTTGATGTTGCTGTAAACGTCTAGGATAGCTCAGTTGTTAGAGCACTGGCGTGTAAATCCAAAAGTCGTAGGTCCGATTCACAGTCTTTGATCGTATATTTTTCAATTGCAATAAAAGTTAATTAATTTAAGCCTATCTTGAGAAGTGTAACCTATTTATGACGTTTTTTTAAATAAACCCAACAAGGTTCGGTACTACGACTCGGTAAACAATTTCGAAATGCGGTCAACATTTTTTAATTCGAAAAAACTGTTTTAAAATAACAAGGTTTCACCTGTAGGTTATAAAGTGGTTTCCAATAATAACGTTTTACAATTTCTGCAGCTTTAAAATCCGTAATTTGTACCAAAATCATAACCCAAGTAAATTAACTTGTAAATTTTATTATTATTGGAATACGATTGAAAATTTCAAAATGGCGCCAATTGGAAAAGTTTTTTATCTACGATTTAGATGATCCTATTTTAGCTCAATTTATGCTGTCTTTTTTTATTATAATATGAGTTTACTAAACAAACGAACAAGAAAATAATAATTTCCATCCTAATGTGGAAGCTACGATGTAGTAATTTTTCTAAGTAATGATACTAGACCCAAGTCTAGGGAATAATATGCGCCCGCAGATATTCAGCACTTTATTTTCCTTTCAGCATATTCTCAGCACACTTCGCTTAATCATAAAATCTTCTCCTTTGGGAAACTTAACGCATCGGAATTTTTTCTTTCACTCTTTGTTCTTTTTTTTTACGAATGAAAAAACATATATCTCGGTAACATTTTGTGTGGAGGGCAGCCGGAATTACAATTAACGGTGGCTGAGAAGTTTCTTTGTTGAAGAGGTGCGATAGCTCAGTGGGATCATGTCATGTATGTTTCAACAGGAGTACAATATTCTTCCCTAATATTTTATTGAGATCTCCCACATGGAATTCCGTACCCAAAGTTATGAAATGTGCACTGATCCTAACAATAAGAGTAATGTTCCAACATTTTTCGTGTCATAATAGAGATCTGTTTCTTTTATAAAAAAATTCAAACTTTGGGAAATTAATTTTCAAAGAAGACTCCGCTGTTTTCGGTACAGTAACAACTCTAATCTCTACTTTTGGGAGCAGTGGAAAGTTAACTCAAATATCATGTCATGTACCATTTTAAAGGTCTTGAGTAGATGAACGAGAGAAATATAAGGTAATTTATTTTGTTAAAACTAATTTGTAGCTTGCTTTGTTTCTATCTAGCGTGCTAACTTACTTGTTACTGGCGTGCTAGCTACTACTAGCTTATTCGTGTATTTGGTAGCTTAGTAGTGTACTATATTATTAGCGTGTTATCTTGAAAGCTGCTAACGTTGAAACTAGCTTACTAGCGTGCTTTCTTTTTTCTTGTTAGATTACTATAGCTTTCTACCGTGCTAACTCGCTTTTGCTAGCTTATAGCGTACGAAATTGCTTCTTGTTACTTACTAGCGTGCTAACTTCCTTTTTGATAGTGTCTGGCGTGATAACTAGTTCTCATTTGCGAGCTAGCTTGATTGTTGTTAACGTAGTAAATATATTTCTATGAAGCCGACAGGTTTGTTGCGTGCTTACTAATTTGTTGCTAGTGTGAGTAGAGAGTGGGTCAGTTGAGGACAAGATTGGGGTGTGGGTAGGTGGGGGTGTAGTGGGGCTGATGATGTGTGTGGTGGGATGTGGTTGCCCTTCCCATTGCCCCTCCCACTTCCCCTTACCCCGCCCCTTGGCTCTTCCCTCCCCATCCGCCATTTTGTGACGTCTTTTGGTGACGCCATTTAGACATTCCTAGTCCCTCCCCTTTTCCCCTCCACCAGTCGCCATTTTGCGGCCCCTCCCTGTCGTCGTAACTGTGGACGTCGACCTAACCCTTTCCATAGCCTACCCGTCGCTTCCCAACCCTTTGCTCCCACCTCGTGACGTAACCGTTGACATCATCCCCTCTCCACCGTCGATGAGCCTTCCCCATTACCTTGCGGCTGTGACCGTTGACGTAATTTATATTGACGTCAGACCCATAACTTATAATTTCCTAGTTCGGTTCCAACCAACGAAGTTAGGATTTGAAAGCAGAAACACTAACGACTGAGCTGTCGTGCATAGTATTACTCGTTATATATTTAATGTAGTATATAAGACACCGTCGAAGTTTACATTTTACGTAACCAGAGTGTGCCACTATCGGTTTGACAATTACTTGAGTGATAATTATATTTGTATGATTTATTCAGATCACAGGCAAGTACACATGCAATATGTTTGTACATTACGTTAAACGACGAGGTTTGGACACGTACCCCTTACCGTGCATATTGAAAACTCCTTCCCCTGATCGGTCTGAGAGTTATTCATAGGATGTTTTTTCAGTATCGGTTCTAACGCTATAGATACGTCAAGAGTAGACTTTGTTTTCAACGGTTTTGCAATCGCAAATTTTGTCAGACAATTTATCATTGGCAGTATATATTTGTAGCCTTGGTTTTCTTTAGCATATGGAATCATTTCCACTAGATCGGCTTGATAAAGGTAATTAACTACTTTCAGTTTCACACTACGTGTTTTGAAATTTCTTCGCGCGGGCTTGTGGAGCTCCGTCGCAATGGCTCGCCTTACATCCATTATGTAAATGAGTGTGTTTACAGTTTGGTGGCACTATTTATTTCGTGGAGATACTCTGGTGCAGGTAATCTCGAAATTATCGCTGCTTGTTCCCGCCTCACAGTTGCTTTGGATTAGTCCGCCAAAAATTGCCCATAAGAGATCGACAGAGATGTCGGAAGCTTTACGAAAAGCAACGTATCCAGGAGTCTTTGTTTTAAAATTGAGACTAGTAAACGTAAAGCCCAACAGATCACCATCAGCTGTTTCATTTTTCATCTTGTCCAACAAACATTCAAAATCTCTTTTTATCAAATCAATTTCCGTGACATTCTCGGGTGGTGGATTAAATTTAATCTGAATATTAGTTCTTAGAGTATAAAATTTTTTAGTCTCCCTACTTTGGGAGGAAACATTGTAATTGGTTGTAATCGGTTGCTAAAAGTATATTTTGGTTAGTATATCGGTTGGTAAAAATATATATTGGTTGTTAAATAGTTTGAAAAAAACATTATGAAACATCATACATAATAAGACTAACACACACTCTCTCTCATACACAACTTAAATACAGAGTCTTGTGCAACACTTGGCATCGTGTCAAGAGTTGGACAGGCTCCATGACCGGGGGTAATCAAGAATACGGTTTTTTTGGTTAATTTTGGTTAGGTACTATGATTATTTGGAGGTTCATGTGGGCCGTGGTAAGTATAGGTTTAGGCAAAATTATTAATATAAACTTTTCATACATTATAATTTACATTAGTTAGAGATATGGTTATGTAAACCATCTTTGGTCATAGGTTTTAGGTGTAACAGCGCTATATGATACATAAACACAAGTAGGCTGTGATTGACCGGTGCTAAACCCTGGTAGACAATGGAGGAACTATAACTCATGTAAATATATTACACATTAAATGTACCGGTGCTGACTGTGCACACTACTCTGTATTTTAATTATTGATTTGTTTTTTTGGGGAATAAATATTGAGGGGAAGTGGGAGGGGCAAGGGGAAGGGCAACCGCATCCCCACACCCATCATCCTCCCCACTACACCCCCACCCAAATCTTGTTCTCAACTGAATCACTCTCTACTAGTGTGCATGTTGATAATTATCATATTAGCGTAGTAGCTAACTTACAAGTCTTCTTGCTAGCTTACTGGCGATCTAACATGCTTTTTGATAGCTTAATGACATTATAACTTGCTTTATGATAGCTTACTGGCGTGCTAACATACTTTTTGATAGCTTACTGGCGTTCTAACTTGCTTCTTTCTAGCCTACTAGCAATATCACTTGCTTGTTGCTAGCGTGCTTGTGACAGCATGTTTAGAAGCTTATTAGCGTGATAGCTAGCTTTTTGATAAAGCTATTTTAGATTAGGTTAGGTCCAAATAATAACCTCAAATATAGATTCCTCATTTATCCACAAAAGTCTTGGGAACGATTCAATGTTTAAATTGATCAAAGTTACAAAGTATTTAATTTTAATTTTTATAATTTTTCTATTCCAAATCATTATAATATTACATTGTTTGCAAGAAAAACATTCAAAGTTCGTTCTTAGTGTTACCATCGGTGCTCATTTCATGCCAAATTCTAAATTTTGTCATAAGAGAATGTCGCAGTATATTTCCACAGCAAATTTGCTAGGCTAATAGTATAACAATTTCAACACAATCAAAATATGACCTGTCAAGTAACATACAAAGTACAAATAACTGTTTTTCCAACTTGAATAATAAATACAATTGTTTGATTTAGACAGTGTTAAATAAAATCAATAGTATTTCAAAAATTGGTCACATTTTGTCTCCTACCGTTGCCTGGAAATTGCTATTAAATCTGTACAAATGTCATCAGACAAAGCGAGGAAAGTTCATTAAAGTGATACCAGCGGCGTTTTGTGGAGAACGTTACTGTCCAATTTACAATTACAGTGGCAATAATTCGACAGTAAACTGCCGCTAGTGTCGCTCCAATGATTCGATTATGCGTACAACGTCAGGTTGTATTTGTTTGTGTCTGTGTACAAATATATTTAGAGATAGACGTACGATATTATTGGTAGTTGTAGAGAATACAAACCCTAACACGCCCTAACCTAACTTTCTTACATACCCCAAAACGGAACCAAATAACTTGTTGTTATCTACACTTATGGCGTCCTAGCTAGCTTGCTAGTTAGCTTGTAACGTGTTATGAAACTTCCTAGAGTGTTATCTTGCTTGTTGCTATCGAAACCTCTAACATGACTATTTGTGCCTTTAATTAATCTTCATATTCCACTAAAATTTGTACTTTGGTACAAGCGGTTATAAGAAATTACATCTCGTAGATGTAATGGATTTGTAGGAGAATGGGAAAAGAAAAATTAACCTCAATCGCCGTCGTTAAAAACGATCGAAGCATAACAGTACCTGGTGGAGAACCGATGAACCTGACAATCTGATAATAAACAATAATGTTTTCTGTGCATTTTATTTCTAACCCCGTCAACTTCCACCATTTATTTATAGTGGGCCTCCCTCCAGCATCCCGCAGTTGATATTGAGTTTCTAATGACGTCAAAGTTTGTCAATTATTCCTCACACATAAGATAGGGAGGCATAGATCATGAGGATAATTAAGAACAAGTATGAAATAGAGAAATGTTGAAAGAAAGTGAGAATTGGTTAATAAAAATAGAGGTTGAAAGTGATACAGGGAATAGAAAGAAAAAATAGGGAACGTAGTAAGTTAGAGAGAGAGAGAGAGAGAGAGAGAGAGAGAGAGAGAGAGAGAGAGAGAGAGAGAGAGAGAGAGAGAGAGAGAGAGAGAGAGAGAGAGAGAGAGAGAGAGAGAGAGAGAGAGAGAGAGAGAGAGAGAGAGAGAGAGAGAGAGAGAGAGAGAGAGAGAGAGAGAGAGAGAGAGAGAGAGAGAGAGAGAGAGAGAGAGAGAGAGAGAGAGAGAGAGAGAGAGAGAGAGAGAGAGAGAGAGAGAGAGAGAGAGAGAGAGAGAGAGAGAGAGAGAGAGAGAGAGAGAGAGAGAGAGGAATGAAGAAAAAATGCTGTAATAAGATAGGGAATTTGAGGGAATGGAAAAAAATATGGCGGAAGAAACAATTATTACGAATAATTTCCTTATTTTAAAGTTTGAAACTAAAATTCTTTTTTCTCTCAGCAGAAGAGAAGAGCAACACTAACTTCCACCAGAGTGTTTTCGTAATTGCTTATTGAAATATTACATATGCGGAGTGGAAAACGCGCGTCATTGCGTTTATTTGCCGCTTGTGTGCGCCCGCTAGCGACATAGGGAATTCAGAGAGAGACAGAGTGAAAGAGCAATATAACACTCCTTCGATAGAACTTAGTTATAAACTTTAGTTAAATTGCAAACCAAACTTAAACATCATACAATATCAAATATGTTTGGGGGCGGGGGGAGGGTCAGTTAAACGGCCACTGTTTATAATTATATTACGTAATTAGATAAAGAAACAAGAATCGATGGTTGCCTAGCAACAGTTGCTATGCATGTTTTAACTTAACCTAGCTTTTATCATCTTCACAGATTCATATAATTAATGCAATGTGTTTGTTTAACGATAAATTGTGTCTCGTTTATGTACAGTGCGGCTCAGAAGTCCTGCCCTTCACAAGTACATTTGTTTATTTCGAATTATTTAACTTTACTAAGTTAGGCAGTAGGTAAAACTAGACAAATACAGGTTACATTATTTTACTTGTTTCCGACGCTAATACAGCTTTGATTTCCTACATATCAGTGACCTGTGCACAGCGAGGTTTTTTTTTCTTCCTATTTTAATACGTTTTTATTTGCTTTTACATTAAAAATAGCAAAAATTATGAATTTTCTAAAATAAAATCCACGGTAACCTAACCTAACCTAATTCAACACCATAAAATCCTTTATGTTACATCAAAATCGGTCTTAACCAAGTAATTTAAAACCAATGTAAAATTCAAACCAAGCGTCTCAGCATTAATAAAATTGTAAGTTTCGTAGATAACGGACCATTAAACAATACTGACAAATTAGGAATTATAATAATAATCAGATAATACATTCTTGAGATGATTAGAACAGTCATTAATTATAAAATGGTCTGAGAGAAAACGTCAAGAACTTTCAAAAATGCTAGACCGAAATTTTATAACACTTTCTATATTTCGTAATTGGAAAGGAAAATTTTGTTATTAACACCCTTATTTAATGTTAATTTTTCAATAATTAGTTTATGGATGAGTTTGGAATCAATGTAACAAGAAAAATGTAGAAAAAATAAAATGTGATGACTCACACATAACTCACTATAACAAAAAGTCAAACTGTAAACAGTGCTCATTTCAAGATACCATAATAATACAAGGATAAAATAAAGCAACAGCTTAAAGTTCCAAAATGTTTTAATAATATAAATGAGCTACAATTATTTCGCCTTGCGGCATCATCGGGCAACTGATAATTAACAGGTATAGACAACTATCAGGTACCCGATGATGCCGCAAGGCGAAACAATTGTAGCTCATTTATATTATTAAAATATTTTGGAACTTTAAGCTGTTGCTTTATTTTATCCTTAAATATGTAGTTTCAACAAGAAATATCTGCTGTTACATTAAAGTTACCATAATAATATTTCGAACAGGGAAATCAGCTGATAGTTATTATAACACACTGATGCAATATTGTCATATATCCGCAGAAAAAAAATATTGTAAAAAGTTTCCACTTAATTAAACACGAATGAAACAAGATAGGTTGGCACACTCTTTACAACGTAAGGTTATTATGAAAGATCAATTGCGACAGAAATATCGATTAAGCAAAGTTAAAACTTGAAACCAATTATATCGAAATTGAAACAAAGCACTTGTAACTCGGAGAAGTAACTTTTATCAATGACTTTGACTATATATCCTGGGGCAGATCCTTTGTCTTCAGGATAAATACGACTTAGATATCCTTTGATTTCCGTTACTACCTTCATTACATACAGGGTTTTACCATGAGCATGTACACATAAGCTGTTGGTTTGTAATATGTTTTGTATGTTTATACTAAAGAGCGATAAAATTTTATAAATGCAATAATAATAATTAACATGTTAAACATATTCCGACCCCACAGCTTATGTGTACATGCTGGTGGTAATTTCCATTACTTTTCATCGAATTTCAGTATAAAACACATTTACTTTTATGTACAGGACATGAACGCGGTAAATTTGGTAAAGCTTTTATTTAAAGGCAACAACCAATATTTTTTAATGTTACTGTACTTATCAAAACAGTGCTGAATAATTATTTAAAATGATTAAGTCATAATTTTAATTTCATTCTTCCAGGAAATAAAAATATGAATGACTTTTTTATTATTATACATTTTTCGGACATTTGCCATCATTTGTGTGTTAAAAATCAAAACACGACGTTTCGGGAATAAGAATCAATTCCCGTTATCAAGTGACTAAAAACTAAAGAAACATGAAACTAGAAACTAAGCATTTGTGAGAAGTAAAATTAAATAAGAATACCACCAACCTTAATATCTAAGCATGCATCTCTGATCTAAAACTAAGAAGTCAAATAGAGAAGTTTTGATAACGGGAATTGATTCTTATTCCCGAAACGTCGTGTTTTGATTTTTAACACACAAATGATGGCAAATGTCCGAAAAATATATAATAATAAAATTGAACTTGCATCATTAACAAATAAGTTCAAACAGAGAATGAAAGACTTATTACCTGAGGCTTTGTCTTTAAATCCTTTTTAATTACAGAATACTTTACATAATGCTTGCAGTAAGAGCATTACAAAGCTCTGGAGTATTAGAATTAAAACATGACGTTCATGTTTCAATTTCACTTTTTCAGTGACAACTATTTTGTGACGATTATTTTTGGTAAGAAATAAAGTTTTTGGGCTTCGTAAGTTGTTTTTATGTGTTGTTCGAGTGTTTCGGTGGGCGACGAATGTTGTCGGTTTTATAAGGGTTTTCCTGTGCAGTTGGGCAAATGGTAGTCGTCTTGAGTGAAAGAATATCCTGGTCGTTTCCGTTTATTTCCAACTGTCTAAATCATCATGGGTATGGAAAACCAGGTAACGTGAAGGTACAGTAGAGGTCGTAAATGGTGGTCTGTTTTAGATCAAGGGCCGCAACCATTCTGGGCATCGGGGCGAAGCTGAGAAACCAGTTATAGCTAAAAATAGTACCATGGGGCATGAGAGCCCTGACGGAGCTTCACTCCGTCACCCATACGCATGAGGTTGGACTCGTGGGGGTAGTGGTGTTGAGCGTGTTGCTGGTAGTGAAATTCTCTTTCCTCCTTCTTTTCTTGGAGTGGGTGTCGGTGTTGTGCCAAAAGGCTCTACATACATCGGCACTCCTAGTTAAAGTAACTAGGACAAATTATAACTTTTTAAGTATATACATAAATATATAACATATATATTTATAAATATATAAATTTATATACATATATAAATCATCAGAAAACAACATTTTTAGATATCTGAAAGTGCGGAACGCTACCACGTTCCTAAATAGAAGTCTTCGCTAGTTGTAGATATCGTAGTTGTTTACGAACGTTTTGATATTTTTTAACTATAATTTTCTCACTCGACCACTACCGCGTTCCTATATTGTTGTATGGTGCTGCCATCTAGGATGCAGTACGTTGTATTTAGTACAGTGATGGAAATGGTAGAGTGCGTTGAATTGCAGAATATCATTGGTAATATTCATATTTGTAACTGCGGGGGATAATCAAATGATATTGTTAAAATTAACTTACTAGCGTGCTAGCTACTAGCTTGTTCGTGTATTTGGTAGCTTGGTAGTGTACTAAATATTATATTAGCGTCCTTGCTTTATAGTTGCTAGCGTCGAAGCTAGCTTACTAGCTGCTAAATTTTTCTTGTTAGCTTACTATATTGCTAACTCACTTTTGCTAGCTTAAAAGCGTGCGAAATTACTTCTTGTTAGTTTACTAGCGTGCTAACTTCGTTTATAGGATTAGTGTCCTAAATAAACTTCTAGCGTGATAACTAGATCTCACTAGCGATCAATATCCTGAGCTTTAACGATTATTTCCAACTGTCTATATCGTCGGAAAACAACAATTTTAGGTACTGTACTTGGTAGAGCAGAACGCTACCGCGTTCCTAATTGGAAGTCTCCACATGTTGTGTGCATCGCAGTTGTTAAGGAAAGTTATAGATTGTTTTTTTAAATCATTTTATCACTCATCAGACAACAACATTTTTAAACATTTGGAAGAGCGGGACGCTACCGCGTTCCTAAATAGAAATCTCTACCTGAATATCGTAACAGTTTATATATTACTTAACATAACAACCCTGGTAAACTCATTATAAACTATTATCTGAACGAGGTAGCATTCTTTTTGTAAATTGCTGTTTAATTTTCACATTCCAACTAAAATTGGCACAAAATCGGCAAATATGTATTTTATATCAACGACACAACCGATTATTTTGTGTTTTTTTTTAACCAGTAACTCAAGAACTAGCATATTAGAGCTAACGATATACTACTTTATTGGGATCAACAGGAGCCTACACTTGAGCAAAATTATATCAAAATCATCTCCACCGATTTAGAGATAATTGTAGTTTTGTGTTTTTTTCCCTCATGGCACTCTCTAGTTTTGATTTAACGGATTTAAAAATTATTTTTTTTCTTTTCGTAGATACGGCTAAAATTAATATTTAACATAACATCATGTGTAATCTGAATATCGTAAGATCCTGTATAATACCCACGTGTCTTATGTTAAACTATTACCTGACCCGAAGTTGTTTACTACAAGACGATCTAACCTACTTTAGTTTCATAATAACCAGGAAGACACCTCTGAGCCATAAAAGAGCTGACGTTATCAGCTGATGTAATTGTATCTGGGTGACTGTGTGATTTGCAACTTTGACTCCTTGTCAATGTGGAACACTAGATGTGGGTAACGTCTTTCAACTTTTTTTTTTTTTTTTAGAAAACTAAGTAAACTGTGCAGAAACTAGATACGTGGAGGAGGTGGAACGCTGCCGCGTTCCTAAATAAAAGGTTTCACTCGTTAAGTCACTCAGTTCTTTACTAACGTGTTAGTTTTTTTTTTCTAATCTCTTTATCACTATTCAGAAAATACATTTTTTTAAAATTACTAAATAAAATACTCTACACCTTTGTGTCTCGCTGTTGTATTTGAACAGCTTAGTCTTTGCCGTTTACTTGTAACTCTTCAGGTACTTGGTAGAATGGAACGCTGCCGAGTTCCTAAATAGAAACCATCTCTCGCTTTGCTCGGATTCCGCCTAAAAGTTTCTTTCTACCGCCTTAGTTTTCTCAGTTTTTTTTCTAATACAAACAAAAGCTTTAGTTACAGACCAGAACAGAACGCTACCGCGTTCCTAAATTAAAGCCTCCACTCGCTTCGCTAGATTTGGGCAACACAGTTGTTAACTAAAACTAGAAGATATTCTGATTACCAATATGTAGTTTATTTGAGGTTATGTTGGCGCTAGACCGAATTTAAAGTGCCAGATATCATACACTTCCCTCTAAGTTATACCTACACGGGGTGACCTTCAAACTAAAAAAAAAAATTTAAAAAAAAATTGATTTGAAATTAAATTGCAGTTTAAAATCGTATATTATAGGGTATTGATCTTTTTATAATAAATAAATCTTTATCAGAACAGTTAACCCGAGCTTCCCTAACCGAATCAACTCTCTCTTCATGTAGTCTTGGATTAGATCCCTCTCTTTCCTATTAGATCTCTCTTGACCAAGTTTTGTTCTCTTCCGACACTGTCTTTATTAGACCATTCGAGTACTATAGAGAGTTTTTTACTCTCTTCGTCTTTTTCTTTATATAGTGATGATGAACGAAACAAGGAAAAAATTAGTCCTTGTTCTGAGATGGTTTTTATTAATAGATGTTTTTAGCTCCTCAACAACCTCACGATGATAGGTCAACACCGTAATGAATTCAAAAATATGATTTTTAGTTTCCACAAAATCTCAACAATAACCAAGATTAGACTAAAACCAATATAATTTTGAATTCTGATATTTTTTTAATAACAATAACAAAATCCATCTATCTATTATCATAGATTTAATATTCTAGGGTGTTGTAAACCATTACAAAAAATTATATTATCTGTTTTTTGTCGATAACTCGACTGCCTTTTAAGCTACAGTAAAAATACAGAAACCATTTTGTTTGTTATTAAGAGGGTAAACTTTTTGTCTCATGTAATTATTGTAAAGTTAAGGATTTTAGAGATATTCGACGTTAAAAAATTTTAACGACGGCCATTTTGAATATCTACGAAATAAATTCTTTATACTTTGTACACGTGTAAAACGTAACATAACAAAAGTGTATACCAAATCTGAACTCAATATCCTATCTGTAACTAAAGTTAAGACTTTTTTGTAAAAAAACAAAATGGCGGATAGAAGAAAAATAAGCAAGATAGGTTAGGTTAGGTTTAGTCGTGGTATTTCTTGTATATTTTATACCCAATTAGTTATTAAAGTTTGGGCGAGTAATATCTGGACCTCCTGTATAAATATCATGATTTTTTCCCCTGAAATGTTGGTAATAATTCTGTACCAATTTATCTCTAGTAAGATAAAATGGGGTGGTGGTAGGAAGAAATAGATAGTAAATGAAATTTGATTATTCAGTCAGCTGTTTGATAAAGTTAGTGCAGTATTTAAAGGTATTAGTGCTCAAACAATATTCGATTTACCCAGTCAATATATTTCATGTCACATTTTTAATTAAAATCGGTTCAACAGTTTCTGAAAAAAAAATGTTTATTAAAAATATTTTTTTGTGAAATTTAAAGAACCAAAATGTCTCTATCGAAGACTAACATTGAATTTTATTAGTTATGTATCAGATCTCGCGAGGTCAACGTAATGTACGCAATTGTTTGACAAATGAGGGGGTGACGTCACGGGTAAAGATGGCCGAACCCATTTTAAGACACAGATACATTATGTTAATGTCATCTGTGCTCTTATCTTTTAGAGTTATGCATCATTTAGTAAGTTACAAGAACACTTTGCATTCCACAGCATTGGACACACACACACACACACACGCGCGCGCGTACTACAAGTATGATGTAGAAAGTGTTTAATTATGAAGTGTCTTTATATACTGGAGTTTTATACGCGTACCATTGAAAGTTAAAAAAAAAAAAAATTTGGAATAGTCTACAGCCCAAACGAAATACCGCGAGGTATACTAGTTACATCTTCTTGATCATCTTTCCTATCTTGACCAACTTTTGTTCTTTTTCGATACACGACCTTATTAAACTATTGGTAGGCTAGATGTCTTTATTTTATAGTCTTATCAAATTTATTTAAAAAATTTTAAAATTAGATCACCATTTTCCAATAAGGCGGCCTACATTAAATTTTTTATGTTGAATTGGATTTTAAAAGGGATTTTAAGACTTTTCTATGTTTGTGTATTTTTTATAGTCTTAAAAATACGAAGAGGTCGCTATTTTTGAATTAATATACCTAACCTATGGAACACTCTACAAATTTGACACTTTACAGATATGTTACATAGATGTCTAAAAAAAGTTCCCTTGAGTTTCATTTGTGTATGGTCAATCAAAATAAAATGGCGGATTAACAAAAATAACAATAATCTTCTGGATAGGTCCACTTCCTCCCAATATGCATTGTCATCTATTGGATCTCGATCAGCTGTTGTTCTGTTGTGTTAAATAGGTTCATGTGTGATATCTAACCTCGAAACAATGAATTTTTCAACCGAACAAAAAGTGAAATGTTCTTTTTAGGCTGTTGTTTTTGAAAATGAATAATAAACCAATTAGGTGTTTTCACAGAACCTACCCAAATGTGGTTCCTCCGTCAAAACAATCAATTCATATATGGAAAATTATAGATCAGTTTCAAAGAAATATCTTAGATTTTCTAACACATAAAATGAAGAGTTTGCATGCGCTACTTTACTGAATTCTTTAAACAGGCCTAATTCAATTTTTAAAATTGCATCCGTTACTGGGATACCAAAATCGTCAGTTCAAAGGTACGCCAAGAATAACAAAATAATATTTTTTATGAAACACATTTACTTCACGAACTGCTGGTAAATGACTCGGACAGACGAGTGGAAAAGCTGACTAAGATGCCGAGTGGTGTAAAGGAATTCTTAGATGAAGCAACATAACACACAAAAACCACATATCTTACACGATGAGAGCTTAAAATCAAATTGAACCTCCTCCTCATTATGCTAATGTGGTCAAAATTAGTTTTATATCGAGATCTTCCCAACTTTATAGAGTTGCCTCCAAGATCCCAAGACTTGATAGTTTGCCATTTATTCTCACCCTATAGTAACAGATGATGAATTGATGAGGCCGATTGAAGAGGAATTACTGTTGATATTGATGGACATTAATTCTAATAAAGGTCAAATTTAAAGAATTTATTATTGTTATTTTTTGTTTTTAAGTTTTATACATTTTCATGTTATCTGCAACCAACAATGTGTAATGTTCATTTTGAAAACGTACCATTATTTTTGTAATTTCGCCATTTCGTTTTGATTGATCATAAAAAAAATGAAACTCAAGGGAACATTTATTTTACATATCTATATAACAAAATTGTAAACTGTCAAGTTTGTGGAGTGTTCCATATGTCTGGTATATTAATTCAAAAATAGCGACCTCTTCCTGGCACATCCTGAAAATATATATTTATTTTATAGGAAGGAAACTTGACAAGAGCTGGGTATTCCTAGAAAACCTTTTTAATAAACTCCATTGTAGACGACTTAATATCAAGATGAAATTAATTTACCAGCGGGACGAAGTATCATCTCATAATAGTGATGTAGTTTTTCAACACTAATTTTCCTGAAAAATGACTAGATACATTCTCTTGTTCACCAAGTTACCTAGAAATAACCCCCACTTGATTTTTTTCTTCTTATAATGGTTACAGTACCTAAAAAAATGAACTCTATAAAGAATGTTATGCTTCGATCGAATGTGAGAGAAAAAATGAGAGAGATCTTACAAATTCACGGTTAAAAAAAGCTATCAATCATTGTTTTGTAAAAGTTAAAGCATTGGACATTTTGAACATCAGCTGTAAGACATTCATTACAGCTATTATGAATTACATTGTGTAATTAATTATGTATTGCATTGTGTCCGAGCTATTATCAAAGATTTAATTTTTCACTCAAATGTTAAAATAATACTCTATCAATCAATAAAATACAATATTGTGTGTCATAAAACCCTATTTAGGAAACATGTTTAACCGAAATTAAATCAAACCTATTAATTAAGAAATTCCTTCTTATTGCAGTGTATTTTCAATGGAACATTCGGGGCTTATAAACCCGTAAAAAATACCCAAGAATAAAAAAGTCTTAACGTCTCGTTTAAAATACAAATTCAACATACAGAATAAGTTAGGTTAGGTAAAACATTTTTAAGTGTTCGGTCGAATTAAAAAAAAAAAAAAAATTATAATACACTCTTTATTACACAGGGAAAATATGTAGTCGCCCATCTCCCATTTAAAGTATTCTTTACATCCTGAAGTTTCAGAGATCCCAATGGTGACTAAATTATAAGACACTCTGTATAGTGTAAATTGTCATAAACTCAAAATATTTGGTTTTCGGAAAATTTTCCGCTTACATTTTCTGATGGCTACACTTTACCAAATTTCGGATTTCTATGAGCTCTATCTTGCTTAACTATAGACAACAACATTGGAATACGGCATGTCAAAAACTAATTTTTCGATTTCCTGAAGCCATTAAATAACGACTCCTAACCCTTGAATACTGAGTCAGAGTCTGAAGAGAACAACCGTTGGTCAAGAGAGACCAAATAGAAAAGATTAAAGAAAAATATCCAACTCAAGGCTATATATAAAAGGTGTAGATACAGCTAGACTCTTTCGGAATTGACACGTCTGATCACTTTTTGTGACGTGCTTTTTTAATGATTTATCCTCTCTATGAATCCATTAATATTTTTATTTTTGAACAAAGACAAGAGTTCCTTGAAGACCTCCTAGAAGGGTGAGAGGCCATGTGCTGATACAAATTGTTATTTTATGACTGTCATAACATTAAACTAAATGTCTTCTGGATTGTTGAAGTGGCTGGCGACATTATGTCAGAATGCTATAATTAACATTACACACATTACAGTCCAGCAATGAGCCACTAATGAGCTAAATGTGCATGAATAAGATGTAAAACTAATAACACATCGACAAATTTCTTTAATTTTATTATATGAAAACCTATCGGTCATCATCGCCTTGTAAAAAATAACATCAAATAAAAACCACTAAACTAACCTAACCTAACCATCGAATACTCTAATAGCGTCAGACTAGAGAGAGAACAAGACTCGGTCAAGAGAGACCAGAAAGAGAGGTTAAGTCAACCTAACCCTCGAATTGAGACTCCTTCACATATGTAAAAAACTGTATGATAGAAACCCTTAATCTAACAATAGAATTTATCATTTCTTACAACACGCTTGTAATAGATGAAGCTGGTCAAGTACCATGATGACAACATTTTGTATTGCTCTTTCAAAACCAAAGTTAATAATATAAATGGTTTTTGTTTATGTTTCTCTTCCAATCGTCGAGACAATACTCTTTATTGTATGCAAATATAAAATTCTGATTTACTAAAACATCAGTTGTTTCATTTATATTTATTTGTTCCCATGGCAACGAGTTTTCTCATTGTTGACTAATTTCAAACAGGAATCTAGCAGGTGGTAAACTTGTAGTTGTCCATTATGACTTTACCTTTACAAACACGCTTTGATTCAGTGTTATTATGAATGTGGACGACGTTTTCAGCCAGGTTAAGAAAGTTTTGTACTGTCATCGGTTTGAGGGACCGTGTAGTCCCTATAAAAGCTTAGTAAGTTTGACACCAGCCGTTCTGTTTGAGACATCAAGATGTCAGGAGTATCTTTATTCGTAGAGAAGGTTTGTTGAAGAACTGAAAGAAGCAATTATTCAAAACGTAGCTGAGATAAACGACAAAACAATAAGAATCATGTTGATAGTATCCAAGTCACTTATTTATATAATAATTAAATTACCTTTGGTTTCCGCCAGGTGACTTCTTTTTATATACACTTACGCGTTTCGAAGCGTACGCTCCATCTTCAGAGTTCTATTATCTTTTTCACTCGATTGAGGTCGTTATACATTAAAATAACACATAAAAAACACAGGACACTACATATATATGTTTATAAATTTATACATCGCTTATGATAACGCGACACTTGCGATGCGTATCACATCAATGTCCTAGGACAACTCCTATGTATAAATTTATAAACATATTATATGTAGTGTCCGTGTGTTTTTTATGTGTTATTTTAATGTATAACGACCTCAATCGAGTGAAAAAGATAATATAACTCTGAAGATGGAGCGTACGCTTCGAAACGCGTAAGTGTATATAAAAATAAGTCACCTGGCGGAAACCAAAGGTAATTTAATTATTATTAAACAATAAGGAATCTATTGCCAATTTCACCTCCAATTTTAAGATATATAACTACTATATTTTTAATGTATAATTTTCTTGAAAAATTGGTGTTTTCTGTGCAATTAATTTGTTTCAAGCCGTCAACTTCCGTTCAATCAAACCACCGTTTCTTTATAGTGGGCCCTCCCGCCACTACAACACCAAACCTGCAGAGGAAAAATCCTTGTGTTTTTGTGTGATTCGAATCCATAATCAAAACGAACAATAAAATATAGTCCAATTCCGATTTACGATGGCTCTGTTACAGTTTGAAGAAAATGGAACATTGACGAGGCTGTATTACAGACAAGAAAATGAAAACCAGAGAACCTTAAAACTAGAAGGTGGGAGTTAGGATACAATGAATGGAAGGTTGGGGAAATACCCGGCCTGGGCAATGACCATAGGAACATTACAGAATGGGAAAACCCTGTTAATTGTTCTAGGTAGAGACAACTTTTAAAGGTTTTACTAAGGGAGAATCATACAAATCTTATTCATCATTTAAAACTAAATTAGGATTATAGTACCTTATTCTTTTAATTTCTAAGCTCTCAAAAGTATTTAATTTCCTACCTTTATTATCAAAATTTAATAATTTAAAATCTACACTGGAATTGAAATCAGATACTTAATTTATTCCTAAATGATTTGAAAAACTGGAATCTTCATATCCTAACCGCCAACTTCTTTCATGTTCACTTAATCTAGATTTAAAATTACGTCCTGTTTGACCTACATAACATGAATTACATATTTTGCAAGTTATCTTATATACACCACTTCTCAACATTTTGTTAATTTTATCTTATATAGCTCTCTCTTTTGTGTAACGTTGAATGCCTTTGTAAGGTAACCATTTCGTTACAATTTTGTGTTTCGTAACAATTGGTCTCCATTCTGACTTTAATATTATTTTTATTTATCTATCTTCTAACTAAATCTATCTTAATTCCTAAGTCACTATCCAATTTAAACAGCTGTTTCAAATTGTATTTTGAGTCAGATTTATCATTTTTTTGACTATTTATTTCCAGACTTACGCTTATAATTATAATTTCAGGTAATTTTTATCCTGTTGTATTGGTCATTTTGTTTACATTTCCCAGTCTACACCTAATTGCAATTTTAAATTGAAGCAAGAAAGGGAAGTATGGAAAAACGTCCCCCAAAATCCAAAAATCCTCAAATCTTCAAATTTTCGAAAGTTTAAGTACTTCAACTTACAAAAGATTGGATTTATCAAAACATATACAAGAAGAAAAAGTCCTAAATTTTGTGTAAAATCTGAAAATATAAAAATTAGAGGTTTCCTCAAGGAATTATAAATTTAGTTGCCATATTTGAAAATGACCCCCCATATTCAAAGTTTAAATAAGACTAGTAATTTCAAGTTAAGAATTTTATCAGTTTTTGAATAATAAGAAACTGGGACAAAAATTACTTAACAACTACAAATATCATGGCTAAAACTACCCTAATTTCTAATACAGCATCCACTCCCTACGTTCGTGTCGGTGACTAACCTAACCTAACCTAACCTAATTCCTAACCTAATTCCAAACCTAACCTAACCTAACCTAATCTAATTCCAAACCTTACCTAACCAAACCTAACCTAATTCCAAACCGTTCAAAACAAAGTTCTTTTTTATTATTTTCAAAATGGTGACCGTTTAAAATTTTTAACGTCTAATATCTCAAAAAGCGTCAAATTTAAAAACAATTGTAAACGCCATTTTGAAAATTATAAAAATAAAATAATTTTAAGAGAATCTAATAACTTTCTCAAGACAAACCATATGGCACCAAACAACCCACTCAGCAATCAATCACACACAACTCTCAATTCGTACTATAAAATGTCAACTTTTCTATTGTTTTAGTTAATTTATTTATTAGTATTGTACGAGTGGCAACACTGCTAAAGCGGACCTAATTATCGCCTCTAACAGGTGTGCCACCTGGTAATTTCGTTATAACCAAAAAAGGCCCTTCACATCGTAACCTTGAGCAGTTCAGGGTCCTCTTACTTTGGTAATCATTGTGGAATTGGAACAGGTGGGTGTCAACTTCGCAAACTGAAAACCACAACTAGCCATCGGGACTATACGCTGTGATAGCAGCTAGTTAGACGGGAAATTTAGGTTCTGCACTGCCTTAATTAGTCGGCATTACACTGGGGACGGGGGGAAGCCTTTGTAGGTGTAGAACCTGATTAATTACATTTAATCTTTTCAAAAATCTGATTTACAAATTGGAACTTGTCATCAGTGAATTAATTTACATTTCTAGTTATTTACTTTAATACTTAAAGTTTATTTCTTACTTTCAAGTTTTAATCGTCGTTATCGTCTGTACGTAAGCACTATAGTGTGCTCGTATAAAGCCTAATTTAAATTGAGTTAAATCGAATTAAAAATTTCAAAATGGCGGACATTTATACCTCGTGTGTTATTCAAATAACACACAGAATTAGATAAAAGTTTGCAGATTTTAACTCTACACTTAACGGTACCAACCCCACCTCTCTACGATGAAAATTATTGAAGTTATTGTCAAAAATGAATTTTCGAATCCTGACGTTCCAAGAAAATGTGATTATGCAAGATCCTGCAGGACAGGACAGCACGGATTCATTAGGTTACATTTTTGGCTAAGAATAGTTTTGTTTGGGTAGTATTTCACTTGTGAGAATTATAAAGTGATGAAAATTTCATTATATTGTGTTTTTCTTTTCCAGGGAAATCGTTAAAAGGAACCCTACTTATTCTAGTGGAGAAATTTATAATTAAATTGATTAAAGTACTTCTGGCTGTGTTGGAGCATCACCCTTTATCTTTTGTCGACTACCTACCTTCGTCGTTAGCCTTTACTGTACATTATGCATTCACTGCCGAAGGTGAACCTTTACTGTTTGAGCGATTTTTAATACAATGTTTGAATCTGTTGAAGGGAATTTTGTTGTGTCCAGACTACAAACCTGCGAAGATTATTGACCGTATGTTTAAAGTACTATTTTTAAAATCATAGTTTAGCAAAATAAGAAATATATAATTAATGTAGTTGGTAAGACAGATTTGCAGCTGATTCTGAAAACCTAAAGCTTATCTCTATGAGTCCAAGGGCGAGTTCTCTCTCTCTCTCTATCTCTCTCTCTCTCTCTCTCTCTCTCTCTCTCTCTCTCTCTCTCTCTCTCTCTCTCTCCCCCCCTCCCCCTCCCCTCTCCCTCCCTCCCAACATTGCCATTATTTATGACTGTTTCACAACAAAAAATATAAAATCACTCCCTCCAGAATGTAGCTCCTCATAACTAAGAAGATGGGAACTCTTTCATCAATAGGTCACAAAATTTAGAGAACTGCCTAACCTTAATCTTGGATAATTCATTCTTTATCCTTTTTCCTCTCCCAATAGACCGCTTTCCAAGATAGGCCCGTGTCTCCTATCCATATAAAATCTAAACATAATACAAATTCATTATACACTTATTATGTCTTAATTCAACTTGCATCTTTTTACATAAATTTACCATTTATCACTCCTTAACACTATAACAAGCTTTTGTTATGAGAAATGCCTTCAGTGACCTCTTTGAATCTGAAAAACTAAATTTATTTTCCCCTTGTATTGATGCTTCTTTACTTTCTTATATATCTCAGCTTAATTACTTTTAATAAACAAAATAGACTCTAGAATATACGTAGTTAGAAGTGTTAATATTCCAAAAGACCTAACCTAACCTTGTATACTTAAGTCTTGTAATCGGAGCCAAATCTATTAAGAATTATTTCTTTTACAGAAACTAAGGAACCTAATACTATAAGAGCACATCAAATGAAAATGGCGTTCTTTGATACAATGACGTTGAATGTGATGTGTCGCAAATTGGTAACACATTATTTTCTTTTAACTCAGCAAGACTTGCACTTTTGGGACAGTGATCCAGAGTGTTTTGGTAAGTATTACTTGTTATCTGCCATCTAGGATAGAGCATATGACACATGTTTAAAACTTTAAATGGTTGTTATTTGTTGTCCAATCCCTGATAATATATATATTTTTAAATTATATGCTGATATAATTTATTAAAACATCAGCTGTTATTTTCATTGCTATTTATTTGTTGCCATAGCAACAAGTTTTCTCTTTCTTGACTAATTTCAAACAGGAATCTTGTAGATGAACTTGTACTACCTTACAATTAATTAATTGTTTTTTTATTCCATCATGACTTTACCTATACAAACACGTATTGCATTGATTCAGTGTTATTATCAATGTGAACGGAGTTTATCAGCCGGGTTAAGAAAGTTTCGTACTTGCAATGATTTGAGGGACAGACCATGTAGTGTAGTTGTGTATAAAAAGCTTGTTGGTAAGTTTGAAACCATTTGGTCCGTTGGAGACATCAAGAGGCCAGGAAGACCTTTAATTGTAAATGATGAAATTGCCGTAGCTGAAGCCTTTAATAAAAAAATGTTACGCCCAAAAAACACTGAATATGATGAATGTAGCGTCAAGAAAATTTCACAAAATGTTGATATTAATCAGTCAACATTATCCAGGAAGAAAATGGTGGCCACTTCAAATATTAATAATCATAACGAGTAAGAATTTGTCTAAATTTTTATTTTATTATGTTCTATATTTAAAAACAAATAAACAACAGGGAATTAAATTTTAAACTTATTTTTGAAACATCCGGTACATATACATTATTATAATCTATCATTTTATCAAAATTGCATCCTTTATTTTATTCTCTCATATGTAAGTAGTATAGAGAAAATTATGTCTTGGTTTTGAAACAATATCTGTCTCTCTCATTGGAGAGCTTGACAGAGAGCTTAGTGCAAACACGTGGACTGGTTTTGATTAAATTTTCCTCAAATCTAGCCTCTAATGACCCAAACATAAACCTACTTGTCACAACCTCTCTATATATACCATGAGTTATCTGTAAAAATTGAAAATCTGCGATGGAGGTGTTTGAATAGAATAAATTTCTCAAAATTGACTTCACCGATTTTGTCCGAAAAATAAAACTAAATTGAGGGAAAACAAACATGAACCTTGATCGCCGTCATTAAAAGCTTGATTTTAATCAAATATGCTCCTGATGCAAACTTTGTACCATTATTTAAATATAAAATATTTTTTCAAAGACAGCATCCATTGTTTATTTTTATTTTTGGATCCGTAGGTAAGAAAATAATGTTTTGTATATTTATATAAATATATTAATAATTTTTGGAACTTAAAAAAAGGAAAGAATTAAAAACAACACCAATAAAACAATCGATATCAACCGAGTAAAGAATGAAGATGATTTTATTTTCCTCTTCTTTATTCAGGAATTCCACAACTCCACATTTTCTTCACGTCCACACTTAACTAAACATCGCATGTTTACAATGAATCGACTAATCGTAGATGTTTGGCTTCTGTCCCAGTATTATGACGCAATATGACACACCGTTCATACAAATCACTCTTTCCTTGTAATGTCTTCATTTAAACTTCTATCTTTTAAAATAGGCGAATGGAGCTGTTATAAAACGCCGAAGGAAAGAACTAGCCTGCAAAGTACAAAAAGAATAATTATGTTAAAAAATTAACATCGAAGTCAGTTACTGAAAGCTCATTTTTAAACTGTTTTTTGTGAGTGGTGAGTTTTTGTTAGAAGTGATAAAGTTAGTGCGTATTTTAATAACCATCATTCACAACCAGCATATCGAATTTCTTCTGTCACTTAGGCCATAAAGGAGAGTCAACTTTTGTCCCGTCATCCTCAAATCTTAAGCCAGCGTAAAATCTCATTTCTCTCAATTGACACTTCCAATACACGTGACGAAGTGGCGGTGACATCATCAAACCATTTAACATAATATTTGTGTGACGTCATCGGGCTAAATATACTTTCTAAAAAACAAATCAAAATGTCGTCACAAATAATGACAGTCAGAAAGTGAATATATCCAAAGTAAATTAAGCGTTCCAAGTTTTTATTTATTTATTGACAATTGTGTAACAATACCGACCCCAACCTCTACTGGAAACTCTAGAGAGATTTAATGATAAAAAAGTACAACTTTGAGACTTCCCATTGTATTGAGTGGATTTAGGAGTCCACTAACTCACTGGTAAAGGTACCATAATTTGGTACACGGACGAATCCAAAACCGAATAGTAATTTGACCATGGTTAGGTTAGGTTAGGTTAGGGTGTTATTTACTCAAAAACTATGAGGAAATTTCACAGCAGCTTTCAGGTGTAAATCATCGCTATTGACAGGTAGAAAGGAGTCTCGGCTGTTCTGAAATTACGACCGTGTGAGATCCAGGGTTTCGACAATAGGCTGAGACTACAACCTAACCTAACCTAACGGATGATACGACCTGTAGCAATTAGAAGTGGAAGATCTACCCTCACTAAATCCCCTTCAAATGCTGCAGTTTATGATGGGTATGGGATTGGAAAATATTTGTAACTGTGCATCTGAGGAATAGTGCAACAGATCTATAAAAGTCGCTGTCCAGTTAGTTACTTACTTACGAGATCAGCAGAACAGAACCACCGAGTTCTTAATATCTCGCGTCTTATTCAACTTATAAGACACTAAATTAGATAGAAATTTGTAAATTTCAATTCTGCATGTAATGGTACCAACCCCACATCTATACGATGACAAATAGCCAAGTTATTGTCAATAATGTTCGAACCTTGACTTTTCAAGAAATTTTGATATTTGTATTATTATCGAGATCCTACAGACGCAAGCGTAGCGAGTGGAGGCACCCTCAGATATCTACAGCTTCGAGACCCGTTTGGGTCTAATAGACGTCTAGATAATAGTACTATGGGTTGTGTAAGTACCGTAATGTAAACTAATATTCTGGTAGCTTTACGAAGGAATTTAATCAATTCCGCCGACATTTATATTCAGGGGGAATACCGGCCTACGTGGGCAAGTCGAGTGGGACCAGTTTTTTTTTATTTGGGATTCCTTAGAAAGTTGGATGTTTTATGGTAATTTTTATGTTTTTTACGGTCGAATTTATTTGTAAATTAGGATGTTTCCATGGAGAATTTGTTATATTCTGTTTGTTGGGGAAACATGATGACCTTTACACCCGCAGCATAGATCATATATGACTGAAATTGTGCTTTTAAAAATGGTGGTCAGTTTCATTTTTTTTTTTAAATATAATATTTTTATTCTGATTTGAATCATTAATTTTTTACTTCAAAGTCAAATTTGATCGAAATTGGTAGAGCCTATTTTGAGAAATTAAATATTTTAAACTTCACAACTAACAAATTTAATTGTCATTCTAAAAAGTACTTTTTACAAATTCTATAAGGGGTGTGTTTCAAAAGAGGCATTAATTTTGTACCAAATAATGACTTTTCTATACAAGATTAGGTTCAAAAATGTCTATAAATACTACACCAGCAATTCTTGTATTTCTAAATTAAATTTTGTATAGTAGAATTTTGTTAAAATTAAGTGAATTTACCACTTTCGGTAGAAACGATTTGACTAGAAAATTCATTTAGTGCCTTACTAACCGAACCTAAATTTATTAACTTAACCTAACATAACATAACATAACCTAATCAAACATAATCATTGACTTTTAAATTGCCCTTTTAAGTACCAATAATTAGATTTGATTTTATGACCTAGTAAATTTAAGAAGCACACAAGTAACATGTTCAACTTTAATGCGGATTCTGAAAATGTTGTCACACTACAATATGTTTACAGAAACCTAAAAACAAGATGGCATCTTAATTTTCATTCTATGTTGAAGCATAGCCGAGTTTACTTGGTAGTTTACTAGAACACACAAAAGCTTGTCTTGTACTTCCACACTAAGCAGTCAACTTGAACTGACTTCTAAGTATTGAAAGCTTTTTTTAGATATTTCGATTATTTAATTCAGAATGATATTATTAGTCTGATGAAAAACTTTAATCATATAATATAAAAGCTGTTTTGCAAACTAGCAAATATGACCGTCATTTTCCAATATAGCTGGCAATTTTTTAATTTCTTTTGAGGACTCCTATGTTTTTATAGTATTTTCGGATTCTATTCAATATTTTAAGATTTTTTTAATTTTTTTTTTTATTCTTGGTTATTGTTTGATAAACCTAATTGTTTAGAAATAGGAAACATTTGAGTTTCGAATATAATTTTTCGTACTTCCAATTGTTGAATCAAGATTAAAATATAAGTATACTCTAGGATGTGTGAATACTAATGTAGGACTATAAATAAAATAAATTTGTATAGGATATTTAATATCTCTACTTGTGCCTTTCTAAGCTTACACTAGTTTTTATTTGTTTCACAACTTATTTCTAATTTTAAGCCCTTATTATTTCTAAAAAAGTAGGTTTATGACACAATTACGAAAAAATAAAAAAGCCTTAAAATTTATTACACAATCCGAAAACGCCATACAAAATACGTGCCCAAATATCAAATTAAATAATTGGAAAATGTATACCATTTTTGAGTTTTAAAAACAAATGATAGTGACCACGAAAAAAGAATCCCATTGTGTATTTGAAAATAAAGATTTAATTTTGTAAGGCATTATTTTGTAAAATATAACATTTTTAATGTACGTCATTTTGAAACGGTTAAGCGAAAATAATCAAATTAACACGCTGTTCATAGTGTAAAACACTTTGAAAAATTTGGTTCGATAGTCATTCCCGAAGTTATATTTTTAATTTGAAAACATAACCTAACCTAACCACTTTTTGACATGTCGTGTTAATACAAATTATTTTCTTTGTTTTTACGACCAGAATCAATTAAAAAAGTTTAGCACCCTACTTATTGTATATCCTGTATATACAGTGAATTAAAATCGTTATCAAATTACTCCTATCAGTAGGGACAGTTTACATTTCCTTAGGTGTCGACATTTCCATAAGAGAAACCGAAAAAACAAAAATGCGACCAAAAAGTTTTGCTTAATTAGAGGCTAAGCTTAAGGAATATTTTATAAAAATTTGAGTTTATTGTCGCCCTAAATTCCCCCCACACACGTATTTGAAAAAAAAAAGTTTAGATTTGATAAAACTATTTTTGTGAGACGTACAAACAAAACAAAATAATTTCCAAACTATTCCTGTTTTTTCCCTCATAATTAGGCAAGACTTGTTATCAGGTCTGATTCCAGCTGACAGATCAGCTGATTTGTTAGTACCGCGTTGAACTCTTCAAACAGCTGGTCGTTTAGTTTCAGTGTGTTGTTGGACTCCGTGTGAGGACGTTCAGTGCCCAAGCATTACTTGATGTGTCTATCATGAACATATCTTGACTTTTCGGTTTTTGAAAAGTGTTTTTTTTTTTTAATTTTTAGCTTAACTGTGAGTTATGGCGTTTATAAACTGTTTGAGGATTTTTGTTATTTTAACGTTGTTTAACGAATTTAGTGGTGAACAAAAAAAGGAAAATCATCCTTCAAACCAGATGGAGGGTAGTCCAGTTGGAGGGTGAGTTTTCAAGTTTATAAATTGTTTTTCCGTTACCTTAAACTGTGTTTCTATAAATGTATGTTAACAATTTTCGTTTACTTTGTAGATATGTTTTTCTAGGAAAATCTTTCACTTTATATCTGTTGAAAGATTGTAATAAAAAATAAATATTATTAGAAATTTACTTAAATTCAAACAAACTCAAAAATCAAAGGACGTCCGCAAGCACAGGTTTTCGTCCTTTAGTTATTTAGTTGCCTAAAATTAAAAAATAAATTGGAAAGTTCATTAGAGCGATCTGCATTTTGTGTAAATCGAGTTAACGTCCCTCGGGATTTAAGGTAATCCTGAAGGGGTTTTGTTGTTGTTAAATCTTAAGGTGAATTAGTTTAAGTAATGATTTTGGCCTCTTGTTGAAATTAATGAAAATAAAAATTTCGAAAAAAAACGCACACAGAAATTGCAGAATGCCCATCTTTTCTATACTATAAACAATGTTTAATAATACTGAGGGGACCCAGAGGGATTTACATATTTTTTTCATGTAGTCCTGGATTAGATCCCTCTCTTTTATCTTTACTATCCCGTCTCTATTGACCAACTCCCGTTTTTTTTCGACCCTTCTTCTTCTTCTTCTTCTTCTTTGTAAGACGACGATGACTGTAAAGGTTTTTCCAAATTTAAATTTAAATCTTAAGGAAGAGCAAATGTATTTAATTGAGTTCATTTTCATTTTTTGACAATATTGCTAAACCGTAGTTTTTTTACTTGGAATGTGGCCTACTGGTAGAACGTTAGTCTAGAGTTTCATCGAATTTAAATTAGAATTTAGTTTAGGTTAGGTTATAGCGTCCTGTTATATGGACGATTTGTTGTTTTTTACTGACAACCTCTAAACTGGCATTTCATTGAAATGTTGGTGGCTACATTTTAATAGAAAATTAGAATTTTCTCTGTTTTTATCTTATGACAAAAAACCCGAAAATGTTGGAAAAAAATAACGGGATAAAAACCCTCGAAATATGACTCGAATCTACTTAAATACAAAATTTGATTAAAATCTGTCTACTATTTTAAAATTAAGAGCACTGCAAAGATGAATCACAGAAACGACTCTTTGAGGAATTGGAAAATCTTAAAAGGTTACATTCACGAAACACTCCAAATTGAATTTTCGAGTAATGTTATAAATTATTGCTATTGACTGTTATTGTAGATAAAATTTCCACAGGTTTCTACACTTATTTTCCTCTTAAAAATGGATGTAGGGTTACAATTTTTGAGTTCTCTCTACTTCCCTAAAACTACAACTTAGATCATATTATAATTTTAAGTTTCCAGAAAGCGTATTTTCTAAAATTTCTATTCACTCATTCTCATTCAAATTTAAGTACGGAACAGGATTTTCGGGTCATCCTGTATAGATGTAAATGAGATGCCAAACTGCTCTCTCTATCACCTTGAACTAAATTCATTCCAATGTTTTTGTATATATTAACTCCCTAACTCTTCCTCATGCAAATCAAATTAGCTTTTTTAAAACTTCTTTCCATAAAACACTTTATCACGTTGGACACCTTGGCGTTGTCAAGATTTGAGAACCTCTAAATAAATCTCGGCAGCTAATACGCTGATATGGAACGACGCGGTTTTTTTTTTAAATAATTAATAATACCTGCTTACGTCATGTGATCTACTCGTGGTTATTATCCGTGGTTTCGAATCTCTATGTCATCATTAGATTTTGTGTCAATTTCTTTTGCTTAATTTTCAAAAGCAAATAGTTTACCATGATATTAACATAGTGAATCAAATTAAGCTATTGTATTGGTAACAACTGATACTTCATGATATTGATAACATTAAGTCTACTCATACACTCAGAGGCACACTTTGTTGAGTGCGGGCAATTTCAAAATTGCTGCATATTTTCTACACACGCAAAAAATTTAAGTCGGTACGGATTTACAAACAATTAGACAAACTAGCTAACCAGAAAAATTTCAAAATGACGGAAAAATTCCCCCAAAAAAATAAAATAATACTTTTTAATGGTAGGTTCGATTTTTATTTGGTATAATCCCTATAAATCCTTTTAAATTTTTATTTCTTTTAAAACCCTAAAGTAAAGACTTTAAAGTGGGCCGTTCACCTCCCGTTATGTGAAATTCATTGACAGTTCTCCGTAGACCTACATTCCTCTTCTTCCTTTAAAATAAATTTGTACGGAATTGTTTGTACTACGCGGGCTTGCACTTTCGGCTTCTTGTTTCATAAAACTATGCAGATTTGATATGAATTCCAGAGATTGACTTTACTCCCACCAACTTTCTTCCTGACGTTTTCACCTTCCATCACAACACAACAAACCAATGTTTTTTAAACGCACAGTACAAAACTCGCTACAAGACTGAGCTCAGTGATTCCCCCACTACAACAACCGGCCCAGAGACGACTGCGCATCTCAAGGACAGAATCTTACAAACTGTAATAATCTACTCTTTCGAAAAAAAAAATTTTTTTATTGATAAAAAAAAAGAAAACTATAAACGCAATCGTAAAATATCTTATCAGGTTCAAAAATTTTCAATCAAATTTTGGTAAACTATAACCTCAAGTAAACCTAACAGCTGATGAGATTACTTTGGTTATCTTTTTATTATTTTTCCTTTTTCCTTCCAAACTTGAGGGTTCTTTATACTTGTTATATCACATGTAACGGAAGTTGATATATTTTCAAAACTTCTTCTTTTTGATATTTTTCTTACGTCATAAGACTTCACATTTCACTAATTTATAGAAAATTAGATCGTTGAATTTTACAACTTGTTTTTATTTATCAGCGTGTGAGAAAGTTTGTGCAATCTTGTTTAACGTTTATTTTCAGTTTCACTAAACAATACAATCTCGTCAGTAATTAAACACCTGTTTTTTTTTGTTTTGTTTTTTTTTGTCATGCAAATAGTAACGTACCATCACAAGCAGTCATAAAGTGCTTTATCACCGCGCAGTCGCACAAATAAATAACCGGTAGTAATTAGTTGATTGTTGCTGTTACTATGGCAACGCCCATTGTTAGTTCCTGTAGGGTGTTCTCTTCAGCTTCAGAAGGCTGTGATGGATGGAATTATATGTTTGGGTGACCTCAGTATTAAGATGGTGACCAATAAGTTTCGAGACGGTTAATTAATATTTAAACTTTTAAAGGTAGTAATTTTAGAAATGTTTTTAGGTGTAAAAGCACTATATTATTCTATTGTAGAGAATATTCAATAAGTGTTTTAGGGGAACTCGACATTTTCAAAAAGCCCCTCAATTTAAAAATCTTATATAATAGAAAATAACTGTAAATCGTATTTGAGAAAATTAATTCTAAACTTAGGGCTTCATAACAGCGTCTACAGTAGGTATAGTTGCGAACACGCTCTGTATACTTGTCAGATTTTGTAAGGAGGACGCTACTTACCATTTCATTGCCAACAGTAATTATTTACTACTTAAAGGATGACATTTGTCCTTCGTATTATAAATGTCCTTTGGCAGAAAAACATGGTTTGTGTTTATAAGATTTCCATACGAGTTATGTGTTAGGTGCGGCTATACAGAATGTGTCGTAACTACGGGTATCAATAATATATCTTCTTATCACTGCTGATAATCTGTTAAGAAAATTTTCCCCCATTAAACAAGAAAAAAATACCCGCTGTTTTTATTTATCATTTCAGATTAATTTATATCACTTATCCTTCTTTAACAGTTTACAAAAGTTTGTAGTTTTTAAATTTTCTATGTCTGACAGTCGCACATTGAAGCAGAGAGTGCAGTGATCTCGTTCAGTCTAAATTTGTCTTTTTACATGGCTGTTGTAAAGATTTACATATTTTATTCAACTGCATAAATTTACACTATTTTCTGTAACGTCCGTTCCTATTGTGAGACCATATTGATTCAATAATTGCGTTAATACTTTCTCAACGATGGGTTTTGAATTTCATAACGAAAACTTTTGAATTTCATAACGAAAACTTTTGAATTTCTCAACGAAGAGTTTTGAATTTCTTAACGAAAACTTTTGAATATCTTAACGAAGAGTTTTGAATTTCTTAACGAAAACTTTTGAATATCTTAACGAAGAGTTTTGAATTTCATAACGAAAAATTTTGAATTTCTCAACGAAGAGTTTTGAATTTCTTAACGAAAACTTTTGAATATCTTAACGAAGAGTTTTGAATTTCTTAACAAGGGGTTTTGAATTTTTAACGATGAGTTTTGAATTTCTTTAGTATGAAAGTATTAAAGTGGGTCTTATAAGTGCGTTTTGTGATATATTTGTCGTTTAAGTTCAGTACTCTACAACCCAAACGTATAAACCACATCAAAATTGTTATGAGAGCATATTTTTTAAAAATATCTCCTATAGTTTTATAAAAATCAACACGGTTCAGATAGTTTTCAAAAAAACAAAAAATAACTGCTTGATTTGAATCAAATAAGATTTACGTTTTCAGCTGTAGTTCACTGTACATACGGACAGACAGACATCGTTACAAAAACCACAATGCGGTAACCTCAGAATGAATATATTCGCAAAAAACTTGACATATATTTTTGCCCTTCACATTACTTCCTCTACACTACGTATATGTAAGAAAATAAAACAAATAAATCTTGTAAAACTCATCGTTAAAAAAATTCAAAACTCATCGTTAACAAAATTCAAAACTCATCGTTAAGAAATTCAAAACTCTTCGTTAAGAAATTCAAAACTAATCGTTAACAAAATTCAAGTAAGTCTGTGATCACATAATTAAGTTATATTGAGCGCGTCCGACAAATAGTTAATTCTATTTAATATCTTAATGAAAGTCGAGATAAAAACAAGTTCTGTCCAAGTTTGTGAACACATCGATTTTTAAAATGAGAGTACGTTCACTTGAAGATAATCAGTGATCAGCAAAACAACGCTGTCTTATAACAGACATAATTTGTTAAAACTACAAGTAAAAATAAGATCATTATAAAAGTTTTTGAATTACAGTATAAGGGAACAAAAGATTGATATCTTGCTTACTTGGGAAAACCCTAGGTACCAAGCTGAATCTTAACGCTATTAGAGCATACTAGGGTAAATTTTTATTGTATTCAGAGACTTTCATTACTTAATCCATTACAAGTATAAATATATAGAAAGCAATAACCAACAACCCTGAGAAAGGGGTGGGAATACCATAGATTTTATCACTTGTTATATGAAGATAATTTCTCGGTCGTAAAATTGCTTTATAAAAAAGCAAAGAATAATCTAATACTCTAATAGAGATAGGGGTCGGAATAGAACAAGAGTTGGTTAAGAGAGACCAATTAGGACAGATTAAAGAAACTAAGACTATCTGGAGAATGTGCAAACAGACATCGTAGCACTATGCTCAGATATTCTATATCTAATTTAGGATTAGTACACATTGTGATTAATTTAAATTTAAAACAAGTTTTATTTTTGTTCTTGTCATTATGTATATTGTTTTTTAAACCTTTGAGGGTGAAATAGAGTAAACATTTTATTTTCAAGCTTAATTTAAATTATTTTCAAACATAAATCTTATTCACGTAATGACGTAACAATTAATAATATTGTATAAAATATCCGTTTTGAATAATATTCGTCAAATACGAAATTAATTTAATTCCACCTGTTGTTGAACAAACGCACAAGAGCTCTTCAATACTGAAACAGAACAATCATAAGCGAATCCATTCTTTGTAGAGAATGGTGTTCCTCAGGGTTCGGTACTTGGGACCTCTATTCTTTATCACATAAATAAATGAAACAAAGTCTGTGCAAGATTATTTTAAATTAAAGGTGTATGGTAAGTCATCTCTCTGCTTCTATTCATCTCTCTATCACACACACACACACTTAAACACGCGCGTGCACACGCACGCTCGCTACCTTCTCTCTTTTACAACGTGATGTTCCTCAAAGTTCGGTATTGCTATCTCTTTATTACCAAAATAACACCGTGGCGACATGTATACTTTTATAATAAAGGAGTACCAATAAATCTCTCTCTCTCTCTCTCTCTCTCACACACACAAATAATATACTCTTTCTCTCTTTTTTAAAAGTGTTGTGTTATTTATTGTCCGATAATTGGTCTTTTACTCTTTATCGTGTAATGACAAAATGGATAGCAATTTACAAGTATACCGACATTTTAAATTAAAGGAGTAGATCATCCCATCTCTCTCTCTTTCTATCTGCTTCTATCAATCTCTTTCACACACGCTCGCTTTCTCTCTCTCTCTACAGCATGGTGTTCACAAAAGTTCTATATTTGCACTTTTCTCTTTATCTCTCTTTCACACATATTCACATACACACACTCGTTTGTTTTCTGCTTACAGCATGCTCTCTCTCACACATACATACACACACACTCCTTCACTTTATACAGCAGTATTCCTCAAAACTCAGTATTTAAACCCCTTACTATTTATCGTTCAAATGACAATAGACGGCAACTTGCAGGTTTATATTTAAAATTCTCTCTCTCTCTCTCTCTCTCTCTCTCTTTGTCTCTCGCTCTCTCTTTCTATCTATCTCTTTCAAACACACTCGCTTTCTCTCTTTACAGCGTGGTATTCCCCAAAGTTCGATATTGGCTCTTCTACTCTGTATATCTCTTTCACACACTCCCTCACTTTATACAGAAGTATTCCTCAGGTATCAGTATTTGAACTCCTACTATTTATTCTTCAAATTACAATGAATTACCATTGCAGGTGTATATTTTAAAATAAAGGAGTAGGCCAACTCTGTGATGACGTCACCACGTTATGCGTGGGAGTGGTTCGTCAATTAAGCAACCCAGAACACAACAGATCTCCCAATAAACTTGACTGATGGGTGCATGTCTTGGAACAGCTGCTATACCCTGTGACGTCATAGGCTTACCGAGAATCATAAGTACCAGAACAACAGAAATATCAGTGAATCTTCAGATAAAGTTATGGGATGTCTGTCTGTCTATCTGCCGCCTGTGCAGTGCTTTATAGCCTAGTGAACCGATTTTAATGAAAACTTTTGAAAATTTGTTTCGATTAGCAAACTAACCCTGTACTCGGCGATTATTACAGAAAGTTTTTGAAATTCTACCATAGAAATCAGATTTTGACTATTTCTCATTTCTACCAATATATTTTGTAGATATTAAATAAACTGGGAGTTCGATACAAGCTACATCTAGAAACACTATTCTGTCTATGAAGTTGATTGTACGTGTGGACGCGTGCGTGGGATGAACTCGTTGTGTTCGGGAGACGCCCTCCAGCAAATTTATGCAAACAGAAATCCGGCTCTGTATTATTCTATCGAAAATTAATACGACCTTGAAAGATGTACTTCTGTTTAATATTTACAGCTGTTTTACAGTTTAGGGTTAGTTGGTAACCAACTTTTTTGACTAATTTTATAGTTTCATGGGTTCATGGCAGTCCGTCCGTACATCAATGTTGTCTGTACGTAAGCACGATATTAAGATAGGAACATGAAATTTGCTCTATAATCCTATTGAAATAAACAAAATGGCTGCCATTTTAAACAGTATAGTTATTGTAGGGCTTAGTTAACGAGTTGAGGCACCTCTACACAATACAGCTTCGCGAGGTCCAAGACATTAACGAAGCTTTACATTGCTTAGTTTTCATTTAAGAAACAACAATACAAACTACAAAGTGAATGATACAACTTTGACAATAAAACATGGTATGGACTTTATTATTACTAATAAAAACATCATAATTGGAAAATATTTTGGTTTTTAGGATAATTTTGGTTACTATAGACAGTTACCAAGAAATTATGTTTTCTGTTTTTTGACAATAACACAGCTATCCTTCAATCTACAGTAAAAATTCAAAAACCATTTTCTTTATAATTCGAAATTGAAACTTTTTTGTCTCAAATTTTGTGTTTTACAAATTTAACGGTTTTCGAGATATTTACGGTTAAAAATTTTAAACGGCCGCCATTTTGAAAAAAATACCAAAAAAATCGTAATTTCCTGTAATTTGATAAAATGTCACATACAAAATATGTAAACCAAATATAATGTTTTTTGTATAAAAATGGCGGACAGGCAACTTAGCTTGATTGCTCACTCTGTGTTTATTTACCCCACAATATCCCCTAAGGCTAAAATGTAGACAAGAATTCTGGATCATCCTGTATATTTTAAACAATTTATGAAAATCTAACACGTCATTCAATTTTCATTTTAAACTTTTTGACCGACTTATTTGCGATAAATAAGTTTTATACTGTGTTTTAGCAAATGAGAAAGTGAATGCAATATTTTCGCACCCTTTAAACTGTAGGATGTACGTAGACAGTACAATCGCCATTGCCTCTATGTTATACATTGTGAAAGTGCATCTATTTCTCAAACAATCTGTGTTGCAATAGAAACGCGTGTTTTTTAGTCGTAAATTTAAAATTTTAATAATCGATATTGAAACATCTACATACAGTAATCGATTGTATCTCATCACTATGTTAAACTGAGATGCAAATTAACAAAACAAACGTTAACCTACTTGACAGATATACGACCTAGAAGTAATGAACATGCTGATTTAAAAACATAGAATACAGCTGGCAAGAAATAGATTCAGCTGATACAGGGGGGTTCGTAACTATACGGCGATCTATCCTTGAATAAATCTATAGCTAAAAATAAGATAAAAACAGTCTAACCTAACCTAACCTGATCCACCGGTAATATACTGCCATATTGAATTTCTTGTGGCATAAATTACGACATAAATTTGTGGTTCTATACCTTTCATAACCTGAAAATTTCAATAGTTCCCAGAACCCCCAAAAATGACTCGGAAAATTTAATTTTGAGGTTAATAGAGCCAATTAGAAACAAATTGGAATTTTTTAAATAGCCTTTTGATTATTTAAGGCCTAAATAAAAAAGATTTTGAGATAATAATTATCGTAATAAAAAAATGTTTTGTTTTTAGCACATTCATGGGTGTTGTAGATAATTAACAAGAAATAAAAAATTTACGGTTTTTATCGAGAACTTTGTTAATCTTTGAGGTACAGAAGAAATAAAAAAAGTTTTTTTTTTTTTGTTAGACGAAGAATTTCTTGATCTATGTTTATATGAATTTTTTATCTTATTTTTAACTGTAGAATCATTCCCCATTGTGTTTTGGGGGTTAGATAAGTAGGCCTACCATGTACATTATTTATGGAAACAGGTTTTCCAAAAGTATTCCATTCTAATTTAAAAAGAGATAAAGTAAACTTTTTTTCTTTTTTTTTCAAAATCTAGTTTCTACTTCGGTGCTAAAAAAGTAGTCAAATACAAAATTGGCGTGAAAACAATACATATAACTTATTAGAAAGTTCTAACCTCAAATTAAGAAATTTTAATAATTCAAATTGTACCTAATTTAAAACATCATTGAAAAACAATTTTACAATCTGAAATTTTTTTCCGTTCTACAAATTTTAATGGAAGCACAAAATATTAACGTGTGCTCTTGTGTCTACATTCCTCATCTACCAATTGTTATAAGTGTACTTCACATAACACTATAAATATAGAACCCTGTAAGGTATAATCATTGACCCATACTGCGCCAAGGTACGTTTCGATCAAGATGCTCTGTGATTAAGGCGCACCGATATTCCATCGGTGGTGTAACATCCTCTATAGAGTGTATCGATAAAAAATCTCTTGATTATTTTCCAACTCTCTATATCGATTTTAAATTTCCGTTTTGGTTTCTTTGTTTCGTACAAGTATATTTTATAAAATGTTGAACCTATTATGAACACGTTTTGTGTCTATTGTGGGTGTTTTACGAATGTTAAACAATAATTGTAACTAAAAATGTATTGGTCATAATACAAACCAACAATCCTCCCTCCCCACTTCTCTAGTTTTATTTGGTAATCAACACATAATATTTCCACGACGGTATATTTTCCCTATATGTAGGACAATACAAAGAATATAATCGCAAAGTTTGAAATGTATTGAATTTATCGTCTTGTCTGTGTAGACTAGTTGGGACTTACAGACACGCGCGTGAATTTTTAAGGGTCATTGGTTTTACCATTGTTTAAATATTCAAGAATAAAAAGTCTTAACACGATTTATCCTAAAACACGTGGACGCCATTTTTTAAAATGGCGCCCAATATTAAAAATTTGTATATCTTATAGTTTTAGAGATCCAAATGGGCGAACATTTCAATTTGAACAAACTGTATAATTATGTTGAATACTAGCAACTACATTTCTATACGTTCATTAATAGCTTTTCGCTAATTATAGACATCGCAAAGCTTGTCTCTTCATGAGACATCCTAATCAGTTTAAAAATCAAAAATCCCCCAAAATAAGATGAAGCACAAAAAATCCCTCCTTAACCTAACCATTCCTTTTTTTTTTTTTTTTAAATACAAAAAAAATCGTTCATCATCGCCTTAAGAAAACCATAAAGTAAAGACTCGAAGCTATCAAATGCTCTAATAACGTCAGGGTCAGTGGAGAACAAGAGTTGGTCAAGAGAGACCTGATACGAAAGATGGAAGAGAGGGATCTAACTCAAAACTACATGAAAAAAGACCACAACGATGTGAGTGTTACTATTAATAACCATAATGTTCACTAGAGTTAGTACGAGCGAAGCGTATTACATTGGTATTGAGGATGTGCTTTCCCTCTCCGCAATCGCTGCCTCGCTTGTCAGTGTTACTTTTTTTATATTGGTAGGCCAGTCTTTTAAATAGTCATTGTGTGATTTAAAAAACAATGTAACAGTTATTATAAGTTTGAAGTAATGTTTAAATATTATCACTTTATTTTAATCGTCCCTTCTTTTCGACTTCTAAAGCTTTTTAAAATCCACGCCGAGAGACCGTGCTTTTCACCAATGCCTACATAATAATCTAACCCAAACCTAGTTAGGCGCAGCCTCTTAGATCAAATCAAAAAGGCACTGTTATCGTTGATGACTAATAAGATTGGAATGGCAGTAGACAAGAGAAGGGCGATGGCTATAGTTGCAATGCCTCGTTAAGTTTTTGATATATGCAGGAAGCGCCGGTACGTGTCTGTGTGTCTGTATTGCCGAATTTAAAAAGGTCTTATAATTTCATCCGGTTTGGTAATCTACCGTTTAGGCTTTACACTCAGATCTGTAAAGGAAAATTTTTTATTAAATTATTTAAACGTGGGAAAGAAATTTTATTCATTATAAACATTATTCGATGCTACTGGTAAAAACTTCAACAAGGTTAGGTTAAGTTATATTTAATTAAAATAAAAATAATTTTCTGTGATAAACTTATAAATTACTCAGGAGTGCTATATATAAATTACTATATTTAATTATAGGAATTTGCTTAATACAAGTTAATTATTTACAAAAGTTATTATTAGCCATAGCAATTTTAATAAGACGATGCAACATAATATTTAAGAACCTGAGTATGGTTTAGTTAAGCTTTGCTTTCCAGAAGGAACGCCGAGTTGCGGGGATATAAAGTTAGCATAGCCAAACAAATTTAATAAGTGATAGTAGTAGAGTGTTCTTATCACTAACAGCAGTAATTATTAATTAAATATATTTAAATAGAAGGTATTTTTTTTTTAATGGAGTTTTAAAATTGAAAGTTTCTTTAACAATTTCATGTCACTTTCCCGATAACCACTTACATTTATTTTATAAGCTGTGTCTATTGTTTACTTTTCTCTTAAATATTGATTGGTTTAAACAATGGAAAACTTTAAGATACAGGCACGATATAGATCTTAAGATGGAAAAGAGGTTACCTGACCATCTGCTTTCTATTTCGGAGTCAGTTAGATTTGAATGAAGGCAATTAAATTATTTAAAAATATTCCATAGAATTTTTTTTAAATTAACATTTAATTGTTCTTAAATGTTTATTTCAACTTAAAATCGTCTGAGATCACTTAACATCAAATTTTATATTTAGTAGTGTCGGTTTTAACTTTTACATTTCTTTTTCATGAAAATTATAATTAACATCACCCTTTAAAATTATTTATTAGTTTCTTCTTATTTTACTTTTGATTATTATAAACATTGACTTCTAACTATCAGTAGAGTATGCTGCACTTCAGCACAAAATTGGAGTGGGGAAGGGTGGGATGGAGTAGGATAGGGGTGGGGGTTGATAGGCGTCGTGGGAGTGGTTTCTCCTCCCCTTACCCCTATCCTTTGCTCTCCTCTTTCTCCCTCCTTCCCTCCCCCTTTTTGGACGCCATTTTTGTTCGCCATGCTCTGTGACGTCAGACCCTTAACTTTAATTTCCCAGTGGGATTCGAACCAATGAAGTCTGGATTTGAAGCCAGACACTATACCGACTGAGCTTTCGTACATTTACTGACTCATTGTATTTTGAAGTTAGTATATAAGTCGCCATGTTTATTGTTGTCGTTGACTGTCATATTTTAATTTTGTTATTGACGAGGGTGTATTAAAGGGAGCGTAAACAATAGTATTTAATAGTTTACATTTTCGTTACCAGAGCGCACCACACATTGGTTTATTTTCGCTGGTATTTCACCTATGTTGATGTGTGATATATAATGTTTCTCACTTTGGTTATTAGATCGCAGCACCTTATTCGACAGTTTGGGTTTTGGAAACCAGAGCGCAGTACAATTTTAAATTTTAATATTTATGTTACAAATTGTTTATGGCATGTATATTATGTTATTATCTATAACAACGTGCTACCTAGTTTTTCGTACCTACGTCCGTCCGTCTGTCTCTCTCTCTCTCTCTCTCTCTCTCTCTCTCTCTCTCTCTCTCTCTCTCTCTCTCTCTCTCTCTCTCTCTCTCTCTCTCCTTAGGTATATAACATTGTATTTAATTAATTTAGGAAAAATTAATGTACATAGATAATAAAAAGTTTAGGAAAAATCAATGTATATTGATAGGCCTACTAAAAAGTGTGTAAATAGAAGCTATCTCATTTGCATGTCCCGTATGTCCTGCATCATGAGATGCCAACAAATGTCTCAGTCTGTCACACAACTCATTCGGATCGTCCCAGTATGAATAACCTCTCCCGCTAATTGTTTTAGAAGGGAATAACTGCTCTATAATGTTTCTATATTTTATAGATTTGTTACGATTAACTTGTCCGTTCGGATCGTATAATCATTTGTGTGCACTGGAACTCACACAGATATCTCTATACGCTTGTAAATCGGCCTCGGTATATATTTCATCATCGGGTAGACGCTTAAACACCAGCTCGTAGAATCCGGGCGTCCCTTTATAGTGAACTCCGTCAATTATAATTTCACCATCGTCCGACAACTGAAGAGTCTTGTTACCAATCATCATAGACTTGCCTTCGATTTTCGGTCCTTAACTGTGATCTATATTTCGATTACTGACGGAATCTTTCATCATTTTGAGCATATATTTTCGTGCCAGCGGATGTGTGAAAGTACTGTTTACCCATTTTTCAGATACACTTTGCCCTACAGGTGTGGACAATAGTTCCCTTACACTGGGCTGCGGTCGGTCCGGAGTCTCTGCAATTATTTCGGTATCCATAAAATCAACCCTGGGAGTAGCCGGTACTTCCTCACTCTCGCTGCTCCACTCATCCGCTATTTCCGTCTTCCCATCCCACTCTTCTTCGGGTTTAATTTCTTGTTTCGGCAAAAACACTCCACTCTTCCGCAACTCTTTAATTATTAGTGTGTATGTCTTAGTATACATTCGTTCCTCTTTGCCCTCTCCGTACCTCAACTGCCTGTACTTTTTAATTTAGAAACTATCCTAGGGAAAATATTAGTAAATTGTAAGGACAAAGTAGATAACATGCGAAAGGGGATGTTTATAAACTTACATTGAATATTTGCAATGCAGCTTATGTAGGACAAACAGGCCGTAGTATTAATTGTAGACTAAGTGAACATGAAAAACGTTGGCAGTAAGACCATAATGACTTTAGTTTTTCTAACCATTCATTTAGTGTCAGATCTTTTCAGTACTTATGTTAATTTTAAGATTTTTCATGTCAATGAAAAAAGTAGGAAATTACATTCATTGGAAATATAAGAGATTAAGGGAATATTTTATAAATATGGTAGTTATGTTTTAAATGATCAGGTAGAATATATTTGTTAAATTCACCTCTATTGAAACCATTATCTGCCTTTAGACCAGAAGTCTCCCACTCCCCTCCATATCCTGTCCGTTTACCTTTGTTTGCTATCCAAGTAACTGTTCTTTCTTTAGTCTGTGTTAAGCTGTCTCGTAAATGCCGTCACTGGCGAAACCATGGTTGGAAAGACTCAAAAAAATGTAGAATTTATTAAAAATAATTGTGTTTGTGGTTTTATTTCCTGAAAATGGAGTTCTGCAAAGCACCAGTAGTATCAATCGTACAAAAATTGTTGTAAGGTTAGGATATATTTCATTATTATTCAAATAATTTTCAGAGCTTAAAGTTTTTATAAATTACTCAGACGTGCAAAAATGATGGGATTAATTATTTTTAATTGATAAAGAATACCTTACATTGTCAATAATTCTAAAATAGTTGTAAGGTTAGGTTAGATTAGAGTAGGTTATATTTAATTAAAATTAAAATCTTTTCAGAGATAAAGGTTTTATATAACATTGGGTATGGTTAAGAATAATTGTAATTTTAAATATTAGATTTTTTTGGGTTTTTAATAGAATTTTAACTTCAAAAATCGATGTACTTTTTTTTCTGATAAGGTTCATTTTGGTTTATAAATCTATACAAAGTGTAACAAGGTCAGTCTGCCTAACCAAAGCTACGTTCAAGTGTACCTCAAAGTTTCAAATTGTCTTCCTGATCATCCTGTATATGTAAAACAAATCCACCGTTCATTGGTCGAGCTAAACTAATCACAACTCAGCATTTTTGATGTAATTAGGTAACTTGATTCTTAGAAAAGAAACAAATCTGTTTGATCTGTCCGACAGTTTGTTCCTTTCGTTTCGTGATAAATAAAACATATAACACAAGTTTAGAGCTGTAAACATTGTGGAGATGAGACACCTGTGGGAAGGGGGGATTTCTTTACGGTTGTTTAAGAAATACACGAAGAATTTGCAAATTAGAGCTTTCATTCTACTAAAAAAAATAACATTTAATAGAACTTTACGTTAATATAATAATAATAATAATAATGGACAAACTAAATAATGAAGAGCTAATATTAGAGGAAATAAAAGAAACCCATAAAAATATGAAATTTACAATAAAAAAAGATAACGGAATAATAAATTTCTTAGAAAGGTAGCACACAAGGAAAAACTGAACATAATTCTTATTCTTATTCTTCTATGTCTTCTTTTTCTTTTTCATCTTCTTCTTCTACTACTATTATTACTACTTTTTTTTACTTCTACTTCTACTTCTTTGTCTTCTTCTCCTTTTTTCTTCTTCTTCTTCTTCTTCTTCTTCTCCGTCACCTCATCCTCCTCCACCTTCTCCTTCTTTTTCTTCACCTTGTCCTTCTTCTTCTTCTTCTTCTTCATAGTTGAAAACAAGAAAGTAATAAAGAAAATAGTACGAAAAATAAAACAAAACAATAAAAGTAACCCAAAAACAAGAAAACATTGAGGCTGCAAACTGGGAAATAAACAAACAAAATGAAACAATTTTTTAGGTAATATAATGTGAAAAAAGACGAATAACATTATAAAGAAAAATTAAGTAAGAAATGTAGAAGAAAGTGATAAAAATGGAGGGCAAACTGGACGGAAGTAAAAACATGATTTAGTGAACAAATAAACAAGCATCAAATCGTACAAACACGAAAAGAGAGAATAAAATTATGCTACTCATTTACTACAAGATGGTCGTATCCATAAGTTGGTAAATCTTTATGGATTTTTATTATTTTCAAAATGGCGACCGTTTAAAAACAGTTGAATGTCTCCAAAACAGTTATCTTTAGAAAATTTTTAAACGGGCGCCATTTTGAAAATTATAAAAAGTCTTTGTGTTCGTTGCAAAATGTGTATACCAAATCTAAACTTAATATCTGGAGTTATATTTATTGTAAAAGAACAAAATGGTGGATAGACGGATAATGAAGCGGAATTCAACTTTGACATTTTTTGTTCGTTTTGTTGTATATAATCAGAATAAACGAATAGTCAGTCCACTTACTTCGGAATACCCTGTAAACAATTTAACATTTCCCCAGGAAGCCATATTTTGAGAGTAATATTTACATAATTTGACACATTCTACAAGGCTAAAGAAACTAATTTTTAATCATTTATAGGGTTACATTGTATTATCGGGCTGGGTGTGTAACATGATAAATTTACATTAAAAAATTTGTAGAGAAAGTTGGTCAAAAAACTATTGTAAATCGGTTTCGGGGTTCCTACAGTTTGATGTATGTCTATCTTTATGTGCTATGCGTTACAACATAAATAGGTCAACTGATTTTAATGAAATTTGGTTTGCATTACTCTAATATTTTGGGTTTTTAAGTTATCGGTAAAAAAACAAATAATCAGTTACGTTACAAAAAAGTTTGATCTTAAAATAGGCTTCACCGATTTTGTTGAAATTTTGATGAAATATGAACATTAACAACCCAAACACGTGTTCAAAACATTAAAGTTAATTATTTTCCTGTTCAGGAATTATTGCCCAAAAATATTATCTTGATCGCTGTCATTAAAAATGGGGGTTATTTAAAAATTTTAAATGAAAATAACATTAAATGAGTTATTTTTGTTTGAAATGTTTAAATAACCGCGATTTTGAATTGAACAAGTTGATTAATTTTTAAACTATGTCTTTATTTTACGGTTTATTTTTACTTTAATAAAACTGAATTGGTTTGTGTGCTGAGCAAGTACCATGATGACGGCTATCGATATGTTTCTGTCCGATATTAATAATACAACAAACTCTGTAATAGTGGCAATTTAAATTTCATCAATATCATTTTTCAGTTCGTGAAGAAACGCTAGGTCGATTTCAATTGCATCTTTTGATTTTTACTGATAATAGACGAGTTTCCTAGATTTGTTTCCAATTTAACTGGATCATAGTTATAGATTGATAACCTAGTTTCGGACTTGGACAGGTCAGTAATGATAGCATGCTGTAATGTTACAGTCGCTGCTCAATAGAACTGAATTAGTGTGACACATTACGAGACTCTACTGGATCACGAAGCTACATTTTTAATTTAAAACTGAAGGTGCTTTGTAATATGAAACAAATAAGCGCAAACTTTCTCAATCACTAATTCTTAAAACTAAATTAATTTTCACCTAAAATTCAGATACATGAGGCGTGGACACCTTAAAAAAACATTATTTAAATTGGGTAACTTGTTTTGCTCGACTATAAAAGGTGTTCCTGTAATACGACCCACAGGTGGTTATATGGTTCAAAATAAATCAGCCATGTTTTTCTTTGTAATAAATAATTTATATCTCTAGAACGGCTCAACCGATTAAGTTGAAATTTTGTAAGATATTCATTAAAGAAAAGACCTAGTATAAAAAAAAATCAATTTTTTACAATAGTCCGTTCCAAAATGGCGGCTATTTAAACATTTCAAAGAAAAATAACTCATGCCTGCCATTTTAAAATGGATTATAGGAACAAGTCTATATTTAAAACTAGGTCTTTATATAAATAAGTACCGTGCAAAATTTCAACTCAATCGGTTTAGTCGTCTTAGAGATACAAATTATTTATTAAATAAACAAAATGGCAGATAGCAGGTAAAAGAAGCTATTCCGGACATATGTTTATAGGAACTTTTTTCTTTATTTTGACACTTAAAACCACACCCTGAATAATTACCTCCTTGCATTACAGAAACACTTCCCCAGAATGAATTGTACTTTATTAAAATCGGGCTTTTAATGACAGCGATCAAGATAATATTTTTTGGCAATAATTCCTGAACAGGAAAATAATTAACTTTAATGTTTTGCACACATGTTTGGGTTGTTAATGTTCATATTTCACTAAAATCTGTGCAGCCATACTTACTTCGTATACTGGAGAAGTAATAAGTTATTGTAAAAGTTCGCATTACTAAATATTTGCACAATCGATTTGTATCAAACTTTAATTAGATGGTAATTTTTATGGTGGATTGCGGTCATTTGGTATTTTTCAAGCAAAAATGTTTTCCCCTTAGTTTTTACATATCTAGAACATACATACACAATATTATACCTCACTTTGTACTTCATATCAACGCCAATATCGATCTCGTTAAATGAACGAATAAAAATTTTAAAAAACAGCCAACAAAATTTACTTCCCATCATGTCAGCGCAAGTTATTATATCTTCTCGAGGCAGCTTTATAACCACTACTCGGCGTCATAATGCTCCCACGCCTCCTTACACTTACCACAGCCTATAAATTTATGATTGCGATGATCTCTACATCACAATAACCCTCTTATACAGAAGGCTTCGTCACTTGAAGATTTATAAACGCTTTTAATGTTGTCACTGCCTTGTAAATCAAAGCTTTATTTAGATAAGAAGGGTGGAGGAGTTTCCCAGTCCAGTCCCTTTTAGATCTGATGTCGCCCGTTTTACTTTATAGAGAAGAAGGTTATTGTGTCTGGAAAAGTAATCAAGAAAATAATATCTATTGTGTTAAAATGTTGAACACAAGTTCTTGTGCTAAAACTTTAAACAACTTTTAACCTTTTAATTCTCATGTTTTCTGTTTTCGTCTACCATTTTTACTAGATCAGACATTTGTCATTATTTGGGTGTATAAAAACTAATACACGACGTTTCTTGAGTATAAATCAATTCTCGTTATCAAGTGATAAAACGAGAGCAAAGAATGCACAAGGAGACAAGGTGTAATAGGACATTCGTCATTATTTTGTGTACTAATCCACAACGTATCGTTAGTATAAATCAACTCTCGTTATCAATTGATAAACATTGATAAATTTGCGTCTTTCTAATGCATATAAAGGGTGTCCAGAAATTATTCCAACAAACATCAGTAACTGATTGGGTAGAACAAAATATACAGAAAATTTCTAGTCTATACTTTCTTAGTTTTCCGTCTCTCCGCCATTTTGTTTCAGGATATTGAGTTCAAATTTGGCGCACGCATGTTTTATGTAAAGTTTCACACGTGTATCAAAAGACAAAGAATGTATTTCGTATATTTTCAAAATGTCTGATTATATCGAAAACCGTTTACAAGCTACAAACCATATCAAGTTGTAACACCAGCTTAGTATTAAGAAAACATATTATACGGCACTTTACAATGTCACCTATATTTATCACTTACGTATTGTAGGCCTATAGCTTATTAAGGAATGTCAGCGCCATCTATTCACAAATCTTGTCACGTACAATGAATGTTAAATATCTTATCGACACAAGGTCATCCATTCAATGTTGTATTACTAATGAGGAGTCACTTCCGGTTTTACTCCCAAAGGTATAGACTGATTAATCAAATTTGGGCGTATTTTGATCCATATCTTGTGACATTTTACATATTTTTATAACTAAAAAAACTCCGACTGCATCGTAAAGAAAAACACAAAATTACGATTTTTTACAAAATCAGCTGAAACGATTTCGAACAAACTTTGCTTTAAGTTATTTCTCCAACAATACCGGTTGGTTCGCTATCGATAAAAACAAAAATTGATCATTGTTAAATCAGTTATGGAGAATTTAATTGAACAAAAACGGCCCTACCGATTTCGTTTAAACTTTAGTAAAATGTGAATATTATCGATTTTGGTGATATTTTGATTTATTTTTGTTTTTGGAACATTTGAGTAGATATTTTTTGCACAGTTTATTTAAATTAAAATAATTGTTTCATTAAAGAATATTGTACTACACTAAATTTTAAACACTTTAAGTTGTTGCATTTGTTTTAAAATTTATAATAATAATAACAATCCTGACTATTCACTTACAAGGATGCTTGACTTGTATACTGTAAGTTAGACGATAAAAATGTACGGCTAGACGTCATACAAAATTAATCCGAAATGAAAAAAATATCAAGTTTTAATCGAATTTTGAAACTGACAAACTTTTAAGGTTGCAAACTTATTTCGATTATCACTATGTAAATATTATACCTAAAAAAACTTAAGTAATTACCATTGTCAGACTTAAAATAGCGAAGCGAAGCGAATCTATTAACATTATCGAAAGTCAATGTTATGATAGGCGTTGATAAAACTATATCCGCTGTGTGGGCGCTGCCTGGTGACCACTCCTTCAACTACAATACAATACAATGCTATACACACAATACCTACCTACACATTGTACAACTACTATATGGTGGTCAGGGCTCTTTTAAGATAAGATTTAAGTTTGTCATATATTTTTTGAGATAACATGAATTTTAGAGAAGGTTACTTGATAGGTTAAATTCCCCCCCCCCCCTCTTTTTTGTGTGAAAACCAATAATCCTTATAATTTCACGCGTGTATCTGTCTGTCTACACAGACAAGACGATAAATCCTATTTATTTCAAACTTTGCTTTTACATTCTTTGTATTATCCCACATATAGGGAAAATATAGCGGTAACATAAAAATGACTTTGGGGTGGTAAAAACTTTCGAGTTCAAAAATAGGGTATCAAATAAAACTAAAAGTTATTCTGATTACCAATATGTATGCTTATTTGAATAAAAAAATTAATATGTTGCCGTTAGACCAGGTAATAGGCTACAATTTTATACGTATTTTTATTCAATTATCGAGAAATTATGTTTTCAGTTTCTTAACAATAACTCGATTATCCATCGAGATACTTAAAAATTTAAAAAACTTATTTTGTTTTTCATAAAAGAGAAAAAATTTTGGTCTCTTGTAAATATGTTGTAAAATTATTGCTTTTATCTAATTTACTCCAAAAACATGTTTTTTTTTTGTTATAAACACAAAATGACGTATAAACTTAAAACTAAACATTTTAAGAAATATATTCATAGGAAATTTTTTAAATTAATTTGACCCAAACATATACTGAAGTTTTGGAACGTAGTTTGGGAAACACTCTGTATTTGAACTAAAGGGGAATGTTTCATGCCGTTTAAAAATGGTCACTATTAAAAAATATATATATTTTTTTACAAATAACAAATTTGTACTTCGTCCAAAAATATTATTAATTACCAACCACGAAAATAAATCATACTTATTTCAAAATAGTATCATTTTGTTTAAATATTTAATTTTGTAAGGGCATTTGATTGTCTGCTTTTTATTATAACTCGTAATATCTATCAACAATCTTGTAGGCTACCAAACCTAACATTTTTAATTATTATTTAAACTTGTCGACGCGTTTCTAATTTCCTCCATCTTCAAGGCTTAATTTAGTACTGCTTAAGGACACGCACTAAACAGCTTTGGTTGATTTACTAACTTATTTAACATTTTACTGATGGGAACATGGACATTTCATATGGAACATGGTCCTTCTTTTGGTAAATGAATAGTATAATTTGATTCTCTCTTTTCGTCTTTGTACGACTTGATGTTGTATTTAACTTCCGTCCTATTTGCCCTACATACATCATTATACATTTTATCTCGTAGACTCCATTTTTATCACTTTTTTTTCTATATTCTTCCTTTTATCTTATCTTGATAGTGTTATTCGTCTTTTTTCAACATTGAATTTCCTAAAACATTGTTTCATTTTGTATGTTTCTTTCACAGTATGACATAGACTTGTATAGAGAAAGTTTACTGCCGATACAAAATATACATTTATTTGTAGCAATCGTTTCTTACCACCCGTTAAAATCTTTTAATATATTGTTTTTATAATAATATTCCGTGGTAGGAAAATTAAATTAATTTAGTGCTTTTAAATAAATTATATACCCTGCTACTATTGCTTTCATCGCGAGACGATACTATTTCCATGTAAAGTGCACCGTTCCTGATCCCCAAAACAAAATTTTCAAATGTTTATTATTCAAATATGTGATAAAGATGGGAACATTGTTTATAGTGTGCTGAATTAGAATCCTAATAGAATTCTAAAATGCTAAAATGGCGGCCATTGTAGACGGTTTTGATTCATATCTCGTGTGTTACTTAACTTATAAGACACTCAATTAGATGAAAAGTTTGCAGATTTCAATTCTACCAACCTCACCTCTCTACGATAACAAATAGCGAAGTTATTGTCAAAAATTTCAAATCCTGATTCCCCAATATATGATTCAATACAAGCATACAATACAATACAATACAACACCATACTGTATCCTATCCCCTTCATCTAACAATACAATTTAACATTTCCTGCAAATGTTTTTTTTCTTTTTCATTTTATAATATAAATTTCACTAATCTTCAGACAAGTTGGTTAACCTATGAAATTGGTTGGTGTATTTTAAAATGCCACCATATTTTCAAACTTTTGAAATAAATCCATAGTTATCAGAGTTGTATTTAATTTATTTTGTTGATATTTCATTAAGTGCTCTTATGAAATACGTTATAGAGAAAGGTAAAGTTTTTGAGAATCTCTACTAACTATACTGCTTACAATTATATACCTATTTTCACACATAATTTACACGCGTTGACGAACCTTCCAAACTGCCCTCTGCCCTTTTGAACATAAATCGATATGCAATTTAACTCGTCGATCAAAGTTTATAAAATAATAAATCCTGCTTCAAACAGTTAACAGAATGTGTGGTTAGGGGGGACACCAATGCGGTAGTTGACCTGCCCGCATAGGTTATAGTGGTTGAATTGATATGGACATGATATGTGCACATACAGAGTGTTCCAGACAGGTCGGATAAAAATGTAAAGAAATTGTTTATATTCTGATCGAGTATTGAGAGTTATTCGAATTTAAAATCAAAATATTATTTTTTCTAGTTGTATAAAATGTAATTGTAATTTCATTAATTATTGTTATGAAATACGTTATAGAGATTGGTAATGTTTCAAATTATTTTTAAAAATGGAAATTGTCAGTAGAATAACATAATTTTGCAGTACTTTATATCCTTCATTCAACAAATGTAACTTATTTTATACAAAATATAATACACCAAATTAAAGAAACAACATTTCCTTGACAAAATTTGTTTGATTATAAAAACAATTATATAAATTGTTTTAAAAAATATCGTTATAAAATAGTTATTAAAGAATTTGATTTGGAAGTTTTCGTGTTTTTTTTTATTGCTGTTTATTAAATTAAACCAGAACTCTGATTGGCCACCCTTTATCAGCTACTTGCCATAAACTGCGCACGTATTTTACATAACTTTCCCACTTGTATATTTGCATTTAAGCAGTTCACACTTTATATTCCATTAATTCTCTTTAAATTCTATATCTTGCATTGTGTTTTCTCTTTCATATTACACAACTCTTGTTTCATTTCTCATAAAACAAGCATTTATCCGGTCTCTGAACAAACCAACATTACTTTGAAAATTCTTTATTGTTTTTTTTTAAACTGTACATAATAAGACTGCCATAAATACTGATCATTATATTATGCTTGTAATAAATAGAGCAAAAATAAGCACAAACTTTCTAAATAACCCAAACTCAAAAGGATGTAATAACCAATGTGTCAAAAAGTGAAAATGAGATATTGACGCCTTTTTTAGAACCTAAACTCGCTTCGCTTATATTACAAATTCCAGAAATATTACACACCCATAATGAATCAGCCTACATAAACTTTCAAAGACACAGTCCGCTTTCCACACTCTCTCATTATGCAGTTTTTTATCTGTCATTGTGTTTCTCATTTCGTATTCCGCACCTCTTGTTTGATTTCCCATAAAACAAAGCATTTAGCCGGTGTTTGAAGAAATCAATATTACGACTCAAATTATTGTTTTTTTTATTGTGCATAATAAGACTGTTCATTGTGCTTGGGTAACAATTGAAAAACAAAGTTACAATAACAATACAAGTTGGTGGGTGACTTTCGTTATACAGGGTGTCCCACGTAAAATGTTACAATAGCTAACTTTTGAATTATAAATATGATAGAGTACTTTAAATGGGCAACCTTCATTCTTTTCAGTGAAGTTTAAAAATATATTTTGTGAAATGTTAAAAATTGCCGCCATTTTCCAATATGGCGGCCAACGTTGAAATTTGTTATGGAACACCCTATATTTTATGTCTTTTTCTGATGTAAAACAATATTTTAAGAATGTTTTATTCTTGGGGTTTCTTCTAGCCGTTTTGGAATTACAGGCACTAAAAAGTTCAGAAAATTAAACGCTTGATAGGCCTACAAATAATTGATTCCCAACTAAAATGTTACAATCGCTAATTTTTGAACCATTAGGGGTACAAATAAGTTTTAATGGGGAACTCTGTTATTATTAGGAATTTTAGGAAAATACCAATTTAAAAAAGTCTCAAATTTGACCAAAGTATAACTTTCCACTATAAAAATTGGGCGTTACCAATTTTTAAAAATAAAATCCCTGTTTTTAATAAAATTTAGCACTTTTTTTCAAAGTTGATTTCCATATAATTTTAGAGCTTAGAAAATTAAGAGGACCTTTGTAATTCATATTGTAGCGTTATATTAACAACTAACTTATTTTGTCCGCCTGGAATCTTCTGTTATTTAAATGATTACTGGTTTCGACAGAGTACTGTTATCATCAGTAAAGTTTATTCAGTTAATTAAGTAATTAACTAAAGTATGTTTAAAAAGAAATAAAATTAATTTCCATTTTTGAAAGATATCAAACACTAGCACACATATAAGGTGATAAAATTTCAGTGAAGATTTGATGTTGACACTAAACCGTCGAAACTAGTAATCATTTTTAAAAAGATACTGCGAAGGACAAATTAAGGTAATTCATTAGGTAGTACTCAACAAAATATATCGAATCCTGTAATATCGATAACCTGTAGTGTTGTCATTAATCAATAAATTTTTCAAAAACGACTCAACAACAATCAAGTTTTTGTGAAATTTGATAAATATGTGACAAGTAAAAAAACAGTAAAAAAAAAAAGTTTAGTTTTTAATAATGGATCTAGTAACATAAATTAAATTTATTATATTTTTCAAATTTTAATAATTGGTTTACGTTTTGGGGGGGGACATAATCACCTTTATAAAAAGGGTAGAAACCACTAACTCTCTAATAGCGGTAGAGTCGATAAAACAACAACAAAAACATGAGATTAAAGATGAAAGATAAGGACCAAACGAAGACCAGAGTTTAGATACAGTTAGGCTAGTTTGCGATTGTCCCACCCCTACTGTAAGACATAGTAGACTACTTAAAGTCTACCATAGTACTTTTTTTTCTGATTTGACGATCTTTATATAGGGTGTTTCCAAAATTCGTTTCAAAACTTAGTGTTTTAAAGACACAACTTGAGAAAAATAATCAACCGATTTCCTTTACTTATTTCAAAATGGTGGCTACTGTATTAAAACTTTATTAAATCGAAAACCTTTAATTTTACAATTTTTTTTTTTTTTAAGGACAAACAAATAATTAAAATATAACTGAGTTATCGACAAAAAACTGAAAACATTAATTCTTTCACCCAAAATTAGCCTAAAACTAAAATTAGAATTATATTTTGTTTCATTTTCAAGACTAAGTGACCGACAAAACACATCGCAATGTGAGGTAGCTTCTAGGGTTAGTTATACTGATTACGGGAGGTTGCAATCCTGAAGGATCATGCTGGAACTACACCTATTTCATCTAGTATTGGGTTAGATACCTCTCATGCATCTTTATTTTCTGATCTCTCTTGACCAATTCTTGTTCTTTTTCGACCCTAACGATAAGAATGTTTGATATATAGGGGTTGTATATTCTATTGTCTTCTTTTTTTCTAAAGGAGATGATGACCGAGGAGTTTTTCTCCTTTAAACAACAAACGGGGAACTATTATTCCAACGTCCGCTAGAAGATAATTTCAAATGAATCACAACTCCCAACGTAACTTTCCACCAAAACATATCCACATACCACAATTATATTTAGACCAAAACCAGAAGTAGATATAGACTTTCTGACCAAAAAACCAGAAGTTGAAATTGGAAATGGACCCGGGGACAGTTGTGAAACACACCGGATTGTTTAGATGCCACCACAAACTTGGAAAGTCTCCTGATGATGTAACTAAATACTTGTGGAAACGTCAGAGTTTTTAACCACATTCGTATGTATCAACTGTGGTGCTGCTAGTCTATCGAGTTACAGGTTTCTGAGTTAATGTAATCTAGTGACTTGCTTCATTGAGTCATCATCAGGATAATTATTATAAAACACATATTGGGTAGCTTTTCATAAGTATGCAATATATTTTGTACCCCGGCTTTTATTTAAAATTTTAAAACATTTGGCGTTGGATAGCTCCTATAGCTATTTACAGGGTGTGAAAAAAACAAAACAGACCTATTATAAACTTTTTTTTTTATATTTACGTAGTAAGTATAGTAATGTGCAAAATTTCGACCTCTATTTTTCGACTGGTTTTCAAGGCCTCATGAAATTGAAATGGACATAATATGTACATGTAAGTACATGTAAGTCACGTCGGGCCAAGACGCTGACGTGAGCGAAGCGAGTGGAGACTAACCTAACCTGACATAGTTACGAGATCGGCAGAGTGTAAACGTACTAAATATATAAATATCAAGGATATTAGAGATTATAAATTATCATACTTCACCATGATAACAATGTGGCGATGGTGAGAGATAAGTGGACCAACCATCTGATTCCTGGATTAATTTCATGATTTTAACAATAAAATAAATTAGTAGGCTAAGCTTAAGTATGCAAGTTTTCAAATAGTGTGGACAGTTAATGTAAGGGGTAATGGTAAATGATATTCTTCCATTACAGAAAAAGACCTTTGGCACAAGTGTTTTGAGTTGTTAACATGCTTAGTCAATGAACTGTGATAGTAAATTTAATTATAAGACTTGTAAATAAATTGTCTCTACACATTAAATTGACTTACCTATTAAATTCTTTAAAAATGTGAACTTTATAGATTGTTGATATATAAGTTTTTGACAGAATATTGATGAACAAGTAATTAATTTTAAGGTTGCACACTACATTAGAATAAAACACAAGAAACAATAGTTATCTCCATTACAGTCTCTTAAAATTCCATACAAGCACATACAATCTACTGTTAACCTTACATTTAACTTTAGATACATGTATTCAATGCCAAATTTTGAGGAAAACTTTAACTTATAGCATTAAAAGATTGGCTGTTTTAACAAAATCATAAAGTAATGTTTCATCTCTTGTTTTTTTGTTTACTACAAATAGTTTGGATGTTTATAAAAAAATATTTCCCCCTATTACAACAGTTTCTTTACATTCCTGTATGAAAATGATAACAATACACATGACTGTTTGTATAATTTTTACCCTTAGTATTCCGCATCGCCAATTCTTAGTTTTACTGTAATTCAACTGCATGTTGTTTTTTTTGTTATAAGTTACCATCTTCTTATCTGTTATTTATTTTATAGTTTACATTAATCCTGATCCATTATTATTTATTTTTCTTGTTATTAACAGTTTTTTTTTAATGTAAATTATTATATTCATTTTATCTTATTGAGATTTTGAAATATGGCTGATTTAATACTCTTAATTATTAAAATGTAATTATTTCTGTTACATTTTAAAGTAAGTCACAGTGACTAATAATAAATCAAGTTTTGTGCTTTCCTATCTTCAAAACATTAGTGTTTTTCTTTCAGATAAATATACTTTTCTATGATAATATAATATCATATAATTTATTATCCATGATAATCATATTTATTTTGGCAGATAAATATACTTTTCTAATATTTGACATATACCAACTCTGAGATATTAACGTTATATGACCCACTAACTGTTGTTAAGGTATCACTTTGTCTTAAGAGCTCAGTTTGAATAATGCGTCTCTATATTATTAATAACTGAATGAATCAAAATTAATTATTTTCCTGATGTATTTCTTATGGGAAAAGGCTAGTATAGATAGATATGTCCTTCACGTCCTGTTTGGCCTATATATGTTGCAGTTTCCTTTTGTAGACTCCATTTTTATCACTTTCTTCTATATTCTTTATACTTTTGAACTAAAAATCCCTAAAAATATTGTTTCATTATCTTTCCTAGTAACAATAAACGCAACCCAACCCTAACTAATATGAATCCTAGTTGATATAATTTCACATTATAAACAATTCCTACAACACAAGGTCAGTCTATCTATAGGAATTACGTCACAGCTATTTAGGCTTGTCTAATTTTTTTATTAGGTTTTATCTGTTTTAGGTACAAATATGTTATCTCGATAATCCGCGACAATCTCCTTACGCGGGCCCCAACCCAAGGTTTGCGTTCTTGTGTTAAGTATCGTTCAATACCTTTCTTAGATACAAAATCAAAACCAATCAACAGAAATACCTTGTTCGAAAGTGGATATAAATTGTTGATTCGAATACGATAATCTGTCAAATCAATCTGAAAATCAAATTGACTGTTCAGAGTATTTTTATTTACTGGCGATCATTTCGTTGTTGTATTTTCCGTTGTTTAGAAGAAGAAGAAAAAGACGACGAAGAAGTAAAAAAAAAATTAATTAAAATTTAAAAGATATAAAAACCTAAAATTTTTTTAAAAAATTGAGAAACATCGTGTAGAGAAGAGAGCAAATTTTTTGAACAAAATGAAAAAGAATTTTTTTTTTTAATGAAAAATTTGGGAAAACTCTCGAAGTAGAAGAAGAAAGTGAATTTTTTGAAAAAATGAAGAAGAATTTTTTCAAAAATGAAAAATTGGAGAAGTAAAAATATTTGCTAAACAAACAAAATTTTTAAAAATGAAAAATTTGGGGAAAATCAAGAAGAAGAATTTTAAAAAAATAATAAAGATGAAGACGAAGACGTAGAAGAGACAGAAAATTTGTAGATAATTCTTTAATCTTCTTTTTGTGCGAAGATCTTTAAGTGCTACTTGAAGAAACAATGAATCCAAATCGTGTAAATAAAAATTTTGATTTTGGATTCACTTTTACTGTTATAATTCCTGGTAAGTAGTCCGAAATTTTGAGTTAAACATAGAAACATATTTTTTTAATGGCTTCATTCTAAATCCGTCCGTTTTATCTGTATAGGGTAAAAATTTTAAACACATTTTTCGTCTCTGGATACATTGAACTAAATACGCTACCGAAAAGAGTATTTTTAAAAAGCATCAGGGTTGGAAAAGAGCAAAAGTTGGTCAAGAAAGAGCAGATAGGAAAGCTGAAATAGAGTGAACCAAAGGCTATATAAAACAAACTATGTCCCTTCGTACTCACTATAGAGAGCCCCTGAGGGTACTTTCTTTATAATTTTTAGGTTATGTTTTTAACCATTAGTATGTGAAGTATAGAGTAAGTTTGGTAATAATAACAAATAGCGAATTTAAATCCGAACTCTGTTCTCCGTACAAGAGGCTCTTTAATAAACCAATACGATACAATTCCTACAACGGCCCAAGAAACCAACTTTAGGCTATTAAATTTATAGGATCCGCTTTTGTATGATAGGGTTGCGTAAGTACCATGATGGCATCAACTTATTTTAATAATCTAAAAAAGCACTTGGATATCATTGAATCATTATAGAACCTGATGAGAATTTATTAGGGTAAAAATATTTCAACAACTTCTCAGAGGGTCACTTGTAGTAGATACGTGGCATTATTACAACCTCTAGGATGTTACGATCAGTGGACATTTCATAGCTTGTTTAAATCTATTGTAGAGGCTATATTAACCATTCGCTAACAAGCATTTCATTAGCAGATGAATGACTAAATAACGGCCGAAGTTTTGAATGTCAACTTGTAGACAAGACTATACTTTACAACTTTTCCCTTGTTAAAAACGAAAAGTTAAAGAAAGGAATCTAACCCAGGGCTACATGAAAAAAGGTGTAGATAGTTCGGGATTGCAATGTCCGTACCCTCTATTACTGAACTTCTCAGGAAAACCCCTTGCAGTCATCATCGTCTTACAGAAATTAATAAATAAAACTTGAAAAAAATTCTAACAAATATTACGTTTAATTATTCAAACGCGTTTCGACAACAAACTAGCCATCTTCAGTGGTGGACGAGGTACACCTCAACTACGAGGTATTAAGTGGTTAGAAGTACTAAAATACAACTAACCTAGTACCGTGCCACACCCTGTATTTATACAAAACTAGAGGGGCGTGGCCTAAACCTACTTTACTGTAAAGGCGTTAACAAATCCCTTGCGTTATTCTAAATAACACAGAGTTGACATGTAACTAATATAATATTACTGAACTAATTTTATATCTAATAATTCAATTTATATTCTACATTCATATACACCCCATTGTATAAGTTGTAATTCATTATTATTATTTTTTAACACGAAAATAGCTTACTATTATGTCAGCGTTTAAACAAATTACCGTGTTTTATAGGTTAGGTTCTATTAAATTGTTTAATTGTATATTGGTAATCCAACAGTAGAACATTTCTCAATTCAGAATAACAGATAGTGGACTAGTGAAATATAGATATCTTTAAGTGGATTAGTGATACCTCCTAGTGTCCAAGCAGTAATCGTTTAATGGCTCCACATAGTGCCTCTTTATTGGTCAGTTTTAATTAACATGTCATATGAAAGTAGATACGTGTTGATAGTTAAACCGACACGACCACTCATTCAACATTCGCACGGTCACACCTATTGGCGACACTTACCAGTGCCAACTTGATAATGTTCCAAGGTACTTTCACTGCTTACATGATTAGTCCTTGTACTGCTTGGTCACGTGATGTTTCATTCATTTATCTAGTACAGTCAGGTTATGTTACAAAGCATACTATCTCCTTGCGGTAATCGTTGATGATTATGAAAAGCACCGCTACTAGGATCACGACCAAGATTTAACCAAAGATATTTCATTGAACTAATGGATAGTGGAAAAATTTCACATCCAGCATTTTCCTACATGAGTAACAAGATCTTTTAAAACGAGTATGAAAGAAACGAGTTGTTTGGAGCCGTTGTGGTACTTACCCAGCCCGATTATACAATATAATACAAGCAGATCCTCTAAATTTAATGTCAAAAAGTTGGTTTCTTGGGCCTTGTAAGAAATAATTGTATTCATAGATCGAAGTAAATTTATTTAAGACATTTTTAAAAGCTCGTAATTGTATGGCCTATCCTTTCCCTAACGAGCCTGGTAGATATATTTTCCTAGAAGGTCAGGATTTGAAATTATATTTTTGGCAATAATTTCGCTATTTGTCAAGTGTTGATTTTTTGATCACTCTTCATCAAAAAACTAGAGTGAGAAACGAGTATTCGTTGGCGATTCATTTATCTGTTACTCTGACAGTGATTATAAAATCACCATTAACTTTATTGGTCATTGATTAACAGTGATAGTTATTTTTAAACGTGATTAACAGTGATTCATCGCTAGCTTTTGAGCTGAGACACAGTTTTTAGTTCTTTCTGTTATGATAGCTAACACTTCTCTGAAAGTGATTTTGTTGAATTAGCCTGTGTTTGTTGTTATTATGATTGTGATTTTTAAGTTCTCTCTTCGCAGTGTTATTGTTTTAGGTTATGTTGGACCAATACGATACAAAAATCGAATTGAAAATTTCAAAATAACGGCCATTTTAAATAGCGTTTTACCACATAATAGATTTATTTAGAAAAAAAAGATAAATTTTAACATATCCTAAAAATTTCATTTTAGGAAAGCATAATTTTAATTAGATTTCAATCAAAGTTAGTTTTAATACTTCTTAAATAAAAAAGACCAAAATGATCAATTTTAATTTTAAAACACCCATCTTAAACGTATTTTCGACCCCCCCCCCCCTATTACATTCTATCTTCAATACAACTCACAAGTCTTCAATCGTTCACAGAAATTAAACTAAATTCATATCAATTCAGCACTACCGGTGTGCCACAAGTGATTGCTAAGGTGCCTATCTTATTCATTACGGAAGTAAGATGATTTACACCGAGCCAAGAACGCACACAGAGACGTGTTGCAGGTTAGATTACGAAAGTATATAAATTCATATTCATGTTCTCTCAAATAAAACAATGGCTGCTTATCGTGCCCTACATTTGTTTATTTGTGCCATTTGTAATCTATCTTCCGGCAGTTGTCAGGCCTTGAGCAATATATTAACCGTCTGGGCGCGAGAGAGATCTCGTAACATCTCTTCTGCAAAACAATTTTATCAATATCTCTTGTTCTATTTTAGGTTATGGCATTTTATGTTCTCGTTTTTATTGTACTTCCGGTTTTTATGTTGTATTTCCAGTAATTTATTATACGGTTATGTAATATAGAGTATCCTATGGGAAAATTAAAGGATGTGATCTTCTACTGTTTACAATTTAAAATGGTTAGTTGTCTATCTAGCCGCCATTTTGTGTTTTGAACGGACAAAATCAGAACGAGAAATGATAAAGAATTTAGCAGTGAAAAAATCCAATTTGAGAAAAAAGATTTACCGATTTCCTATACTACAAATTGTCACCCATTTAACATTGACTATCTCGAAAACTGTTAATTACAAAGGCAAATAATTTCCTCTTTTAATGACAAATAAAATTTCTTTTTTACTTTTTCTATAACTTCAAAGGTTAAACGAGTTATCGAGAGAAAAAAACGGAAAACATAATTTCTTGATAGTTTTTTTTACAATTACTCAATATAGCCTAGAACGGAAATTTTCTGCGAGTTCTGAAATTTTAATTTAATTCTGCAATAAATTGATTAAAACTTTAAAAATTCAGAAACTTTCAGGTGAGTTATACTGGTAATATAAAGAAAAAAGCTCATATGAACATAGATTAAAAACCGCTTAGTTTACCTTCTATCCGCCATTTTGTTTTTTACAAAATACATTATAACTTTGGAAATAAAAAAGATATTGAGTTCGAATTTGGTACACACATTTTTTATTTTATGTCTTACAATTGTACTAAAAACAAAGACTTTATTTCGTTTATTTTCAAAATGGCGACCGTTTAAAATATTTAAAGTTGCATATCTCAAAAAAAATTAAGTTTACAAGAAATTTATAAGAGACAAAATAATTAACATTTTCATTTTTTAACTACAAAAAATGGTGTTTTAAATATTTCTGTAGGTTAAAGAATAACCGAGTTATGAACACAAAACTAAAAATTTAATTTCCAAAACAGGCAATCAAACAAAATAAGCCATTAAATTTACAAAACATTACAACAGACAAAATATTTTCCTTTTTTTAACGACAAACAAAATGGGTATTTTAATTTTTTTTTTTTTGTAGTTTAAAAGAGAACCGAGAAAACTTAAAATGTAATTTCTTAGTAATTGTCTGAAAAACCCCAAAATTATTCTTAAATTAAAAATTTTTCGAAATCTGATCATTTTAAGTCTTATTATTAAAAACATTAGGAAACAAATGTTAAACATAACCAAAAATCGCTTTATTACTACAAAACACCATTTAGACAATTACCAAGAAATTAAATTTTTAGTTTTGTTAATAAGTCGGTTATTCCTTAACTAACAGAAAAATAGTGTTTTGTTTGTCGTTTAAAAGGAAATATAATTTGTCTCGTGTAATTTTTTGTCCAAATTTGTTTTTTGTAAGAAACAAAATGGCCGAAAACAAAAATAAATGCTTTTTTCTTTATTTTTATCAGTAGAACACGTCTTGAAAGATTCTGCGTTTTTTGTGAAACACCCTGTATAAAAAACCAAACTGATCAACGAACAAACGAATAAAAAAAGAACACCAAAAATAATAATCTCATTATCAACAATATGTCAAGTATTTAATGTAGACACATTACAATCGATTGTAAAACAAGTCGATTTACCACTTTACCGGGAATACAAAGCGATATTGATAGTTGGCAGGTCATCTTGCACGTGGAAAGTGAACTGTTTGGTAAGCTATAGGCCTAGTCATAAACATGTAGTCACACTGAAGGCCGACCACAGCCATACAGATAAGGGAGCGGCGAAGCACTTAGCAGGCGCATGCGCATTGAAACACGTTAGTTTTATTGCTTCCTTAAGCACGGAAGTGACTTGACCGACCAGTGTTGCCATGCCCATTGTGCGTAAGATGGTTTTGGCGAGATTTGCTATACTTTTTTATCTTTTGACAAAATCAATCAGTTTATTTAATGTCTATCGTTTTTACGGAACAAACAGTTATATTTTTGTTTGTCTTCATTGGTTTTGATAACTTTACTAACATGGTTAATAAATAAATAAGACTTTGCCTCCGAATCACCAGCTACCTGAGACTTGTCTTCCTCGAGAGAACCTAACCTTAACTGAGAGAATAGTACAGCGTTTTCACTCGATCTGCGAAGTGCCTTCTTAGGCCTGTTCCACTATAGAGGTCCTCTCTTTGAACAGACCTAAAATGGTTTTTAGGATATATCTTTCGATTTTTTTTTATTGTTCTTCTTCTTTCATTATTCTTTGCCCATTTTCAATTCTTGACCAATAATTTCTACTTATTTTACACCCTGTATAATGATAAAAATGAAATTTGTGCGGAATAAGAAGTTAAAATAAAGCCCTCAAGAATAGCGGGAACAAGAGTTGGTGAAGAGAGACATGATAAGAAAAATGAAACAGAGGAATCTGACCCAAAATTAGAAGAAAAAAGTGTAGATCCAGCGAAATACCTCGGGATTCTCACACACGTAAGAGAACAAGGAAAGATGAAAGACAACATTATAAATAGTGTAGATCCAGCTATGAACCTCGGGATTGCCATGACCATTCTCACTATAGTAAGTCTTTTAAGGAAGTGGAACGCGTACTTTAAAGAAGAACAATAGCATACCCAAAGAGGCATGAGGGGAAACATGGAACATTTTATACCTACAATCATACCAACTTGAGCAGAGCAAATGAAATCCTAATCGTAACAAATTTAAAAGCTTTATAGAATTACAATATTGTCCGGTAAACAATAATTTTCTATTACACCATAATTTTACTTTTGTAATATGGCAACACTGCGAAGTATGCAGCAGCTGTCAGTCACAACTCTTGTACCGTTTAAGGAAACACTCGATGTCTATTGTCCGTTTGTTGGACAGTTTACAAACAATAGGTTATTCTTTCAATTAAATACAAACACGTTTTTTGGCAATATTTAACGAACTATATATTTTTTTATACTTGAAATTTGGCATACTTGTTTGAATTAGGAGTCTTCGTGTTTTGTCAAAATTTTATCTAAATTGGTTGAGCCGATTTTGAGATATTATGCTTATTATTCACCGTTTTTTCATTAAACACTCCTAACCTGTGTTTCGGAGGAAATTATAATATTGTTGGTTTTGAAACCTTATGAGGTAAATTTTAGTCAAATTTGACCAAAAGTCAAACTTGAAATTTTTAAATTTTGGACAGTTAATATATTTTTAAAGTCTAGAAATAATAAAAAGATGCGCAAAAGTTATAAAGTTAGGTTCTAGCATTGTGTATAAAGGCAGACTATAGGCGTTTTGTATGTTACGTTTTATAATTGTACCAAAAAAGACTATATTTTGTATATTTTAAAAATGGCTGCCGTTTAAAATATTTAATATTGAATATCTCGAAACCATTAAATTTACTAAAAATTCACAAGAGATAAAAGTTTCTTTTTTTAATGAAAAACAAAACAGTTTTTGTATTTTTCCGTACATCAAAGGATAACAGAGTTATTGACAAAAAACAGGGAACTAATTTCTTGGTAGTTGTCTACAACATCCGAGATTGACTTAGAACCAAAATATTTTTAAATCTAATACTTTTAATACATAAAATCCATTGCTATGAATTGCATAAGTGAGACACTTAACTATTTCAAAATACCACCTATTTATTTTTTTTCATACTAAATAACTCGAAACATGTAAAAAAATAAAACAAATGTAAATTGTTTTATTAAACAAAATAATGACATTTCAAACTTTATTGTATGTTTGCAATTTGTGTAATAAATACAATTTACATTTCTTTTTTTTTTGTCCTTTTCTTGTACAGTATGTGGCAGCACCGAGAATCCCTAGCAGGATCTACACCGTTCATAATGCAGTCTTGAGTCCCTACTAGAAATCTTTTATCTCTTTCAAAGTCCCTCTTTTTCATCTTTCCAATCAGCTCTCTCTTGACCAACTCTTGTTCTTTTCCAATCCTAACGGTATTTTCGAGAACTAGGGGGTTTTGTGTCATCTTCTTTTCTTCTTTTGTTTTGACTATTTTAATAGTATATTGTAACCATGTCCAAGAGAAATTAACTAAAAATCGGGAGCATTTCGAACGAAATATGATCGGTACACATTTCACGGTTCAGGTCTACATCTAACCATAACTTATAACTACTGTTGCTCCAATAGTATTTCCAATTAGTAATTTACCCAAGAAGAATCGTACAACATAAAATATTAAAATAAATAAAACACCTTCATTTCTTTCAGTAGGCAACTCTTTATACATCGCTGTGTGTAATTTTGAAGGGTGACAAAAGACTCAATTATATGAAGAATATTAATTTATTTAAATAATTAATTAGCACTGATAAAACACACAGTTAGAAGGGATATCCACTCGCTTTGCTCGTCTGGTAATTTATTAAGTTTTTAATAAAACTGGTTCATCTTTTTTAACAATTGGTTGCGAACCCTAATACAGTTTTTTTTTGTTTCATTTAGATTATTTCCCAAACTGTTTTTGATAGAATACCGAACAATAAGTATTGTTTTGGATCTTAGAGTGTACATTTAAGCAAAATAGATAATTATTTTGTGTGTTTTTCTCACCGTAGTAAATTTTACATTTTGAATGATTATAATTTATATATAGACCATTGAATAAAAGCAGATTTTGTGAAAATCTGGACAAAAATCCTCCAGGCACGAAATTTGTTGGAAGTTTAGGTTTTGGTGTTACTTCAATTAGGAAAAAATCGGGCACTGCTTACTTCTGGTCCCTCTGGAGGGGGGGGGGTTAAAAAATGGGGCAAAAAGGTTTTTGTAAATATCTCAAAAAAGTTTAATACAAAAGTTGTAGCTGAGTAAATTACTCATCAGGCGCACTGGGACAGAGATATGAGCGCTCAAAGTTGTGTTCCTTCATCCTTATTGTTTCAAAAATAATTAAATAAATCTAACAACGCTCTCCCCTTCATTTTCTTCCCTTGCTTGTATTTAGCAATACACTGGATATTTTCTTAAATCATATGGGTTACAATTTGTTGTGGATGTATTTAGGTTATATGGAATATTGGTGGCTGTCGGAGTGTTATGGGTGATGATATGTATTAGAAGATATTCTAAAGTAAATATATTATAATTTTTAAAATTTTACAATTTTTTTTGTTTTCTTACAGGCCTAATGTATGCAGAAGCAGATACAGGAACTACTGCTGTCCTGGGTGGTCTCTTAAACCTGCAACAGGATTGTGTATTATACGTAAGTTTTTTAATATATACAGGTGCGTTAGGTTATATACAGGTGCGTGCAAAATTACGGGGAAGGAGTCGGGTAATTTCAAACAAACTTATAATTTTAGAAATATTGAGTCTTCCAAAAACCGAGACGTTATATCGTACATTTAAAAATGGCGGCTGTTTAAAAATTTAAAAATCGAGTGGCCTATTTAAAAAAAATTCGTCATACTGCTTCAAAAACAACTGTTTTCAATACAGACATGCATTGAGATGCTAAAGTTGTTCTTTTTAGTCCTACGACCTATAAACATCAGCTGAGGTCATCAGCTGTTACTTCATTTATACGAATTAATTAACGATTGTAAAGCATCTATAAAAACAACCGATACTCTCGATTGTTAATAACCGTTAAAACAGCTGTTACCATCGATTTGAAGGTAAATAGGTTGTAACATTTTAGTTTTTGTGAAATTGTTTTCTTATATTATTTGCAGAATAACGAAAAATATAGTTCATCACTTGGATCAAAAGTGAAGCTTTTCGATCCTCGCTCATTTTTCGGCCGAGGCGGAGCCGAACTTGTATCTATCAAAAAGTTTCACTTTTGGCCCTAGTGATGAAATATACTATTACAATGCTTTGTCTGAGTATAACAGCATCATTATTTGTATTATAGTTCAAAGGATTAAAAATATAATAAACACACAATACTTTCGGACGTGTTGGCAGGTCTCCTTGTAGGAGTGAACTGTGGTTAGCACTAGTCAAACAGTAAAGATACTCCTGAAGTTATCAGGCAAAAACATATGACTATTTTACAGTTCATACATTATACCCAATCACCTAACTTATAGAAACATTTACACTGAAATAACTAAAATTATAAATCCTAATAATATTTCAACTTTTCGTAAACTACCTTAAAAAGGAACACCTACAAAACAATATCAAAATGCTGAGGCATATGGTAGGAAGTCAACTTTGATTACTATTTATTTAATCATTTATGGCATACATAGATGCAGCAGTGCTGCGGTATACATTTCACTTGTCATAATATACAAAAATTACCGACAACACACAATACAACAAATACACAAGATAGAAATTTTATAAAATACAAAGAAATTAATACACAGTGAACCATGTATACATGTTATCTCATATTAATCAATCATTTGAGTCGTCATCCTAAATATAAAAAACATCCCAGGCACCCAGAGGTTATGAGCTGAGGTACTCCCTCACTGAGTAAAATGCATTCCTCGAGAGGTATCCTCTGAGTGATCCGCAAAAATTATCGAAACTACTTTATTTTTTGTATATTTTCCGGAAGTTTATTAAATAATTTCAAACCAGAGTAATAAACTCCACATTCTAACACCACCTATTGAAAAACCCTAACTAACTATAGAGTACTACATTAAACTAGGTTTAACGTAGAATCAATGCTTTTTGCAGTGATATTTTAATTCAAGTGAGAAATTATATCAAGTGAAAATAATTAATAGGCATCATGCAAGTGTGATTTTTACAACAAAGCAGTTTCGCAGTTGTCGAATTTCACTAAATAAATGCATTTTTGTGCAACCCGTTGTCGAATATCAGTTGGAGGGTTTTAAAATTCCGATTACTAGAGTAATTTTAAAATTTTCGGTTATGTTTTTTATTATTAATCATTAAACTAATTTCAAATTATTTAATAAACTTACAAAAGGTTTGACCTGGTGGTTATATATATAGCTGCCAAACCTGTCGTGATATATAATTATATCGCAAAGTTAAAAACTTTAAAAAAATAGTATATTTCATAACAAGAGTGGAAAGTGGGGTTTTGCATGTTCGAGACCATATGTTTGAAGTGCCAGATTTATCGAGCACTTCAAATATGGTCGATAATATGCAAAACAATTTCGCTCGTGTTTTGAACGATACTTTTCACTACACTACGGAATAAAAACGAGACATCGTTAAAAAAAATAATAAACGGATCTTGGTAGTTTACTAGAACACACAAGAGGTTTTTTAAATCATATTTTAGGCCTATACGTTAAAGGATATTTTACGAGATTTTGGTAAAAAAAATTTTTGAACAAATGTTGGTAATTTACTAGAACACACGAGAGCTTTTCTCATCATCATCGAGAGCTTTTCAATCATCTCACTTGGTTAGTGAACTTAATAACTAGTTTAAAAGTTGATTGCTAAAGTGTTTCAAGACAAATAAAACTAAAATTTACGTTTCAAAATATATATTACTTAACCTAGAGATAATCAATAAGTATTCACTTCGCGCGCGTAGTCTCTACGTACCCAATAAATTTTTCACTACACTACGGAATAAAAACTCATTGTTGGAATGTTAACTGTTTATTAAATTAGAAACATGTTTTAAAACCAGGTCTACTATTTTTAATGAAAATTCACATTAATTGTACAGTTTTTGTTATTAGAAATAGATAATCCTTTATTAGGAATTTTATTCATTACATTCAAAATATTGTTGTTTTTTTGATGATCACTTTCCTCATCACTTTCAACAAAAATATCATCAATCTTGAAATATTTATTGACCTCTTGTTTACTTGTGCTTGCTGAGTCAAGGATTGCAGTGGAGGTAGAGGCAGTTAATGGAGCAAACAGTTTTTTGGACACTTCTATTTTTCTCGCAATTGAGTCTTCTACGTATCCCTCAGCAACAGTAGAAGATTTCCAGCCCCCATGGCGTTTTAGTGTAAGCAAGTCACCCCCTCCTTCAACTAGCATGGAAGCTGATGTTCGCTGAAGAGTGTGTCCTGTGTATTGTTCAGGGTTTTCAAGGCCTAAGTACTTAGCAACCTTACATGGCACGGCTGTAATTGAATTTGCACCAACATTTTGAGCCACACATTTTCCATATCTATAACCAACAAAAAATCTGTCGCTTGTCATGGACGATGGACGCAAAGACATGTATTTGCGAATTAACATGCAGGGTTTGTATGGGCATCCTTCGTCAGTTATGGCAAAACTTCTGTGTACAGGCGTTTTTCCATCTTTAACAAAAAATGTAAAGTAATTACCATTGTCTTTAACATCATTAAATTTCAAATTTAATAAATCATCTTTTCGGCACGCTCCGAACACTCCAATAGTTAGAATGACTTTACAAAGCAGCCATTCCTTGTCATCAGAGTCAATCAAGAACTTGGAAACTTGATCAGCGGTAAAAACCTTTGATTTTGTTGGTTTATAATACAGTAATCTGATTTTCGTTTCAAAAAACTAATGCTTTTTGAAAAGGTAGAAAAATCTACATTTTCAAAGATTTTAAAACTGCTTTTAATCATTGAGAATTTGCTCCACAAAGTCGTGGGCTTGTTAACCTTTGAAATCTCTGACAAATAAACCAGCATAATGTCATCACTTACGGTTCCACGTTCTACATTTTCCGTCTCCAGCCACGAACAAAACTTCTTGTACTCTACATTATATCTCTCCTTTGATTTTTTAGGAAGAAGATCATGAATCACTTCCTCCGCTCTTCTTTTCAATGACGAGGGAACAGGCACTTCCATTTCAGTTGGTGAAACGATAGCAAGAATGTGTTTAGGTTATTAAGTTGTTGGCAATGAAAAATTTTCGGTTGTAAACAATGTTACTTTCGGTAGTAAACAATAGACAGCTGTTGAAATTATGATGTTTCTCAGGTTGTAAATACATAACGAAAACAGCTGCACTCATAGTAGTGTAGTGAAAACTTAATTTACAATGTTGCAACTGAGGACTTCTCATCTAGCAATTCTAATTTCAAATAGTTCTTTTTTATGGGAGGTGAAGCCCAATGGCTGGTCCCATTAGTAATTTCATACTGGCTGGAGAGGTCCCTTGGCTTCGCCCTCTTCAGCCTCCTTGTGGTGAAGTGGTCACTTTTATACAACATTTCCACGATCTCCGAGTTCTTATTGCTGGTCCAGCCTGTGTCTGTGTGTCATGTCTAACTTCTGTAACCAGTTCAATGCCCTGGTCATTATGAAGGTTATCATTCCTTATGTACCATGGTGCGTTAACAATAGTTCTCAACACTTTATTTTGAAAAGTCTGAATCATGTTGGAGTTACATGTTTTAGTACAACCCCAGAGTGGAGCACCGTACGTCCATACTGGTCGAAGAACTTGCTTATATAACAATAGTTTGTTATTTGTAACTAGTACTGAGTTTCTTCCTATTAACCAGTAAATTTTCCTGAACTTGAGATATAGGTCTTTCTTTTTTTGTTTTTACATACTCCCTCCACTGGAGTTTGGTATCCAGGGTCATTCCAAGATATTTGGCTGTGTTTATGCATTTTATTTGCCTTTCATTCAATAATATGGTAGGTTTAAACTATTGTTAGTAAAGTTAATGTGGACAGATTTCGTTTCATTAAGCTTTATTCTCCATCTCTTGGTCTATTTACTATTTTTACTCATACTATTGGTGGCTCTTTGAAGTTTTTCAGTGGCCTCCAATATATTATCTCTCACTGTTAGAATCACAGTCTCATCAGCAAAGGTTGCTATTGTGGCATCGTGGCTGTTTAGAATGTCTCTGGTGTACAATAGGTACAAGACTGTGCCAAGCACGCTTCCTTGTGGCACCTCTGCATTAATTCTTTTGATCCTGGAGTAGACATCTTCATATTTAACCCTAAAATGCTGATCGTGTAAATATGATTTAATGATCATGCAGTACTGCTCAGGTAGGTTCAGCTTTATTTTATATTCCAGTACCCGGTGCCATACTAAATCAAATGCTTGGGCCACATCCAAGAATATTTCCTGACCAAACTTTTTTCTTCTCTAGTGCTTCCTCTATTACTTCCACCACTCTGTGAACCTGCTCTATGGTAGAGTGATTTGCTCGAAATCCAAACTGGTATGCAGGGATAAGCTTTCTGTCTTCTATGATTCCCTTGAGTCTCTTCAGGAGAAACTTTTCAAATAGTTTAGAGAGTACGGGCAGTAGCGATATTGGTCTGTATGACGTTTTCTCATATAGTGGTTTACCCGGATTGAGAAGCATGATAACTTCTGCTACTTTCCACTGCCTGAGGACGTGCTGCACCCTGAAGGCTCCGTTGACAATGCACAACAATTTCCTCAAGGCTTTCTCTGGTAGTTCTTTGACTATCTGTCCGGTAACCAAATCATATCCCGGAGCTGTTTTAGGGTTCAAGTTGGTTGTAATATCATCTTTTAGTTCTTGAAATGTTACCGGTCTTATTTCTTGTTTATCTACCTTAAATTTATTTAGGCAGGTGTTCATCTTCCGTTTGCCTTGGTAGGGTTTAAAAAATTTACTCCAGGTGATCAGCAAAAAGTTCTGCTTTTTCTTGAGCACTTCTAGCCCAGGTTTTAACATCTATTTTTAATTGGTGGTATATTTACTATAGGTTTTTTGATTCCCTTCTTGGCACACCACAAAGAGTAGTCAGTGTCTCTTTCTGCTGTTAAGTTTTCTAGGTAATTTTTTATTGTTTGGTTTTTAACCTCTTTTATTCATGCTTTGAGCTTGTTGGCTTTTTGTTAAGTCTTGTTTTGCTTTTAGGTGAACGATTTATTTGCCAAATTTTCCGTGCCTTCCGCTTCAGATCTACTAGTTCTCTTATTTCAACTGGATAGTAAATATCAGCCTTCCTTTTATCTTGATTGGCTGGTGTACTTGGCCATGCCGTTCTCTGTATGGTTTCATAAGCAGTTCAGTTTCTTCTTCAAGTTGATATGGTGTTTTCATCAGTACCTGAATCTTTATATTGTCCTCAAAACATCTGTCTGAAGTACTCCCAGTTGGTCCTGCTGCTTGACAGTCTCACTGTTTTGTCTTCCCTGATAATTATGTCACTAATGGTCATGGCGACAGGGGTATGATTTGAATACAATCCTTTGTGGTTTTCAACCTCCATTTATCTATCTGGAAGTCCTTTGGTCACAAAGAAGTCTATTAGATCTGGAATTTTGTTAGTATCAGACGGCCAGTATGTTGGTTTCCCGCCAGAGTGAAAGCTGCACTGACATTCTTGACCAGCTGCAAGCATCTCTTTACCTTTGTCCGTAGTAAGTCTTGATCCCCAATATGTGTTCTTGGCATTAAAATCCTCTCCAATAATACCTAACCTAACCTAACCTTTTCTTTATATCTGAATGTTAGCATAAACAGCAGTAGGCCTCTCTTGATAACATTTTCATTCCCAAGTTCGTCTGTTTGCCTCTCTTTCTTTAGGATGTTGACAGCGTCAACTATATTTAACCCTTTAGACTGCAGGTCTTCTATTATTTCTTCAATCAAACATGTTGGTTGCAGTCCTTGAGTCATTACTTTTAACAGCCTGTCCTGTTTGCTTTCATACCTAAACCACTAAACATAATTCTCTTTAGTCAATTTGTTTGCTAGCACTCGGTATGTGTCTGGGTCCATCACATTAATTTTCCAGACATTATTATTTAATAAGACAACCTTTTAATCTTTAACTGTTATCGACTTCACCAGGGAATGCACTGTTTTGTGAATCTTTATTCCGCAATCATTGATTAAGAGAGGCTATATTACTTTTATTATCTTTTCCGTTTTACTATACTAATTCAAGCCGTTTCCAGTTTTTTCTTGGTCTAGTTCAGGTGAAAACTCGGCTCGCCGTTTTTTATTTGGTCTTTTTTTTCTAAATAATCATTCAGTCTCTTTGATTAGCTCATCTTCATCAATCCCATACTCCGTAGATTCAGCTTTGTTATTACTCTGTATTGGGTTTTCAATGTGCCCACTTTTCAGAGCCTCATTATCTTTCTTTAGCTTCATAACCTCATTGCTTAGTTCCTTGACTAGTAGTTCAACTTTCTTAAGTCTCTCCCGCAATTCTCTGCATTTTCCTCTTCGCAATTCCTAATAATTCCAGCTTGAGGCGGGGTTCTTGTTGTTGTAGAACTTTTTAGGAATGGATCGTATTATAGCAATGTATTATGGCCCTCCCCAGAATCCAAGGGGCCAGCCTCCCTAAGGGGGGGTGGATTCTCTAGCCTCACAGTCTGGGGTAGTATTACTCGAAAAAATTGTTGTCCATTGCTTACATTTTGTTCTGTTTGGTCCGCAGGAGGTATTTTATTTCCCTCCTACCACTCAGCAGCCGAAGCTACTGAAAGGCACTGCCCTATCCGCCATCTGGGGACGCGCTCTCTAGCGGTTTACAGCTCCGCCGAGAGATATCACAAAGTAAGCAAATTATTATCTTTAATAAACATACGAAAGGCAACCTGGACAACCCTGTTGTGATAAGAAATAGCGATCTAGCGTAGTCTCATTGTGCAATGCGCATGAGTCAAACCATATGGTATTAACATTAATTAACATTGCTATTATGTTTTAACTTAACCTATGAATGTATGAATACGTCGGATTTGGCAGTTTTTAGATTGTGATTTTCAGTGAAAAATAGTGACCTGCGCAAGGAAAACATGATTTATTCTTAAAAAGTAAGGTTTTATGTAGTAGACGATAAAAAAAAATCCGAAAAAATAAGGCACACCTACTTAAAAATAGGTAAACTCAAGTTAGTGCTAATTTTATATCAAGACTATATAAAGATGTTAGTTATAATACTTTAAGGTAATTTTGAATTAGAAGAAATTTTATTAATGGCCTAGTAGTTAGATATACATTTTTGATCTAATAAAAAATGGACAAATTAACTTTGAATTAGTTTATTCTAAATAGAGTTTATATACATTTAAAGGTATTTGGTAATTGTTCACTGTAACTGCAACTTGTCTTTTTGGCGATTTTGTGTTTTGATCATGTTCTACATACCTTATTTATTAAATATTAAAATAAGTTTTCAATGCGGGGCTAACTTTTTCGGTAAATATCGGTTGTAAATCGTCCTTCGATTTTTCTATATAAAAAAAATGAAAACAAAGTATTTATCTTGTATTCAAAGGATCAGATTATATTATGTGGAGCAATAAACATTTCAAGTCCCAAAACATGCATTTCTTCACTGTTAAATAACACATAGAAAACAAGAGAATACAGCTGTTAGGGTTAAAGTCTAATTACCTAAAGCTAATGTTAATATGTATGACTGTTAGTGTATGTGTTATGACTACCTTATTTTAAAACAATTAGATCATTTTAAATTTCGTGAGGAACATTTGAAGTCAGAAAATGTATTAGTTTATAAGAAAATAGGGATAAAAAAGTATTGAAATCAACTTCACAATTTGTAGCATTTAAGTTACAAAATTTGTTACGTAAGTTACAAAATGGGACTTAAATTACATAGATGTTAATTACACAATGCAAGGTCAAGTCAGGTGGTTATATATATAGCTACCTGATGACCTAATAAAGACGTAAATTATATAACGCAAGATCAAAAAGAAACAATTCACAATATGTACAAGCCATTTTACGTATCTCAATCTTTTTACTTTTATACAGTGAGTAAGTAAACTCAATTTGCATAGCTGATTTGATAATAGACATGATTCTTCAATCATACAATATAATAATAAGCTATAGGCCTAATACGAATGCTTAATAAATATATATACCTAGTCACTTTATAGAACAAGCGATCATACTTTCAGTGACTTGATAACATAATCATTAGTATTACCGTTGGCATTCATAACCTACATAGCTGGATTTCGTACTTTTATAGATCTCATTTTCTATTAAAGTAATGCATTTTAGGACTAGAAATATTTATTGCGCCACTTATGATCTGATCCTTAGATTAGAAGGTAAATACTTTGTTTTATAGAAAAATTGAAGGACGATCTGCAACCGATATTTACCACTTTTTCACGAAAACAACAACATAATTTCAACTTTTCTATGTTAAGGTCCATTAAGTGAATTGCGTGTTAAATTAGGTTTGTACGCGATTTTTTACCTTAAAAGATCGAGTAATTATATATATTCGTTTACTATGTACCTTACTTCTTAAGAATAAATAATGTTTTCAATGTGGAAGTTACTTTTTTATAATTAGTATGGTTTTTAATAATTTCTTTCAAAATCTAGAAGAGGGTTGGCATTGGTATACCGGTATCTACTTATCTGAAAATATGCTAAGCATATTTGTACAGTAGGCCTATATGTTTTTGTGATTAATAAGACTAATTGGTAATTGAATATTTCTAATAGTCTATTTGTTTTATATATCCTAATTAGCATATTTTTCTTATTAGGCCTACTGTATAATTTCAGTCTTTAAAATTTTAAAAATCATTGTGAATTGTTAAAAAATAGTATTTCTTTTGAATTATAATAAACAATATTGTTTGTGTTTGAGACCATAGGCATGTTTTGTGATTTTATAATGTTACAACATTCGATATTTGGTATGCACACTATCACAGAGATACGTCAGAGCGATGTGACACTGTGTTACAGGAGCTTGAAAATTGGGTAAATGTTCAGTTGATACTGTGTTGCGATTTAATATAGAAATTTTATGAAATCGTGTTTTGCATAACTCATTATGACACAATTGGATCATCCTTAAGCTGGGAAGACCATTTTCAAGTATGAAAATTCATTATTTCTGTGTAAAATGAGCAATTTAAAAGTTTGCATTCAATGATCAGAATACACGATGAGGAAGAGCCTATGCGTCTAGGTTTCATAAGTCAAGAATAGTGTGTCGTTAAAAGTGTCTTATAACAGGTATATATATATAATTTCAAAATTATGTGAACTAGATCTCAGGAAGTAAATGTATATATGTAGTTTCTTTATCAGGTCCGGTTAGGTAACTATATATATAGTTACCTTACCAGACCTGTCTTTACTAAATATACATTAATACATATAATTGCCTATTAGGACCTATTTGCTTTGCGTGGATGAACATAAACATCAAGTGATGAGTCACTCAATATATTAACAATTATTGCCAAACAGATACCTTAACCTAATAAGGTTAGGATTTCGTACTTTTAAATCGCTCATTTTAGACAGAAATAATGGGTTTTCTTACTAGAAAAGGGTTTTTCCAGCTTAAGGATGATCCAATTGTTTAATAATGAGGTATATAAAACAAGATTTCATGATATTTATATATTTAATTGCAACACGGTATCAACTGGACATTTACTGAAAATTGTGTGCAAGCACTTAAAATCCTACATCTGAGCAGCCTGGGTTTTTAATTTTATTTTGATGCATGTATGCACTTCAGATTTTAAAGGAAACTCTATATTGTAATATTTACAAATATAATTACTGACAATTTTTAGCTACTTCAACTTAGTATTTTCCCTCCTGTTTATATATAAAAATCATTAGGAAATATGGAAAATGTATGTATTAATGTTAGTTTCAATAATTATGAACAATTTCCTGTCTGATACACCACAGACATTTAAATAAGAATGAGGTAAAATTGCAGATGATTACATGGATCAGTTTTTGTACCGTTACTGCAAATCTTTAACTATACACCTCAACAATTCTTCATTGATATTAAAAGTTCTCTGAGTTAAAAACAAGGTATTAACTTATTATAAAATACCATTTTATCAGATAAAAGTTCGAATAGCCTTGGCTATTTACTTAAAAAAACATGGTTTTTAAGTAAAAGGCCCGACAGATGAAAATTAAAGTTTTAAATTAATTGTCAAAAAACAAAAATAAACCTTGTTGAGATTTACTTGTTACTTTTCTCACATTTCATCTCGGTGAGAGAAGACACAACTAAACAGACCCAGAAATTAGATAGATTAAAAAGAGAAGGTTAAGGAGTTAGACACTGCGACCATTCCCCTATTGTACAACTAAGCCTCTTATTTCTATCCTAGTAGATTAGTCCCCTTTATGTGTTTTAGTAATCCATTCACTAGCTTGTCCAAAGAGACTTCACTAGGAGTTTGGAAGCCAAAACCTCTTATTTGCAAGAGCCTCACAATTGAAGATTATGTGGTCTGCGGTCTCTTCAACTGTCCCACACAGTTTCGCCATGATTTGCTCCTTCAAGTGCATTCACAGAGAACAGTGTCTGTTATAAGTTCCAAGATTTGTCTGAGGTGCCCCCTACTCCAAGGTCAGTACTATCCCTCCAGATCTACCTAATGGGACTTATAGGTTAGTAGTTTTATGGGTTAGTAGTCCCAGACCCAGAATCTAACACAATATTGTGTCTATGATGGATTCCATAGCAACAATCCTAACTTCATCATGCAAACTAAATGATGATATTTTAAACAAAAATCAAGAGATGATAAAGTTTCATGAAGATTGAAGAAACAAACTATCTTTCAATGGATATCTTCCCATACTGTTGTAGCCTACTTTAAAAAATGGAAGAGCAAACCAACTAATACACACATGAAACCCACAGTGAATATCTTGTCAGCTAAAGCAAAGATTTTTTAAAAAAAATCCAGAGAGTTTTACAAAAGAATAAACCAGTATCCAAGCCCATCGTGGTGTTGAGAATACTTCGAATGAGAATAAGTTTGAGTGAAGCACGTTTCGGCTGTATGTGGGCCACTACGTTTAGACAAAATAAAAATTTTAGAACGTGACAAATGCTGAGGGATTCAGTGATAATAATAATCTTGATATGGACATAAAAAGGTCAAAGAATGTTAACGGCTATATTAACAATTCGAAAAACTAATGCACTGACGTCGAAATGTTCCTTTAAGAGACAAACAAAAATATAGTTTTTAGACCAATGCAAAATGTTAGTATTGCATTTAAATATTTGTGGATACTAAGTTTCATTTATGTTATTAAAAGGCCATTCATATTTTTAATGTTTTAAAACAAAATTAACTCTTATTTTATCTAATATAGTTCTATTCTGTAAGAGAGAGAGAGAGAGAGAGTATTATGACACGTTAATATGGCCTCAAGGGCTCTTATGCTTCATACAGAAACAATATCTCACCATTTAGCAAATCTCTATTCGTTTGATATATCTAGAAAGGTATCTTGTATGTTTTCCCAACACAGTACCACAGAAAATAACTAAATTTAAGCATGAATATTATAATACAGGGTCTCCGAAAAAGAATGCCGGGATTTCGAACAGCCGTTGCTTGGGGACTATTCAAGATAACTAAACGATTTAAATGTCAAATAGAAGAGAAAAGTTTTTTCATACCTTAATATGTTTCGATGTGAGCTCCATTTGTTGCTATGCAGACATCGAAGCGATATTTAATTTCTCGCCAAGTGTTGTGTAGCATCTCTGGTGTCACAGTTGCGATTGCTTCCGAAATTCGCCCACGCTGATGTGGCAAATCACGAATTTTCTCTGCATAAACAATGTTCTTTACGTAACCCCATAAAAAAAAGTCCAAAGGCGTCAAATCAGGACTCCTGGGAGGCCAGGGAATAGGCGCACCCCTGCCTATCCAACTATTTGGAAACCTGTTTTAAGTGTGTCGCACATTTTCCGAAGGTAATGAGGCGGGGTGCCGTCCTGCATCAAATTGACTCGTTCACCGGTTTGTTCTTCAGTTTCTTCAATTTGAGGAAACAAAAATTGTTCTAGCATATCTAAATAAATTATGCCATTATTTGTTTTTTCGGCGAAAAAGAAAGGCCCTATCACTTGGTCATACTGTACATTAATCTACACCATACGTTCACTTTTGGTGAATTGCGCACATGTTCCTGCACAATGTTAGGCTGTTCTGAACCCCATATACGACAATTGTGATGATTAACAACACCGCTTGTGTGAAATGTAGCTTCGTCTGAGAACAGCACTCTTTTAATAAAATTGGGATTGTCATCAATCTCACTGAGCATAAAACTGGCAAATTTTGTAGGCACAAAGTCCAATCTTTTACGAATAACATCGTGGAGTGTCGATTTGGGTATGTTTAACTGAAGACTTCGTCGAACAATCGATTTTTTCTGGCTTCTGATTCAAGAATGACGGATTTCTTCAATTTTGGTCATCACTTGTTTTTGGCTGGCCAGGTGAATGTCCTTTCAAAACACTTCCTGTGTCACGAAACTGGTTAAACCAAAGACGAATTGCTTTATCATCGGGTGAATTTCGACCTCGTTATGTAACTCGAAACCGACACTGCACACTAACAATCAATTTAAATTCTGCGTACCACAGAACACACTGTGCCTTCTGTTGCACCGTAAACATTGTACTCGTAACTGGCGTCAGGCGTGTGAGTCACAATGGCGGCCTGCCACCGTGCAGTTGTTCTGCACATGCTAAGGTCAACTCTCCTTCCCATGCTACACGGAAAACAAAATTTGTTGTTTTCTCTTCTATTTGACATTTAAATCGTTTAGATATCTTCAATAGTTCCTAAACAACGGCCGTTCGAAATCCCGGTATTCTTTTTCGGAGACCCTGTATAATAAAACATTCTAGGCTTACTATAATATATTATTTAAAATATAATGAATGCTTATTTGTTACAGCTGTGTGCATCAGGAAGTGTGGGAAAGGTCGATGCATCAAACCTAACATATGTCTGTGTGAGGGCGGACAGGTCTCGACATCGTGTAACCATCATGGTAAGTCAATGATCCAACTGATATTAGTAGTTTGTTAGGATTGGCTCTCAAAAATTGCCTGGGTTCTTAATTTCAATTAAATATCATCAAATCAGTGGTTCAGTATACTAATTAATTTTTATTAACAATGGCTATCTCCTATCTTATTATAATAATACAATATCTATATTACTACTATTAATCCAGAATGACTATAATTATTGTGACTCACAGATCTGATTCTAAGTTGTATTTTATTATTACTTGTGTCTGAAATAATTGCAAGGTTTAGACACGAAGTTTGCTCACCGTGCTTGCCATTCATGGAAGCTCATCTGAAGTCTCAAAAACTCCTAGGTAGCTCGTATACGCCAAGTCCGTCTGGCTATCTTCCAGAATTATGCTCCCAGGATTCTCTTACTCGCCAAGTCCGTCTGGCTATCTTCAAAAATTCCTGCAGCACCTCCCTCGATTAATCTTGGCCCACTGACCAAGTTATCTCCCACCCAAGGGTTTATATGTGTTTGTAGCATCAATGACGTCTGCCTTGCTTGCAAGGTAAGCAATTTCATCATTTTTCCAGGTCTGTCACAATAATTGTTGTCATACTGTGTTCCTAAAAAGAACTTAGACTATATTCCTAACTAAAATTATCCTAATTCCTAACAAGTTATTGTTATGAAATAGATGTTTATCAACACGTACAAATAATCCTATTTCAAAATACAACTAGAATATTGGCCTGATAAGAGCTTATAAACGTTTATTTATTAGCTTCAATATGTTAGGGGGAGTGTAGGAGACAAATTGTAAATTTGAGTATGCAATGTAAACTTTTTGATATCATATTCTGGCTGCAAAAGCATGCAGTTAAGCTTTAAAAGTTACTGGTTTACAAAATTATATTTTAACAGTATAAATTGCAGTAGGGTAAGTTTACATTGCATAATGTAATGGTGTAGAAAAATCAGTGACAACTTTTTTACTTATATATACTTTTTGAGGTCTCCAAAACCCAAAAAGATTATGATAAAATTTAGTATTTTATGTGCATGTTTTGGCCATATCTTTATATATTTTTTGATAACTAAAACTTTAGAAGTGTTTGCAAGACAAAATTCAATTTTCGAATAAACAATTTCAATCAGTTTTGCTCAAACGTTGCCTTTAAAACCCTAAACAAAACAACAATCTATACTACAGTACAACCTCGTTTATCCGGACTAATTGGGACCGAAAGTGATCCGGTTAATCAAAAATCCGGATAATCCGGAATTATAAAAAGATAAATGAAACAAAATATAAAATGATAACTTACCATTTATAATTTCCTTTTGGTCATGAAAAAACACAATATTTACACAGTCATTCAATTTACACAATACTGTAAATCACGAAAAAAATTTATTTACACACCTGAAATATTTACACATGCTTTTAATTTACACAGGGTTTAATTGTTATTTACAAAAAAGTCATTTATCTTCCTCTGTTTTAATTTAGTGTGACGTTTCAATGCAGCACGATCACGTAAACGTTTCACCATCATTAGTTCAGCTGGCGTTGTATCCTCCTGTTGCTCCAAGTACGCCATGTTGCTCCATGATGTTGTCCAAATGTGTCGTCGCATCCGCGGCGTCATCGCCGGCCGTGCGCTGTCTCCCTCTTCCTCGCTCTCGCTGTCGTCTGCTCCCTGCGTAGATGTACACGCTACAATTATCTCTTCATCTGTCATGATTCCATAACCTCCTTCATTGTTGTCTGTCAACCAATCATTGACGTTGTTGGTATCAAAATCGGAACAACCGTCAATTCTTGCAAACATGCCTAACAATTGCTCTGTAGTGACAGCGGTTTCATTTGATTCACTTATTTGTGGAGTGGTATGGTTCTTTTATTCAATTATATTGCATATGTTTGGCCACAATTTTTTCCAAGACTTTAGTAGAGCACTTTTTGGAACATGATCCCAAGTGTCTGCAATCATGTAAATCACGTCTTTGACATTTACAAATTTTAACAAATCAATCACGCTTTGTTCGCCTTCTTCTTCAATTAATTTGCTTAAAAGTTCCCTGCGATAAACACGCTTGATACTTTCCAACACACCCTGATCCATAGGTTGCGAAATTGGAGTCACATTTGGGGGAGAAATTGAACTTTAATATCTCCACTGATGAGATCTTCTTCTGCAGGATGAGATGGCACATTGTCAAGAAACAAAATCGCTTTTTCTGGCAGTTTTTTTTTCTTTGAGAAATGTTTTTACATCTGGGACAAAATTTTCAAAGAACCACTTTTTAAAAATAAAGCTGTCCATCCACGCACATTTTTGATTTAGATAAACCACAGGCAAGGATGAACGATTTACATTTTTAAGTGCTTGAGGATATTTTACCTTGCCAATTATCATTAGGGGAATTTTGTGGTTTCCAGAAGCTTTGCTACAAGCCATAGCAGTTAAGCGATCCTTGCTCTTTTTGTATCCCTTGGCTGCCTCATCAGTTTTACAAGCTAAGGTTTTGCTCGGTAAAATACGGTAAAACAGTCCTGTTTCGTCAGCATTGTAAATTTGGTCAGGAGAAAGTTTTTCAGATGAAATTATTCGTTGAAAAGTTTCCTTAAACTTTTCACTTGCCACCTGATCACTAGACAGGCTTTCACCAGTCACAGATATTTGTCTTATGCCATGCCGATTTTTGAACCGCTCTAGCCATCCCTGGCTAGCTGTAAAATTTGGATCAGGATTTGGTTATTTTTTTGTTTAGGCTTGCCGCTTTTTAAGCCAAAATCGGAACACCACGTTCTCGCTGAGCACTAAACCACATAAATAATGCCTCGTCCAACGATTCATTTCTTGCATTTTTTATAGTTCCTCTACCCTCTAAACTGTCTTTAGTGATAATTTTGAAACAAAAGTCTTCAATATTTTTACAATTTTTTTTCCAATCTGACACAGTTGATGTCCCTACGCCGAGTTCTGCAGCAAGTTTATTTAAAGATTCGCCCCTGTCTATACGATTCATTGCGTCTAACTTTTGGGCCATTGTAAGCACATTATGTTTTCGATTCGTCGCCATTTCCACGCACAAATACTAACACACGAATATAATACTATTAACTGTATCCGATCAAAAATGTAAAGAAACTAAACACTGCACAGCACGATATGGTAATGATGTATTCCGGTCGCTAGCATATGACAAACTACTCGCCGGCGTAGACAATAGACAAGGTCACTGGTCACTGTTGCGCCGTATCGGGGTAGGGGGATGATGACGCAGAGGTCATTGCTCCTCCACTTTCTCTTCCCAGCGCATCAACAACCATCCCTACTACCTCAAGGTGACACTGGAGTGATCAGAAAATCACATTTTTATCAGCATTAATTTTTTAAAATTTTCTTTCCGGATCGATCCGGATAATCCGGACATCCGGTTGAACGAGGTCCGGATAAACGAGGTATTACTGTACCTCCCCAGAAATCCTGGTTCATGTTTTATCGATAAAAAACAAGCAAATATGGTCATAGAGCTGTTATAAAACTTCTTACTAAAAATTGACTCTACCAATTTCGCTCAAATTTTGATGAATATATTATAACTAAATTTTATTAACCACCTAACGGTCTAATTTTGTATCAAGAAATGTACTATTCAGGTCATATTTTTATTGTTGTGATTTCTGTACTTTGTTTTATGCCTAAACATATGGCAGTGTAATTTTTAATTTTATTTTACTAATTAATGTTATTTTTTGCTTGTAAAATACTGAACTAGGATTAACCCGAGTTTACTCGTTAATGGGGGGGGGGGGATAAATAAATATTCCTATATACTTTTTTGTTTTTAATTTACTAATAATGAGGTTTTACATAAAGTTAGTTGAATATGTCAGATAAGTTTACAAGAAATAAGAATAAATAATAACATACAGTCTTTAGATGTCAGCAACAGTGTGGTAGACTCGGAAGCATGGCGCCACACAAAGCGCGACGTCACAGTCTGGGAAGTGATACCGCGACTCCCGACGAATTTTTTTTCCCTGGGCGTCTCGCACTCTGCTACACATTGCACACTGACGAATTGGGTTGGCTCTTTTCTCTGTGGCGGGAATGTAGTCCAAGAAATGGCGCTCCATCAGTCTTAATGGATTGAGGGTCTGGCTGAGTCTTCCCCTTCTAGGTTTCATGGCCTCTGACAAGTAATCTTCCATGGATTTTTGAATGAGAGCCAGTCTGTACATAAGGGGGGTTTAGTTTTCCATCACAATTTTTGTACAACACAAAAGAGTTCCATAAACACAGGTCAATGTGGTGGAAAAAGATTTTCTTATAGTATTTTTTACTACATTTCCTTGGAGTGGAATAGTTAGAAATGTGCTGATCTACTCGATCAACACCACCCATTGTATTGTTATAGCTTACAACACAACCTGGCTTCTTTTTTATATCTCCCCTCTTTTGTACATCAACCATTTCTAGTAAATGAATGGTGGAAAGAAGAGAAACGAGTTTTTTGTCTTTCCAACACATAATCGTAACTTTTCCCTTTTGACAGCCAAAAATATCTCCTTTTTTCATTTTCTTTTTCTTCAATTCTTGTTTTTTCATTTTCTGTAGAACCTCTTTTCGTGACAATTTCATTGTACTATACATATCAGTCCTATGCGAAACAAGTATATCAGCTAATTGAGGGGATGTATAAAAAATATCCGTAGTCAAAAAATAACTTTTTCCTAATAAATCTTTGCATAGTGTGAGCACAACTTGTGTTGATTTAGGGAGGCTTTGAAAGTCAGCACTCACTTCATTGTTAGGGATTGCCCCCTTACCAGTGTATATTATAAGATCAATAACATATCCACTTTTAGACTCGCATAACATATAACTTTTTATGCCAAAACTTGCCCTCTTCAGTGGTAAGAACTGCTTCCTTTGAACATCAACAAAATTTCATCGATTGTTAATGTCTTTCTCAGGGGTAATACTCTCTTTGAATGTTTTTTCCAAAATCGGCCATATTTTATACAATTTGGGATTCTACGGTAAGGCATACATTGAAGAAAAAATGGTTTTGTAATTAGGGGATATTTTGACCAGTATTGCTCCATTTCCGGTTTTTTCAAAACCCCCTGTAACATATTTAGAGCTATAAACACCCTAAATTCATTCACGGTTAGCTCAGGAAAAGGCCTAGCTCTTCTGTTTGTACGAATATGCTTGTTCGCATACCGATTTGTTTCTTGACATATGTGCTGGCAAAGCTCATCTGTCAAGTGGTTTTCAAAAACCTGTAAAATATTGCCATTGGTATCAAAGGGGCCTACATTTATGCTCGGTATTTCAGTAAATGGGAATCGAGGGGGGCTGGTGGTGGATTGTTTGGGTTTACCTCAATCCATTGCCGAACATGCGCCAAATCTTCAGATCCGTCTGATTCACTTTCTCTCTCACTCTCTGATTCACTGTCACTTTCACTTCCACTTTCTTCCAAGTCTTCACTCTCCGTCTCAAACTCTTCTTCACTATTCATTGTCTGTATACAGAGAATATATACAGTAGATAGTTGTAAAATCAAAACGGTTAATAAAATATACAACAAAATAGATCACAAGATTGATAGGTTATGCGTATGAATACGTCTGAACTCTGTACTCGTACTGCGCAATGCAGTGCTGGTGCCATCTAGTGAGCAAACACACTACTTGTAAACGATGTCTAGTAGGTGCTGCAGCCACACAGTAATATAGTGTACTGTTTGTAGAATACAAAAAACGATTTATTTCGGGTAGATCCATTAGTTTTCATCTTTTAACTAAATGCCCGAGTGAGCTCGGGTTAATCCATTTTGACAACTAGGCACATGTTCGAGTAAACATTGTTTGCCCCAGCTCTTTAGATCAAATATTAAAAATTATAAAAAATATTATTATCAAGATGGCTAACAATTCTCCTTACTCAATTTACTGTAGCCTATCTTATCCAGTAACTCTTTAATTACTCATTATTGAAATGATTACACACAAATACAATAGCAAAATTATTAATTTATTAAATATATAACCCCTTTTAACATTAAATATATAAATAGCATACATATATACATTCTTTGAAATTATTTTATATAATATTTATTTTCTGTATCGATAAATTATTCTAAAAATCTCAATTCAACATCTCTTTCTCTCTTGGGGGAATTATGAACGGTCTCATTAAAAATTTGAATGTTTTCCCTAAATCTATTTTACAACTATTTCTTACTCTAAACATATATATAAACAAAAAATTGAACCTGAATACCTGAACTATGCAGTAGTGTTGGTTTTACTTTCTTTTTTTCAATATTTCTTTTTCACAAACTTTTTAATTAACGTTGCAATTGTAAATTTTTTATTTACCTCTTCTTTTTTCCCTTTTACTTCTAATAATTGTTGACTTGTATTATTACTCATTTCTTCTTATATCATATGTAATTTGTTTGGCTATGCCAACTTTATATTGCTGTATCCATTACAAAAAAAACTCAGCCCACATTCCTTCTCTTTCAAGAACCCCAATCCATCTTAGCATCCTTTTCAAAGAATCCAAGGCAAGCAAACTTAAAACCGTACCTGGTTAAAAAGTGTTATGGTGTGGTATAAATTATCACGGTTGGTTCTGCTTCCTTCTATACACAATGTCCACCAATATATATTTTCCTTTTTCCCTGAGGTTCTACATTCTTTCTAGTTATAGTACACTAAACAATTATTATACCATTTATTTTCATATCTAATTTCTTTTATATTATTATTTATTTGTACATTACTCTAAATTCCCCATGTGACATAATGACTCAACTTTGTCATAATTTCCTTTACGATTCTAATTTAAAACAAAGACGGCGGACATTCTGCTAATTATATTTATGTTTAACTCAATTTTCATGAAGTATTATTTATTTAAACAATTTGTTATATTAAATCTTATTATTTCTGATTGAATTATTCTCAAATTTAATTTTATATTGTGGTATTCTGTCTACTAATTAATTAATGCTTTGATGAATGTTTATATTGGAAACCCTATTTTTCAAGTTTATATCTTACTTGTTTATTTTATATGAAATTATTTCAGTGATTATCTCGTCATTATAGTGTTATTTTACTACTCCCCCCCTCTTTTATACTTTCTCTTTTAAATTTATGCATTCACAGTTTTGATAATCTAGTCTGAATTCATATTAATATAGCCTAATTCCAAATTGTTACAGTGTAGAATGACCTAAAACAGTGTACAAAATCTCAAATAATGTTCAGGAATAATTAATTGGCTAAAAAACGAAAATGAGGTTTAACAGCTGTTATTATTAGCTTTATTTCAGTCAAACATGATTTTCACTTAGGAGGACGTTATGCACAAAGAAAGCAAGTTTAGGCTCTATTTAAATATAAATTTAAGACAGTAGATTCAATTTTAACTTCTTCTACCTACAGTTTTTTTTAATGAATAGTTTTGTTTGATTAGTAATTGGTTTTGTGCAATATTTTTGCACAAACCTGAGAAAGTGTGTGTAGTGTTTTTGCACCATTTATTTACTAATATAATATCACTAGAGATTAAGATTTTATGATGTTTAAGAATCCATTTGACAAGTTATTGAGAAATGTTTAAAAATCAAAACTTATATACTGATTTTGACAACAACAAAAACTGAAATATAGTGCCAAATTAGAAGTAAAAAATTAAACAAGTCAGATGTTGACGAATGATGTACCTTCAAATTTAGAGGTTGAAACTGGGACTAGCTACCATCTACAATCACTGTTACGAGTTTTGCAAGACATTTAGGATTCGCCATGACTTTGTACAGTTTTGATTGTTGTCAGAAGGTGTTAAATCGATTCCTTGAAAAATTTGCTTTAATACTTTGTTTCATGTATATCCCAAGATTTTTTTATGAGGTTATTGATAAGTGATAGTTTTCATTTATTTTTTGTACTTGCCAAAGTATCTGGGAGAAGGGGAAGGCGAAGACCGCTAGACCTTGAATATTCTATTTGCAGGGTTGGAAGAGAGCGAATATTGGTCCAAAAAGACCTGATAGGAAAGATGAAAGAGATGTAACCCAAGACTACATGAAAAAAGTGTAGGATTTCATTTCATTTCTTTTAGATAATACATTCATTGTATAAGACAAGTCAGAACACAGCATATACATAGAGATATACAATAACACTTACAGATTAATCACATACAAAAATTAATCAAACAGAAAAAGCACAATCCAACACGCAATCAACATCACGCCACCTCAGCAGTGAACTCCTCCAAAGTATTGCCATTCTCATACTTACTATAGGAAAGCGCCTTTTGTTAGCACCTGGTGGTTGTAGTGCACACTTAATTTTTTTAAAGGAAACGTATATATTTATAAATTATTTAAGACGTTAAGTTTGAGTTTTCTATCAATTATAATCTACTTAATTCTTATCAGTTGTAAAAACTTCCTAATTTGTTGATCATGTCTAATTTGTTGTTTCATAGTGTTGAAACGTCAAACTTGAAAAGTATTATCTACTGTGTTACACACCTAACGAAGCCAGAGGGTAGAGACAATAAATGAATGGAATTTACAAACAAAAGTTAAAAATATAACAGTTGTTTTCATTTTGTCTAAAAATCAGTTTTATGAGAACATGTGATGTTATAATTACTTAAAACTTTTAGTCACTCTGCTTTTGCATGCACTTTCCTAAAAACAACATTTTTAGCTCTTGCCCCAAATGAAGCATGTAATAAAAAAAAAACCCTTAGGAGCTTACTTTAGTGACGTCAGGCTTAGTAATCCCGAGGGTCCTGGATCTACATCTTTTTTCATGTAGTCTTGGGTTAAATGTCTCTTTCATCTTTCCTATCTGGTCTTTCTTGACCAACCCTCTTTATCAGGTTCTTTTCAAATCCTGATGCTATTAGAGTATTCAAGGACTATGCGTTCTTGATTTTATGTTCTTTTTTTCATGAGTTGATTGAGAGTTTTTTGTCTTTAAACAAAAGGAAAAATAATTAGAAAAAAACTCGTCTTAAAATTAAGTTGAATTACTATTAAGTTTAAAGATAATAAAACACAATTTTTTATTTTGTACTATCCACTTTTTATTAGTCTAGCCGACCAATGGTTTCGCCTGCTAAGGCATTGACGAGGCTGTATTACAGACTGAAGAAAAGAAAACCTTAAAACTAGAGGGTGGGAGTTAGGATACAAAGAATGGAAGGTTGGGGAAATACCCGGCCTGGGCAAGGTTTTAAGGAAAATACCCTAAAATAATATAAAATACCCAGTCTTAATAATAATAATAATAATAATAATCTGTTTTCTGCCACTAAACAACCACTAAACCAGTTGAAATTCACCTACAGATCTGCACAGATTTATGGAGAAAATGAGATGAGTGATTCAGTGATAAGGATATGGGTCCGACAGTTCAATGAGGACATGATTAAGTGCACAATGATGAATGAAGTGGGCGTCCATCTTTAAATTCACTTCAGGCGGTCTATGTTACCCAGGCACTTCAGCCATTAAGGCTTATTGCGCTGCCAGAAGGTGATGCTTGCCCCCAAGTTATCACCCTATAGATCCACAAGCTTTGCGAACTTGAGGATCTTTTCTAGGGTGTCCCGTAAGTATTGACCAAAACTTCACGAGGTTATACTATAGGTAAAAACAAACAATTTTCACCATATAATGTATAGTCCTATCTTGCTTAGTTTTCTGTCTATCTGTCTGTATGTGTTTTTTAGAAAAAAATTTCTATCTTGAAAATGGTTTGAGATATCAAGTTGAAACCTTTTACATTTAATGACCTTACTAGTGTGCATCTTAGATAAAAGTTTCAAAATAATATCATTTACAGAAACAAAATGGCGGTAATTTAAAATGTTCAAATCCTAATAACTTTAAAACGAGTGATGTTACAAAAAAAAGACAAGATGCATAAAAAATAGCCCCTTTTAATACAAACATTTTGGTACCTAGTTTATTGATGTAAGATAAGTAGTAACAGAAATAAGTAAGATTTCCCAAGTAAAGGTATGTGTTTTATTCATAATTGCAATGTATTTTCAAAATCAAATCACACACAACATTAAAACATCTTACTTATTTCTGTTACTACTTATCTTAGATCAATAAACCAGGTACCAAAATACTTGTATTAAAAGGGGCTATTTTTTATGTATCTTGTCTTTTTTTTGTAACATCACTCGTTTTAAAGTTATTAGGATTTGAACATTTTAAATGACCGCCATTTTGTTTCTGTAAATGATATTATTTTCAAACTTTTATCTAAGATGCACACTAATAAGGTTATTAAATGTAAAAAGTTTCAACTTGATATCTTAAACCATTTTTAAGATAGAAATTTTTTTCTAAAAAACACATACAGACAGATAGACAGAAAACTAAGCAAGATAGGACTATACATTATATGGTGAAAATTGTTTGTTTTTACCTATAGTATAACCTCGTGAAGTTTTGGTCAATACTTACGGGACACCCTTTTATAAGGTTGTCTTGGAAAATTGTTGGGCCTTCCTCTATGTGTCCAAAGATGCCTATCCACTCCTGCTCAAGACTGTTACAGTCTAAGAGCAGATGGTCTGCAGTCTCATCATGCATTCTAAAGTGCCTGTGTCCTGTGATCCAGCCTACCACTTTCCTAATATTGAACCAACTTAACTTGTTAAGATCTGATGCAATTTTTGAAGAAGGGGACGAAGTGTGAGTCTACTCACTATCATACCTGAGATGTACCTCCACCTTGTTTCATGCTCATTTCTGCTTATTCCAACAAGTCCTGGCACTCACAAAGAGTAATCAAGCTGTGATGTGGTCTTGAAGCAATCCTTTGAATCTATTGCTTTCAAGGTGCTTGACTGTCGCTCTAGATGTGAATTTCCTTATCCCTGTACTCAAGTTTTAGACTTTCTTGGGCACATTCCATTAGAGGTTATTTCCGACTGGAATACTGTGGTTTGAAATTGTCTGACCAAGTTCACCTCCACAGATATCTGCACCTGTTCCACTTTTAGTTTTTGAACCGTCTGTAAACCACTCCAGTTCTCCTAGAGGTGTGGGTCTTCTTCCCTCTGCCAGTCTTACAGTTAATCTCTGGATTTCTACTTTAGGCCACCACTCAATGGTACCATACGTAATAGCAGGTCTCACCACAGAAGTGTAAAGCCGAAACATCAACTTTGGCCTTAAACCCCATGTTCCAAAGTCTATACATCCATCTTTGATTAGTGATGAATTGGTTCGTGCAATATGAGAAAAGATTAAGGAAAATCATAAGTTTACAATTTCTGCTCTATTTATGGAATTTACTCATTTTTCAAGATCCCTTTTTGTAAAACTGCTTTTTCGAAAACTTTGTGCTCATTGGGTGCCAAAAACTCTTACAGAGCAACACAAAAAAACAGCATGAAAACTGTGCACTTGACTTTTGACATGTTATGTCAAAGACGGTGATGAGAGCCAGATAGTGACTGGGGATGAGACTTAAGTCACTTATGAAACCTCTGAATCAAAACAACAATCGTTGTTTGGAAGCACACTTAATCACCAGCGAAAATACTAAAGCCAAGCAAATCTTGACAACTCCAAAAATCATGTGCACAGTGTTTTGTGACAGACATGGCATTCTACTGATGGATTTTTTACCGCAAAAAGAAACAATCAAAGAAAATGTTTACTGTAAGACGCTTAGAAAACTGCATCATGCAATACAGATGAATGCTAACAAATGGTATTGTTTTGATTCATAAGAATGCCCAACCTTGCACTACGAACATGATATAACAACTCTTACAGGACTGGTTGTGACCAGTTTGACAGTACAACCCTGACCTCGACCCTAGTGACTTCTATTTATTTTTGTACCAATCATTCCTTGGTGATAAAAAAACTTCAGCAACGATGATGAGATCAAAAGACATGTTACCACATGCTTGACACACAGGCAGCAACCATGAAGAAGGCATACTTGTGCCATGTTAGACAAGTGCCTACAAAATGGTGAGAGTTATGTAGGGAAATAGTTTAAGATTGGTAGATTTTTTTGCAATAATTAGTTTTTTGTATCTATACTAATTTAGTTTATATTACTAAACCTAACTTATTTTCTTGTTACCTCATATTTTAGGCTGCAGCTCATTAAAACATCACCATAAAAACAATTTTTTTTTTAGTCAGGGTCATTAAAATTGGATATGTACAATGTAAAAATGTTGAGTTAGATTTTATTTGCCTTTACAACTTTCTGTATAGGCCTACTACGTTTATATGGAAAGTAAAATGATCTCAAACAGTGAATTTCTATTCCCAATAATTATGAATAAAGATTTTAGATCCTGTCATGTGTTGCTTGAGTTTGTATTTTAATATTGATTACTTACCTTCATTTGTTCCCTACTTTAGGGTTTTGTCACACTCTGTATTATACAGATATACTCCAACTTATAATAAAATATAATCTTTGTATTTTGTTTTGTTTTCTTGAGGTGACTCAGGAGGAGTAGGTAAAATTGGAAGTAAAGATACCGCTGGTTCAATCAGTCGAGGTGATATCAGAGGAGAAGATGACGGAGGCTGTAGAGGACCTTGTCTCAATGGAGGCAGTTGTGTTGGCTCCAGATGTACGTGCAGACCTGGGTATCAAGGAGAATTCTGTGCTGAACGTAAGTAGTTTTAGGTTAGTTTAATAAAGTGCATTAAGAAGTAAGTTAGCCTGTTTAAAAATGATTGAAAATGTATAAAAAAACCTCTTATATGTGATGATTGAATCGGTACAGTTTTTGAAAGGTTAGGATAACTAGCCTCGGTTAACGTATGTTGTCTTAATTTGTAATAATAATATTTAATATGAAATGTTTACAAGACTCTAATTTTAATTTCAATCATAAAATATAAAAGATTACCTTAAATTGAAGAACTTGAACAATTTTTAATAAACTTGCATTCGGGTTTTGTAAAGAAGTGTCAAAGCAGCTAAAACATTCGGAGTGTGCATAGTTTACACAAAACTTTCTAGGTATTTGTATGTACAAGGTAGTGATACCATGGAAAATCGACTTTTATATTGTAGCTTCAGGAAAAATTTACCTTTAACTAAAGTCTCTATGTGAGGAGATGCAAATGTACAAAGAATTGGTTTTCTTCAACCAGTTGGGAGTTGAGTTTTTGGTGAAGTTATCTGCCCAATTTCTTTTGTTCAGTCGTTATTAGACCTGAGGCTTCAGGTTGTCACATATTGGAGCAGTGGCCAATGTGGAACAAGTCGACATAAATATTGCACAAGTGAAATTTTAAATGAAATGGGTTAAGTATTAGTGAGAAAGCAACGAACTGAATTAATTAAGAGTTCTCCAACTGAAAAATATTATTCATTTGTGTGAGATAATAAACACATTGGTTCTTATGAATTGAGCTATGGTGCAAAAAATTACTTTGTTTTCTTACATAATGAACAATGTTAAACCAATTATCAGAAGTTTGGTTTCTATCTTATTTTTCAGACTAGCCCCAAAGTCTTTTTTACCAAACAAATTTGAAGGCTATTCGGAAAGTAATAGCCTGTTTTGTTATCAAAACACACCAATATACTTAAAGACTTTTTTATTATACACAAATTAAAGTTACAACTTTTATCTTTTTTCCTCACATAAATTCCTTCTAGTATAAGGTATTTTTCATATCAGTGAATAAATTTTGTAGAACCCTCGTTGTAGAATTCCGCCGCCTATGAGTTAACCCATACATTGACACTGTCCTTCAACTCCTCTTTGTTTTCAAACCGCTATAACCCTAGATATCTTTCATGTTAGAAGAAAGGTGAAAATCACTAGGCGCACAAAATTTATGTTAGCTTAGCTTGTCAGTTCGTACAAGTCTATTCATGATACCTTAAGGTAAAGATCCAATAATTCCGTAATTATAAATGTTAGTTTTCTTGGATTTTCTCATTTACCTTTTTAACGAGTTCATCTGTCACAACTGATAGTTGTTCACTTCTTTCTTTATCATTAACATTAGTCCATTCATCCTGCAACAAACACTATTGCTCACAATGTTCTTTCCATACACTGTACAAAGTTCATGATGAAGGCCTACTGCCATACAGATCTTTGCCTATAGAAAATTAGAAAATTAATAACACCATATACTTCACAATCAGATTATCAGTGGTAGCAGCCATTTTAAACAATAATATTGGTGCGACAACAGGCTATACTGCTTTATAAAGATTACGCTACTACCCCCACTCCTGCATGCCAGACAGAAACAGAACTTACTTTCCAAACAGCCCTTATATTGTCTTTAAATATAAAACAACTTTTTTTGTTTTTCAGCTATATGCAGAGAGCCCTGCATGAATGCTGGTAGATGTATTGGACCTGATCGTTGTGCCTGTGTGTATGGATTTACTGGACGAAGATGTGAAGCAGGTAAGATAAGCAAACAAATCTTTTAATTTGTTTGCAGTGTTTTTAATACTTGTTTTCGTTTGTATTGTGCTTAGAACATAGGTATAACTTGAACTGTAAATATTGGGAGCAAAGCTTTTATGGTCCAAGGTCCAAAAATCAGTATTTTCCCCAATTACCTAACTTCTTTAAAATTCACTCTATTTTTAATCATTTAATGTACATGAAAGGTTTAAATTTTAAGTGAACAAAGATTTTAATATTCTCGTACCTCTTAGAAACTTTACTGACTTAGCTATTTCTGTGAACCTAGAACAAGACATGTTGTGTATAATAATCCCAACCCCAAAACAAGATTTAAGGGTTATTTCATTTTCATATATATTTGTATGTATATACTTGCGTCCTTGTCTACCTTCACCATGAACGTCAATTCAGCCTTTTTAAAATTTCATACACCATTCTCGCACCCACTGAATACGCATCTCATTCTTAGATGAATATCTGCATTATTCCCTTCTGCCTGAAGAAAACTAATAATGATATGCAACTTGTACTTGGCAGGAGAATCTATCATGGCTGCCATTACTTGGGAAATGTTCATAAGGCATAGAAATGTACTTTTTCATGTAAGATTTTTTAGCAACCCTGAAAATCCCGATTTTGGGGACAGAACAAAGTTTCTCAATATTAGAAAAAGTAAATTTTAAGCCTCGTAAACAATTTAAATTTGGTTTTTTTTTCTTATCCGTTAAAAAGTTAATGGAGTGTCCCCCAAACTTTTGACTAACCTGCTATTTATTAAACAACATGGCAAAATGGTGTCTGATTTTTTGCTTTAATGGTTATATGTATATTATTTGAACCAACGTTAGTGTGAATGTTAGATTTTATCATACTTCAGACATATCTAACTTATAAAATATATTGAAAATTCAGAACTGCCAATTTTTTCACAAATTACTGATTCACCATCTAAAAGAATGTGAAAAGGTTGAATCTAAATACTGTTATAACTGTGTAAATACTGTGCTGATTACTTATAAGAAACAAACCCAATTTTTTTATAATATTTGACCTTCATATAGTTAAAGCTTCAAATTTTAAAATAAACTAAAAAAAATAAATCGTTTGTGCTATTGCTAGGCACCTGTTTATTGGGTGATGTGTGGTCAGCACATTAACTTCCCATGACTGCTTTCATGAACAGGATTTGCTACTAAACTCTCCCCTTTTCCTAATGACACTTGTCAACACCAAAACTTGTTTAAGCCTCACAGGCGTCAAACCAGGAACCTCATGGACACAATTTAAAAAAAAAAACTGCTACAGTAGACTCTCGATAGTTCTACACTTTGTGGAATTTAGGGGTGTCGAAGTATCGAAATGTCGAACTATAGGGAGTATATGGAATTTTAAGTAAATAGGAGTAGTAAAAACGCATGTTGTTTATAGAAATCACTCAAATTTATTAAATACCAAAAAGCTAACATTTGCACCAGTAAAATGTTAACTTATTGCACATTTAATTTGATAACTTACATCGTTATAACCAATAAAGATCATTGGGCAAAATATTTTATGATCTTCAATTGTTTTTCATTCTGATTTCTTTGCCGTACAGCTTCATCACGTAGTCTTCTAAGGCGAAGAATGTCCATGGCGGATGCTCCCTGCTCCTGTAGGTATTGGAGTGCTCCATCGAAGAACTTCACACCTTCACTATGCGTTAGTTTTTGTTGTGAGTTGTTGTTCACCTCTTCCTCCGACTCTTCATCTCTCACATTCTTTTGCAGCGACAATTTCTTCATCAAACGTGGGCCCCACTTCTTCGTCTTCATTCATCCAGTCTTCAACATCGTCGTTTGAAGCTCCTTCGCAGCCTGGAATCTTCTCCATCAAAGTTACAAGTTTTTTGTTACTGGGCTCATCTTCGTTTGTGAATTCATTTCCTTCATGGTCCAAGAGTTTCCTCCAAGAACGAACTAGAGTCAAAGGATTTAGTTCATCCCATAACTGTGATATTTGAATTCATGTGTGTAAGTTTGAATTCATTTTCGCTGTCAGTATTTGCAGACAACTTTTCCCCACAAATGCTAAGTTGTTTAACACCATACCTTTGTTTCCATTTTTCTAACCACCCGTTGCTTGCAGTAAAATCAGGTTCTCCCTCTCCTTTGAATTCATTATAAAACTGCAAGGCTTTTTCCTGAAGAATCGGTCCTGTGATCGGCGTTCCTTTATTTCGTTGTATTTGGAACCACTGATAAAGTGCTTCACTAACCTTTTCGTACTCTGAAGTTTTCATACTTTTTTTCTCCACTAAAGAACAAAGTCTCTTTGAACACCACAACTCAATTTCAGTCCTTGTCTTCTTCCACCCAATCACCGTCGACCGACCAACATTCAAGTCACTCTCCACTTTGCTCACACTTTCTCCTTTGTCAATCCTTTTTAGTGCGTCTAATTTCATCTCCATAGTAACATAACACCTTTTCCGTTTTTTGTCTGACATCTTCGAAAACGTACAAACAGCACAGTTGAACTAAAATGACAACTTTTGAAAGAATCAAAACTAAACTTGTTCACTGAATAAATGTGTGTCTAATCACCGGTAGCAACTCAAGCGAACTGACGTGACCCACTTATAGGTAGGCCACGTCAGTTGGGGGGGTGGAGGTGGGGAAGGATGCACTACAAATATTTCAGGCATTGCGGATGTCCCTTGATAACAATAGAACTGGTCCCGGTCACTGGCCGGCAGACCTGTCATAGAAAATATCGATTGCTACTGTTTTAATGCGTCATCTCAGTCCGTCCCGAAGAATACGGAGTGTCGAACAATCGAGAGTCTACTGTATATACAAATTTTACAATTTTTTGTTTCAACAAAATTTTTAAATTAAAATGATATTTATGTATTATGAAATCACCTAATTTTCTTAACAAAAAGCAGTGAACTCTTGTTATATTTTATACTAGCTGTACCCGGCCACGTGTTGCTGTGGCTCTGTCTGGTGGTGTAATTGTAAAGATAAGTAAATGTATGGAAACCGTTCCTGTTTCTGAAACAGTGGCTCATATTTCATAAATACATGATTACAGTGGCTCTGGTTGCGGAACCAATGGCACTAATTTCACTTTGCCATTTACGCAACACAATCCAACGGTTTCATTTTTGTATTTCAATGCATTACAATGTGCGCAAACTGTATTCATAGATCTAATAGCAATACATTTGTAGGCGCTATAGTCAATTGAAACATCGAAACTGAAATTAGCTTGTTTCAAACTTGCAATATTATTAGCTGAATGACCCGCTGAACAGGTCTGTGATATTTTGAATCCTTTCAATTTCATTTCTCTCTTCACGTTGTTGTGCAGTCGGATTAGACTAAAAATTATCTTGGTTTCTAGCATTTCGAGTTATTCAACCCAAATTGTTCCATCTCTTCTTATAGACAGCATGAGTCTTGAACTGAGTAAACATACACAAAAGAAACCAACCACCAAACATAAATTGATGAATTTCATAATATCATACAAATAACACGCACTATTCGAAAATAACATGTACTACTGAGTACCAAGATAACTTCCATGTAAAATTTGTTTTGTCATTTATACAAACAATATCTTAAAGATTTTTATATAGTGACTGTTGACATTGGATTCGGAGCAAGAGCTGCATTAAAAAATGTAAATGAAATTGATTCACAAAGATTTAGATTAGACTGCAAAAAGTTTCTTTTAGCTACATTAAAAAAACTAATTGAATAAGCCCTTTAAACAAAATTGTAGTTTTAAGTGCTACATGTTTAAATCCAAACATAATGACAAATGAGACACTTCGAGAAAGTAGAATTAAGGTTGCCATTGAAGAATTTGTTTCACATAACCACCTCACACCAGCCGAGGGAGATTTAGTTAAAAGAAGCTACTTAAGATTTTTTGAAAATAGCTATGTCAAAGAAAAGGTAAAAGAGTTCAACTGGAAGAAAGACAGGTTGGATACCTTATATAGGGACATTTTTTCTTGCTTAAAAAATGAAGAAATTAACAACAAATAGAAACGTTCTTAAAAAAAGTACGTGTGTGCTTTCATGGTAACACAGCTATTGAAAGGAGTTTTTCATTCAATAAAAATTTTTGGTGGAAAACTTGGAGGAAAAATCCTTAATAGCCTAAAGACGCCTCCATGATCACATTTTTTCACTGCTAGGTTAGTAACTCATTTGTAAGTTGAGGCCTATGACTATTGCTGTTCAATAAGTAGTTGAACTGCCTACCTACTGTAGTTCTAAACACATTTTTCAGAGGGTATTACATCTCTAGAAGTAAATAAAAAAATGATTTTCGAGTTTCGAAATGCTTCTTCAAGAAGAAAAGAAGATTTAAAAGCAAACAAAACTCTGAAGAAAAAGAACTTCAAGCAAAAAAGAGAGCTGGAGCAGAGATTAGAGACTTACAACTAAAAAGACAAAAACTGTTATAAGAAAAATCTCTAGAATTAACAGAGATTGATGAGAAACTTAAACTTTTAAAAAAGAAGTAGATATATTATGTAATTTTAGAAGTTTTACAGAATGAAGGCCTTGTATATAAACTAATTTTTCAAAAGGTATGTTTTAAAATGTTTATTTTTTATGAATGATTAATAAGCATATTGTTGCTCTACATAGCTATGGTTTTACAGCATGTTGCATGCAGTTAAGGCCTATCTAAGTTAGAAAGAACAAATACCAAATGATATATGTAGTAGTAGCCTATCTTAAAATGTTACGTAATCAATGCAACCTGCAGAAAATTAAACTCAAGCAATACTACTCAGGTTTTATTGTAAAGTTTGCCGTTAAACGGTTACGAATTTTTAAAATTTTCATCCCGAAAAGTCATTCATTTTTATTTTTGGAAACTAGTAGACACCTGATATAGATTGTATGTGTTGCAGATTACAGAACGGGTCCTTGTTTTACAAAAGTAGTGAACGATATGTGTCAAGGACAATTACCCGGAGTGGTGTGTACAAAACAGCTGTGCTGTGCAACTGTTGGTCAAGCATGGGGACATCCTTGTGAAAAGTGTCCTTCCCATCTGGCATGTGATGAAGGCTATCTTAAGAATATACACAGTGGGCAATGTGTTGGTAAGTATTGATATTTTTGAGGTTATGTTTATAGAAAATACTTTTTGTGTGTTTTATATATGTATGTTCTACAACGGAAATTCGATGTATGGGGTTGATTTTTTTTTTTTTTTTTTTTTTTTTTTTAAACGAAGAAATCAAAAGATTCTATCCTAATGCAAGGAATTGACAAAGTTGAAGCAAACTTTTCTGTTTTGGACAAGTAAGGGAATCTGAACTATGCATTGTGCTGACGTCAAGATTCACCAACTTGTCTAAATGGCAAAATCGCGAGTCAGCTAGTTTGTGAAGTAAAAATCCAAATTTTATGAAATTTAAAAAAAAGGAATATCAAGGGTAGAGGATGTGTAATTGTAATACAAACTATTGTTTCAAAAATAATCCGATTTTGGGGAAATAAAGTATTTTTGAAAACAATAAAGAAAAATAAGATTAATAATAAGATTGAATAATTTTAGAAAAAGTTAATAATAAAAAAGTTGACGAAAAAGTGCAACTTTGTTAACTTATAATAAAAGTGGTTAAAAAAGAAATTTATAGTTGTTTGCTATACAGTTAGCTGAATGAATAAAAGGTTAACGTGAATTAAAAGGAAAAAAGATTCAATAACCAATGTGTGAGATATGGTTTTCTCACCTTAGTGTGACAACTAAAAATTATAAGAAGTTCAAATCCTAGAATAAACCTTAAAAACAAGTATTAGACATTTTATGTCAATCCCAGACAAATTAATTAACAACAAAGAGTGAAATGCGGAGGTGTGAAAACAGGTGTGTAAAAAAGAGTGTTCCGAATGACAGACAAAAATACTGTTGCGCTACAAAACTAGCGAGTTTTTTGAAAAAAAAGGTGTTAAATTGTCAAAAGTTAGAAAATGGGATGTACGTAAGAATTAGATCGGCGATTACTCAAGGATAGGAAGGCCTAGAGACGTAGTTTGAAGTTGTACATGAAGCCCTAGCGAAGACTTACAAAATAAGCTTACTCAAGGTGAGATAGCTTGAAAAGAAAAGATGCTGGAAGGCTTTAAAAAAACTATGAATTCTTAGAAAATAATCACGACGATCAATGATTGAGTTTCCAAAGTTTGAATTTTAAAAATAAGTGATATTTCTAAAAATCGAAAAAATATATTTCAAAGTTATATAAAAGTAATTAATTTTCCTGGGAATTTTAAATTTTAATAATTATTAAAGAATGAATTATGTCATGTATAGTATAAGATATACATAATGTGTGTGGATTATTAAATTTTTGTTAAATATTAAATCGTAAAATCAATTTAAAGTAACTCTGTCCTGATTACTAATTAAATAAATTCTGAGAAATTAGTAAGTTCAGGAATTAATAATTCTGATTGTATGAAAAGAATTTAGATAGTAAGAAATGATGGATTTAAGTCAAAAATAAAAAGATCAACTGCTCAAGTAGTAATAAGATTATTATAATAAAAATAAGTTGTAAAAAGAAAGTAAATTTTTTATTTCATTTGGTTGTTTGGTGAAAAATAAGATAATTTTTCATTTTGGGTTTGAAATTAATGATTAATTAAAACAGATCAGTATAGAATTATTTGAGATATTAAATCCACACACACACACACACACACACATGTTTCCATCATTCTACAAGGACAATATATTGTATAGTGTATAGCACTTCCAAGGACACATAAATTTGAGATACAAATAAAAAAAAATTAAAATTTTGCTTGAAAAGATGGACAAATTTAAATATAATTCTGGAAGCGTTGATACTATAAAGGGGGTTTGATAGTTTGGTTCTTTCTAAACTGTCGAAGGAATTGAAAACGACTAGGCTAGATAAACTCGAAAAGCCAAAATTTCCAGTGGAATTTTCAATTCATTTCTCTGATCGCTTGAACAGATCCTGTGATAAAAATTTCGATTTGAGGTTAGTGCATTGTTTAAAAATAAGGGGAACCGCGTACAGCCTAACTCTAGGTAATAGGATTGAGTTTTCTCGTAGTTCTTTTGCTTTAAATAATATATCGTTTTATACAACTAACCCAAAAACTGGCGTGTAGGATTTCCCAGAATGCAGGCTAATTTTTGTGCATTTATGCTATTTTTTTTAAGTTTAACAAAAATAGTTATTTTATCCAAAACCCAACTTGTAATATACCATTTTTTAGAGTATGTCTGTAACTGAAGCCAAAACGCTTATGTACACACCATAAACAATTTTGTTCAAGATATAATGTAGCGATTTTAAGAAACCGCTACAACAACTTTTTTTGTTTTACATCTTACCTTAAAAACAATTTAAATAAATTTAATAATTCAACTAATTGAAAGAGCGTAACCTTTCCTTATCTAGTGAGCTTTATAAAAACCACAAAACAGCTGACCCAATATAACAGGATCTGAACCGGTCGATCGTAACAACCTTGCCTTGACATTCAGTTTCTAATCAACCGACTGAACTGGCCACTTCAGGCAGTGCGATCATGTGCTGTTTCAAAAAAGAAACCAATTAAATATCGAAAAAAGCTTATTGAAATGTTAAAGTGTTGTTTTTTCATAAAGAATAAAAGGTGATTAAAGTAAAATGTTTAAAACTTCAACTGTCGTTACTTTTCTTCAAAATACACTTCACGATACCCTGAGCCAAGCATCATTTTCACTAAACCAGGTATGAATCTTTTGCTCTATCCTTTGTTAAAGTAAAATTTATGATAATTTTTTCAACTGAGTTAACTATGGTATCTGTTTTCTAAATTAATTCTAAAGATGTTTTATGTAATTTTTTTTCTGTTTTATTTTTAACCTGTCTAAGTATATATTTTAAAATTTGTATTACTTAAATTTTCCTTATATAAAGTTAATACTGATTACCTAAATGGAATCATCTAAAATATTTAACTATAATTTTTCAAACAGCCATTTCAAATATATTACAGTTTTAATTTGTGCTTACAGTTGTAATTAAAATAATTTTATTTACAGTCATATTAAATGTCAAAAACAGCTATTTGTAAAGAAAAAAAATATTGAGATTGCTAGCATTTTTTCGGCTTTTAAATTAGAAATTGCCCATATGGCACCATAATTTTGTTTTCTTTAACTTTTGAACCGGCAATGGGTAAAAAACTGTCATTTGAACCACTGACGAAAGATAGGCAACTGTAAAAAACTCAGATATTGCAACTCGTCTTTAGGGTTACTTAAAACCATCCTATCGAAATAAATGTTATACCATTGTAAAGCTGACGTTTCGTAGATGCATATACATGTAATCAAAAGTTCATAAAACGCTATAAAAATATTTAATTAATTGGTAAAGTTTGGCGTGTTTTAGACAGAAACATGACGGTTGGCAAAGAATACAAAATGGAGTCGTCGTTTAGCACGTTGTGAGAGTAGGCTTTACCAACCAATTTCCTTGAAAATTATACTGTTCTTAGTACAAATCTTTACCTATCCAACAGAGTTCGCCACATGTCAGTAAGACAAATCGTTTTCATTCTAGATTGTGGTCAACACAAAAAAACCGTTTTAGAGCAAAAAAAAGGTTGTTTTCTTCAAGTCCACTTAACCCTAATAAATGAATTCTTAGAAACATGAATTATACACCATTGAAAAGCTCATATTTCAAGCTTTTAGAGTTATGTAATTTGATTATCTTGCTACATTTAGACAAAATTCAATAATTTTTGGAAGTTTACTGTTTTTCCCGGCAGATACCATCACTCGACGGCTAATAATCTGTGACCTACTTCCTTTCTTCTTTAGTCTATAAATAGCTTTATATCTCCCCTAGCTGACAGATGTTTATCTCTTTGTATAGACAAAATACAGACCTTTCCAATGATATAAACCATCAAGTTTTAGTCGGTCATATGTAGGCTTTAGGAACATCAAGACAACGAGGTTTCGGAGTGTCCGTTGCAAACGAAAGCAAAATGGCGTGCGTGTTGTTCCCTTTCAACATATTTCTTGTGATAAATCGAGTGTATTCATTGATTATAAAAATGTATATATATATATATATATATATATATATATATATATATATTTAAAAGATTAATATATAACTAAAAAAGGTTATTTTTATAAATATAAATAATATGCTACAATATAAATATTATTATTATTATACATTTTTCGGACATTTGTCATCATTTGTGTGTTAAAAATTCAAAACACGACGTTTCGGGAATAAGAATCAATTCCCGTTATCAAGTGACTAAAAACTAAAGAAACATGAAACTAGAAACTAAGCCTATGTGAGAAGTAAAATTAAATAAGAATACCACCAACCTTAATATCTAAGCATGCATCTCTGAGCTAAAACTAAGAAGTCAAAAAACAGCAACAAGTGACTTTGATACAACAACACGTATTTGCCGTTAGTTGTGTGTTACCGTGATTACAGATGAATTAATTATTATCATTAAAGTATAAAATGTTACAATAAATAAATGTCAGTACTATTGATATATTGTTAATAAACAGGTTTAAATTATTAAAACAAAAACTAATGCAAACATAATAAAACTACATATTTACTCTACTCTATTAACACAAACAATAAACAATATTAGCATTGCTAGACATCGGTAACCACGTTCAGAGAGCTGTTCGGTTAGCCTCGTGCAGGGAGCTGTTCAAATTGACTACTCTTGCTCTCCTATTGGTTATTACCCAACGGAAGATTTGGGGTATAGTATAGTTGTATAATTACGAGGTCTGGCAAGGTTGAGTTATCTACATGAGCATAGCGACTGGAGGCTTCTTCACATATGTACAGCTAGGGCTAAGACACCTTGATCTATCAATACAATTTAACATTTACTACAAGACCCAATAGACCAACATGTGGGCAATGCATTTAGAGAATATGTTTGTATTACATTGACACTGGGTAAGTAACATGATGATATCCATAAACTAGTCTAATTATTACCTATTGGTACTTTCATGTTATTTAAACCGTTTGAACATATTTATTAATTATTGTAATTTCACCCTGAATCTTTATATAAAATGTAATACGAGTAAAGAAATATGTAACATATAGTTTATTCTGAAATTTAAATTTTGTAAATTTTAGGTTATGTTTACACTGATAATGATTCATATTTCAGACATTGATGAATGTGAAGCCATTCCTGGTCTCTGTCTCGGAGGAAAGTGCATCAACACTGTCGGATCATTTGAATGTGAATGTGGACCTGGACATAAACGAGACCTGGTAACAAACGAATGTAAAGACACGGACGAATGTGCTGCACAAACTGGAATATGTCAAGATGGTCGCTGTGTCAATACAGAGGGAAGTTTCTATTGTGTGTGCAATCCTGGATTTATACCAACTCAGGATCGAAGAAATTGTATTGGTTAGTAGATGTCAATTTTTACAAAACTTTGGTTATACAGTTGCTAATGCATGTGTGTTTAAGCCGAAAAATTGATAAATTAAAACTGTACTTTATAGCAGATGTTTAAAGAATTTTTTTTTTTTTTTTTTAATAATTTGATTTATCCACCTGAACTTTAAGAAGTAGGGTGAAAACGATTTTGAAATAAATCCAATTGAATTTCAAGTTTTTTAAATTTCCCTAATTTTCAATTAAAAAATAATTAAAAACAGATTTATACATTGTTTCCAAAAATCATTCCAAAACTCTAGGAGCTTATTCCTCACATTGAAACCAATCAAAATGTTTACATAAATATACTTTTGATTCTTTCTGTAGCTTAAAGAATAACTGAGTTATCAAAACCGAAAACATTAATTCTTGCTAATTGTGTACAACATCCAAGATACGCAAAGAAAATCATAGTTAGAAGATGGGAAAAATGGGGGCAAGATTTGAATAGAGATAGCGTCCTTACATTGGCGTCCTGACGTTTGAAGACTGTAGTTGATGAAGCGTTACTCCAAGTTAAAGTGTTTTTTTTTAAGTGAATAAAAATAGTAAACTTGATATATTCTGTTGATATTAATAAGATAAATGCAGTGCACAATAGCCATAACAAATTTTATAATAATATATAAAACTTTAAACTTGAAAATTATTAAAGCGTCATTTACAAGTTTGTTCATGACTGGCCGAGTGCCTATCCTGAGATATTAAAATTATTTTAAAATTATAAATTCTGTTTTTTAATATATATATATATATATATATATATATAATCAAACCTATAAACTATATTATAATGAAATGATAGACTGAGCTATGCCAGTGGGCTACAATTGATATATATTTGAATTTAATTATTTAAACTTTGATGCCATGATACAATAAATGTCTAATTAAATTGCTGTAATGGAATTTATTGCTAACATATTAAATGTAATATTCTTTTAAATTTTACTAATTTATTTCTAGTATATAAGTTTAGTTGAGTATCCTTCAGATATATATTTATCACAAGATATATATATATATATATATATATATATATATATATATGTGTGTGTATGTATTTATGTATGTATATACATATTGAAGTACAAATATATTAAATTATCAATTCAAAAAATGGAAAAGTATATAATAATCATTTTTAATTCATATTCAAGGGAACCTTTGTGGTTTGGTTTTGCTCATCAACTTTTCTCAATCATATGTCTTTGTTATTAACTATTTGGTTTTTCAGTATCAGATAGGTTAGACATCATACTTACCCCTAGTATTAGGCCTGATTCCTTCATTTAATCAAGTAAAACATATTTGAGGCCAAACCTTTGTTTCAAATACTACCAAATTATTCATATTTATTATTAGTCCAGGCTAGGCTTAACCTAAATTTATCAAAATAATTTCATTATTGACGCTGATGAATCCAATCAGCTGTTTAATCTGTTATTTTATGCAAATGGTTGCTATGGTGATTCCAAATTATTTATAATATTAGTCCAGACTAGGCTTAACCTAAAATTATCAGAATAACCTAATTATTGATGCTGATGAACCCAATCAGCTGTTTTATCTGTTATTTTATACAAATTGTTGCTGTGGTAATAAATATAAAAATGGGTACAAATCGACATATATAAACTGTAGCTCTACATTTTAAAAACTAATTTTCAACAATATTACTTTTGTTAGAATATCTCGACGTTCTGTATAACCTCGTTATAATATTAAAGTTGTTTTGATGTAAAAATAGCCAATTATCTTTGCTTTCTTTATGAAATGGATCTCACGACTCTGTAATAATAATATAGAATAAACAATAACATTATGATGTTTATCAGCTGTGGTATACAAAATTAATATGTACAATTTAAAGCAGGGAAAAAATTGAACTTTGAGGAGATTCCTGCCCTTTTAGTGAATATCTATCAAAATAATGAAGAATTTTGGCAAATCTACGCATCTAGACATTTTTATAGACACTTAATCATAAAAATCGGTCCAGTAGTTTCCAAGAAATCAGCGTTATAAAAATCCCACTTTTGTATTAAATATATAGATTTGACTAGAAGCTAATTTATTGGCTCATGGTTAATAATTCTATAATTTTAACATCTTTTGAGAACCACTATCACCTAAACAATTTCCACATATTTTTTAAGTGCACGAATTAAATAATTATATAATTAGAGATTTTATAAGAAATCCTATAACAAACAATTTAGTTCAGATTTGATAATTTCATATTCCCCTCACCCCTCGTTTTGATTGGCTAAATTTACATTGTTTATTAAAAGTAATTCTGTTGGACCAATAGGTGTTTCTCAGTTCTTGTTTCTGTGCTGTTATTCGTTCAAAAGTAATTAAGCCATAACCATTTAAAATTCCCTCTCTAATGTCATTTTGTACTTTGTTAACGTTTATACATTACCAAGGGATATTTTGATTTCAGATGCTCGTCAAGGAAATTGTTTCACTAGTATAACTGATCGTGGAGTCTGTCACAATGCTTTGTCAATGCGTCTGTCAAGACGGGATTGTTGTTGTGGAATGAACATGGGTAAAGCCTGGGGCGATGACTGCGACCTGTGTCCATTGCATGGAGAAGGTAAGAGAAGGAAATTAATAGATAGTGGACTGTCTGGGATAGAACATCTGTCGTCACAGGAGTGTTTTTGCTCTGTATTTGTTCATGTACTGTAACTCTCATGTATTAAAATTTGGCTTATTATGGTCTAATATATTCCCATTTTAATTATGGGATTATCCTGTAGATTATATATCCTACAAAGGTTATTATTGTGGGATTTACAAAGGTTATTTTACCTACAGAAAACCTTAAGTTAAAGGAGAGACTTTGGATATGATCACCATAGATTGAATATCTATAAAAGACTCCCTGCTCAGGCTGGAATTTAAACTTTCAAAGTTTCTAAAAGATATAGAACAGTTTAAAAATATTATAGCTAAGTTGAAACAGAGAGTATATACGGAGAGGAGACAAAAAGTAAAATATAATAGCCTAAAAAAAATGAAAAGTTGTAAAAATTAAGAAAATTTCTGTATTTATTCTGAAACTCTACTTTTCTATATAATCACCGTATCGATTCAGACATTTATCATATTGAGTGACAAGTTTTTTAACTCCTTGATTAAAAAAATTGTGTCCAACTTCTGACAAACTTTTACTGTATTTTTCAGTTTTTCATCATTTCCAAATCTATGTTCAGCAAGATCTTTTTTCATTGGATCAAACTTTTGGAAATTATAAAGTGCAAAGTCTACACTTTACAGAGGATGTTTCCACTCTTCCTATTTGAACTTCTCCTTTATGAGGCCTATTTTGATATGAGCAGAATGACGGGTTGCATTATCATGGAGAAACACAACATTTGATCAGTTTTCCTGGGTTGCGGTCTTCAATTGCCTTTCTTAGTGTGTTCAAAGTTTCACAGTAAACTGTTTCTCTTGCCATGAACTCAATATGCACTACACCTTGATTGTCGAAAAAAACTCAATATTACTTTCCCTGGTGATGGACCCTGTCGGAACTTTTTCGGAGGGGGAGATGCAAATATCCATTCATGGAATTTTGTTTTGTTTCAAGAGTGAAATGATGGATCCTATATTCATATCCAGTCACAATTCTGTCCAAATATGCATTATTTTTCCTGTCATAATGAAGAAACTACTGCAGTCGTTTTAAAACACTTTATTGTTCTGCATTGAGTAAGCGAGGTACACAACGAGCACTCACTATTCAAAACTGGAGATGTTCAGAGATGATACTGTCCACACTTTCATGAGAAATATTCATCTCAGTTGCGATTTCATACTCTGTGATTCTTTTGTTTGTAAGAATCAATTGTTGAATACATTGAACATTGCCATGCGTGACAAAAGTCGATAGCCTACCTTGCCATCCTCAATTACATTGCAGTCATTTTAAAGCAACTAGCACCATTTTGCAATGACTTGATGAGAAAAAGCTTTTTCATCACTTAATTGCCGATGAATTTCAATGGGATTCACTTTTTAGCCTGTAGAAAACTAGAAACGGCACGGATTTCCATTTTGGTTGCAACTTCCAAGTAATGTGAGATTATTACTTGTATTTGTCAACAGTTGGATCATAAAAATTTTACAGCTGATTTTAAACAATGTTACCAAAGCTGTAATTAAAATGTAATACAAAAGAGCAATACAAACATATTCAGCTATTTTTTGACTATCCCTTGTATTTGGTAAGCTAGTTTTATTCACGATGCTGTGGATAAGTAACAATGCCCTCGCTGTATCCAGAAATTTGCCTTTGTTATATTTATTTTATGTCCAAGTGATGTTATTTATATTCTATTAAAAATTTGTTATGTTGGTATTTGTTTTACTGAGTGTAGCTGTATATTTATTTCGTTTAGATTTTGTATGGAAAGGAGACAGACTTACCTTGGTAATTGGTCCTTGGTATTACCTAGTAGTACACAAATAGCAAAAACAACAATAAAACACTAAAGTTCTGAAATATATCATAAACACTGTTCAATTTCTCAATTAGTAGAGATTAAGCCTATTAAAAAAAAAAAATTATATTTATTTTCAAGGTTTTAAAGTTATTTTAGTATCCTAGCGTAATAATTTTGACACTTTTTATACAAAGAATTTTGTCAAGAGAAATAAAAATTAATGAAATGAAATACATGTCAATTACAATGATGCACACTTCAAATTTTTATCCAAATCAAAGGTTATTTAAATTAATTAATCCAAACCTTCTGTAAAAATGGAAATCTGAACTTGAATTGAATCCCATCTTTAAAAAAATTACTGAATAATGAGTTTTAGATCAAGCTAATACTGTGTAATGCTATTGCATTACACCATATACACATATTTCTGCTCTCTGGGTATTCATGATATAAAATAAATGTAAAATTTTGAAACAAAAATTTGTACAAAAATAATAGATATCCAAAGATTATAAATGTTACAAATCTGCAGTTGTATTGTCAACTTAAACAGCTGAATAAATGTAGGGGTTAATCTTTTTTTTTTTTCTTTTTTTTTTTTTTTCAAAGGGAACCATATACAAACCTAACCATTTAAAGTTGTGAATTATGATAAATCAGACAGTATCAGATAGTATTGTTTGATTTTCAACCATACACTGCAACAAATTTTGTGAACCTTTTATTGAGCAATCCTGTATGAATATTAACCTACATATAACAGTTTGATTTATTTTCAGATGACTATGGTAAACTCTGCGGAGGAGGAGCTCTGATTGTGGTGGATGAATGTGCTTTGAGACCTGATATCTGTGGTGGTGGAAGATGCGTGGATACACCTGATGGTTACATCTGTGAATGTCATCTAGGGTTCAACAAAGGGCAGTCGCAAGTGTGTGAAGGCTAGTCTACTATATTCAAATATTTATTGTCAAAACATTTTATAATACAGGACATGTTAGTATGGATTGACCTCTTTAGTACCATTGTACAAGGATACATATAACATATAATCTGTTACTATTGCTGTACTTTTAATGTCGTTGCTATAGTTACACAAATAACATAATCCTAGTCATTTCTTATTGGTAACTATGTCTTCCTGAAGTGGAGGTTTGTTGTAAAGGGAATTGTTGTGGAACTTAGCAAGGCGATCCGCTTCTTCATTGCCTGGTATTCCTTGGTGTCCTGGCACCCATGCAAAGAGACTTTGTTGTTTGTTGCCAGTTGATTGATTACTTGTAGACATTCTCAGACCGGTTTTGACTCAAAAGTATATGAACGAGGCTTAAGAGCTGCCTGACTGTCCAACATGATGTAGATCTTGCACCGTTGAGATCTTTTTTAATATTCTCTCTAGCACAAAGCTCTATCACATTTACCTCCAGTTAAAATATAGATGGAGTTTTTCTAGGGATTTACTAAGGCTAAAGTTTGGGCTTTTTATCTCCACTCCTACCTTTCCTTTCATTCGGGATCCTTTATCCAGTTTACATCCACCTTCCTTTGGAAACCTGTCGATCTGGGAAAAAGGTTTTGAAATTCTTTTCAAAAGTTAATGTCGTAGTCATTTTGACCAAAACTGAGTAGTTTCTTGTTCTTAAAGGTTTTTCAGTTTACCAGCCAATACGCTTGGCATTATATTGTCTGTCCTCCCACTGCCTGAAAGCAGCACTGCATGAACACTTTTTCACTTGTAGGTTCAAAGGGAGCAAATCCAGCACAGCTTCCATGGTTGTGGTTGGACAGCTAGCTACCCATTGCATCTGTATTTCCTGCCTTTATTGTCATGTATTTTTCCTCAGTTTTTGGCTATCATATTTCTAAAGCATAGGTGAGAAGTAGGGGTGTTTGAAGAAAGTGACACTTCAACACTCACTTTTTTATTGTTGTTTATTATTCAACTGTTGATCATACATGTTACTGTCATGTATGTATGTTTGCTGTTCGCTAATTTTGATTTCATATTTATGATTCAACAAATTTTAAACAAAAACTGTTTAAGTGAAGTCAATTTGGGAGTTGAGAGTTAAAAGGAAAATTATTCGAGTCAGTAATTTTATGATTTCACTGAAAAGAAAATTTTTTATTGAGAATAAAAAATTTGTATTCATTAGACTTTAACCCTGTAATCGGCCATTATATTTTTCTGTGGTGGTCAAGTCAATTTTAAGCATTTTGTAAACATACTTTTTTTTAATTTTTACAAAATTGAATAAAATTATTTACAGTAGATTCCCTCTCGTTTGGACTTTGGATGGTTCGGACGGCCACCTGCGTATGAGTCGAAGGGTATAAATGCGCTAGAACGGTTAGACAAAGGTGAATCTGTGGCGAGTGTTGCTAACAATCCTAATGTGAGTTAAAGCACAGTGCATGATTTGCGCAAAAACAGAAAAGCCATAGAAGATTTCTGTACACAAGTTGAAGGTGATAAAGCACTAAAAACTCGTTTCACTCTCAAAAAACCTAAAAATGAATTGGTGGACAATGCTCTTTGTTTGTGATTCGCACAAGAACGTAGAAGGGGTACACCAATAAGTGGACCAATCTTGAAAGAAAAAGTAGTCATCTTGCATTCTAAACTTCAAGAAGGTGGACAGTTTGTAGCCAGTGGTAGATGGCTCTCACGCTGGAAAACAAGACATGGAGTTCATTTCCTTGAAGTTTGTGGGGAAAAACTTTCAGCAAATCCCACAGTATCAAAGGATTTTTCAGGAAAATTTCAATAAATCATTGCTGACGAAGATTAGAATCATTAGTCCAGAACAAGTCTATAACATCAATGAGACTGGGTTAAATTTTAAAATGTTGCCCAAGAAAACCTTCGCCACAGCACAAGAAACTACTGCTCCAGGCTTCAAAGAGAGTAAAGAGAGAGTTACCACAGCTTTGTCCTCAAATGCATCAGGGACACATAAGATCCCACTTTTTGTCATTGGAAAATTGGCAAAACCAAGGACATTCAAGATGATGAACATGGCTACTCTTCCTGTGTACTACTGGTCCCAGAAATCGGTGTGGATGGACTCACACTTGTTTAGAGAATGGTTCATTTGTGAGTTTATTACAAATGTAAAAAAAAAAAAAAAAAAAAAATCACTTGTCTGGCTTGAAATTGGCTGCCAAATCTCTTTTCCTCCTCGACAATACACCAACCCATGAGGGCGATCTCCTATGTGAAGGTGAGAGTGACATAAAACTGTTGTTTCCGTCACCCAACGTCACTAGTCTTCAGCAGCCAATGAATCAGGGTGTAATAGAATGCTTTAAGAGGAAGTACCGATGAAAGCTACTTTCATCAGTCTTTTCTAAATTGGAAGATGACGACACTGATCTTGTGAAAGCCCTAAAATCAATGAATATGAAAGATGTTGTTTACTTGTCTACCAAGGGATATGATAAGATCCCACCATCAACAAGTCAGAAATCCTGGAAGAAAGTGTGGCTACAGTATGTATATACAGAAAGTGTATAGAATACAGTATAGCCTAATCATTTTGACACCGCCCCTGATAATACATGGCACTGCTAAATGACCTACGACAAGTACCTTCTTGTGAAAACCTGTTTGAAGACGATGTTGTTAAATGGATAAATGCAGAGACGGAGCTGAAAAATGAAATTTTGAACAAATCGCTTAATGTGTCATTCAACAAGAAAATGAAAAACAAGATGATGACAACAATGATACCGAGGAAAGTACAGTGGAAAAAATTAACCACACAAAGGGCAACAAAAAGAAGCTTTGGCCGCCGATGTCATGTTCATAATGGAATGGCGGGACTTTGCACACAAAAAATCTATTGAACAAAAAAAGCAGAAAAAAAATCACAGACTTCTTTTAAGTGTTTCTCTGTTGTATGTAGGTTATAATTGTTTGGATTTTTATTCTTTTGGTGTAGTTTAGTCAGCTGTGTTATATATATATATATATATATATATATATATATATATATATATATATATATATAGTTCAGACAGAGGTCCAGTCCCGAGGTGTCCGAACGAGAGGGAGTCTACTGTATTGAGCAACCAGGAGACAATGTACGTTGTAGTCTTGTCCAGTATATAACATTCATCAGATCATTTTTTTAAATAATTAATTGTGGAATCTAGACATTTTCTTTAATAAAAAATTGAATTTGGGTTCCTATGAAAATACTCATGCAAAATTAATAACAACTTATTTTTTTATTAACATAAAAATTTTAAATATCAGTGTTCCATATAAAACACTTGCAAATACATTGTATATAAATTTGGTAATCGGACAAAACATTTATAAATTATAAATTTGAAAAACATTTTTTTTCCAACCACAATAAAAATAATAAAGCATTAAAATAAAAAATCAACTTTGACATCAATCAACGCAGAATCAAACAAGGAAAATTTAGGTTTGTTTTAAATCACTTCGTTAATTTTATATTAAGGTCCAAACTCAAGTACCATACTTTTGCAACTGACCGTAGCTCCATAATGCCAAGGCATCTTGATATAAGCAGAGAGAGTATAAGCTTTGTTTTATCTCTAGCTTCACTAGACTCTGCATTAAATACTTTGCTTTATTACAGATGTGGATGAATGCAGACAAGGATACTGCCAAGGTGGTCGCTGCACAAACTCTCCGGGAAGCTTTACTTGCGTCTGTCCTCCTGGCTTTGACGTATCGTCTGATGGAAAATTTTGTATTGGTAAGTGTTAAACGTTAGGACCTTTTTATGATGATGTCACCACTTATTATTCAACTATTCTTAACAGGTATTTTACCGAACAACCATTTGAAATTATCGTAGATAATGGCAGTTCATGGATTTATCAGTGGGTGATTCACCGATCCTTTAATTAAACCCTTAACATGTAGAGCTTGTAATTTTTCTTTATCAGAGATTTTATAACAAAGTGATCAGCTTAAAAGAGGCTCAAAACTATAATGTAATAAAATTATGTTATACCTCTATGTACAATGATTTAAATCATTTCAGCCATTGTACACAATTTTGTGTTGGCTAGCCTGGATCAGCTGATTTTAATTGATTACTTCAGCTTGCTCATCCGATCATTGTTATTCAATTTCAAAACATCATTTTGCACAGTTTTGGTCTTGTTTAATTGAATAGTGCGTTTAAAAATATGTAGTACTGTACAAGAACGAGTGTTTCTTGTCGAAAACTTCAATAAATATGGTTTTTACAAATAGTGCAAAATAGCATTTCTTGTAAAATTTTATAAAGAAGCTCCAGTGTTATTCAGAAACTTATTAAGAAGTTTCGGTAAATTGGTTCAGTAAAACAAAAACGTGAATGGAACAAAACAAAAAAATAGTTACAAGACATTTAAATTGCTATCAGTAGATCTCCTGATAAGTCCTTAAGAAAATTAAATAGTCAAACTAATGTTTCCTACAGTTCAGCTGAGACAGCTGTAAGGGAAGTTCTTATACATACGAAATGCAGGTTATTCATGAACTAACACCTCTTGATTGTGTAAAAAGAATTCAATACTGTGTTTGGTTTAAGAAACTAATAAGAAATAATATTGAAATTTTAAACAAAGTTTTCTTTACTGATAAGACGTGATTTCACCTGACTGGATTTGTAAATATCCACAACTACTGTATTTGGAGTAGTTGTAACCCTAAAAACTTGATTGAATCTCCTTAACATCCACAAAAAGTTGGTGTATAGTGTGAAATATCAAGACAAAATAATATTTATCAATTGTTCTTTAATACCACTGTGAAGGCAGAGCTGTATCAAGAAATTATTAAACAATTCATTTATCCATTTGAAGAAGATGAGCACTACTGATTAAGGTGGTCGCAACAGCACGGTACAACCTGTTAAGCCGCTCGCTCTATCATGAATATTTTGTAATGAAAGAATCTACTGAGATCTAATTTCTAATATTCTAAGTTATTTGAAGAATAAAATATTTAAAGAGTAAACCACACACTTTATAGTAGTGTAAAATAAATATTAACCATGTTAATGAAGGAATAAGCGAGGAAACTCTGTGAAAAGTTTCAGTTTCCAGTAGCATGGTGAAGCAGTTTTGACAAGTGTATGGATGTTAATGGAAATTTGTTGTAAGTTTTTGTAATGAATAAAATACAATTCTTCTATCTATCTCAAGACTACTTTAAAAAAATGTAAATCCAGCTACGTTTGCCAGTCTTGTACTCTATAGTAGTACTCCCTCGATTGTCACGCCCACGAGGGTCTTTCTGAGTAGAAAATTACAGTTGGTGGGATTATTCGTGAATGGCTAAGAATTTTGATTTGCATTGTATGACCTAAAGAGTGCAACACAATGCAAGAAACCATTATAATTTTCAGAAAGTAGTATTCTATTTTAATTAATTAATTTTCTTTTAAAGTCTGCAATGAAGATAGATAAAATTGTTTTTGTAGGGTGTGTATCATTGAACAAAATTGATTATCAACACTGTTGATCTTAAGGACAAATTGTAAAAACTAATTAAATAAAAATTGATTCCCCTAAAATAATAATGAATTTTCTACAACAACGCTCTATGAAACAAGATGATAGAGCATCATAATACTTACCCAGCCCTATCATACCATGTAATAAAAGCAGATTCTCTAATTGTAATGCCCAAAAGTTGTTTTTTAGACCTTGTAGGAAATATTAAATTGCATTGGTAGATCAACAGGTCTTACACAGCTTGTTTCAGAAACTCTTTAATTGTGTGTATAACTAATTTCTTGACATAGTGAGCTTCGTAGATGTGTATATATTACAAAGTTTCCACTCATTTTATTGTCTCAGCCCTGTTGGGCCTTTAAACTGTATATATGTGAAGGAATCCTCACTCGCTATGCTCTTGTTTGTGACTCAACTTTGTTGTATCTTGTAATAATATGAATGTCACATTTTCTTGAAAGTTTAGGGTACGAAATTACATTTTTAACAATAACTTTTCTATGTGACATCATAGAGATGTGGTGTTGGATACCATTAGATGCAGCATTAAAATCTACAAAATTTTATATAATTTAGTGTGTTATAAGTTGAATAACACGCAAGATATTAACAAAAAACTTTTTTAACTGGCTGCCGTTTTGACATTTTAAATTAAATTTAACTGAATTTCAATAGGGTTCTATATGAGCCACTAATACGACATATCATATTTCTATCTCAATTTTTCTGGCCGCCTATTCACAGACGACAAAGACAATTGATGGATGTTATATTGAAAATAACTTATTCGTTTCCTGTATACTGTGGTAAGTAATAAATTTAGTATTTATACAAATCAATTCTTATTTGAAATGAAATGAACAATATATATAAAATTCAATGCAAACTCAACTTTTTCTTTTTTTAAGAAAAAGATTTTTTAAATGATTTTCTGACCAAGTGTGTTCAGTTTTCAAGTTTTCCTACCCCAATCACAAACTATTTATCATCACTACCAATAAAACCGCAAAATTTTATTACTGAAATAATAAATCTGTATGCTAATTTTATTTCCCTTGTTTCCAGATCACGATGAATGCAGTCAGACAGGGATGTGTGCTAACGGGCTATGTATAAATATGGATGGCTCTTTCAAATGTCAATGTAAAAGTGGTTTTATCTTATCACCTACTGGACATTCTTGTATTGGTAAGTGAAATCTGTTTCATAATAAGTTTATTGTAAGGGTTATTGCTGGAAATAATTTAATAGAGTCACAATACTTAAAGCAATAGGCCTACACAGTTTTTGTTCCATCAAATAGAGTTGAATGTGTAGGAGTAGTATGTGCAGAACAAGATGTTACAGAAGAAGAAATACTACAAGTGAAAAGCTTTATACACCATTTAATCACTATGTTAAAATGCACCTATATTTTACAAGAAAAACTGATACCAATATTTAATTTTCAGATGTAGATGAATGCTATGAGAACCCACGCATTTGTCTCAATGGCAGATGTGAGAACAGTCCAGGCTCTTACCGTTGTTTGTGTGAAGCTGGATTTACTGCATCAACTGATGGAGCTTTCTGTGTGGATACTAACGAGTGTTCAGTGAGTGGGATGTGTGCTAACGGAAAATGTGTCAACATGGATGGATCGTATCGATGTGTCTGTGATTCTGGTTATAAGCTGGCTCCTGATAGGAGGTATTGCACAGGTAGGCTGATTATTGATATTGTAAGTACACTCGTTTTCAGAAGTTTGTGTTAAATTGTAGGCCTATATAGAAAAAATTCATTAAAGACCGTACAGTATAGCTAATTAATGTTTAAAGAGCCATTTGAGAATATCTGGCAAGAAATAAAAAAGGATTCTTTATTACAGTAATTTAAAATTCAGTCATACCACCTAATAACAAATATTTTGTTTAACCCTTTCGTGAGCGACAATTTTTTTGAAATTTTTAACCCCAAGGAGCAAGATTTTTTTTTTTTTTAATGGTTAGAAAATATTTTTATAACTGTAAAATAAGTAATAAATTGTAAAATTTTAATTTTTTTTTTTTTGGTTAAAAAAAAAGAAATTTTATTAGGTTAGCTGAGCAATTTTAGTTTTTATTCTTATATACATGTTAAGCAAAACTTTTTAGAAATAAACACAAGAAAAAATTATAAACCAAAATAACATAGTAATATTATAAAATGATTGAAATCTAATTCTAAACATAAATTTTATTAATTCTAGAACATGTTTTTTGTATGGTATTGTTCGAAACACGGATGCACACACAAACCAACGCCGCAGTCTTTACATTGCCATGTAGTGTCACATCTCTTTTGTGGGCGTTTGGTGGTATTTGCACATACATAACATCTTCTTTGTGACCTTGCTTGTTTTTCTGTTGGAAGAATTGGAGAAATGAAGTGTCAGCCAATAAGTCGTAGAGGATTTTCAGTTGGCAATAAAGATTTCTTTCCAGGATTGCAACGATCTTTTCAGTTGAAAATTCTTCTAAAAGTTGTCGAACTACACTAAGTTTGAAATCAGGGAACTTAGGTTTCTTACCTGTTTTCATTTGGAACAAGGCAAATGCATTCAGTAGGCACATGTCCATTATAAGAAGAAAAAGTGTCTTTCAAGCAGAGTCAGTGTAAGAAAGAAGCATATCAGACTGGGCAACCAAACCCATGTTTCACTTTCAGGCTTTTCAATAACTTCCCCCTTCTAGTTACGTTTCACTTCGACCATTCTATGTGAATGCACTGTTGAAAGCATATCAATATTTCTCTTATCATGCAAATAAAATTTTTGTGCTTGCTGTTGAACAATTTCCTTTCATAACTTTTGGACATTTGGGCATTTCTTTTCTTTTTTGATTGAACGTTCCACAAGCCCCAATTTTCAACAAAATGTTTTCTCTTAAATATCGTTGTATTTTTTGAAGGAATTTTCTTCTGTTATTATTTTGATTTTATGTAGAAGACAGTTGTAGAGGATGGCCCCAGAAATCACTGGTGATTTTTCAGTTTTAGCAAGCTTACATTTTCATATAATTACAAGGGCTATCCAGAAAGTAACTCACTTTTCAGCATGGCATTGGTAGTAGCGCTGCGAGCGTTGGCATTTGGTTGTGAGAGCCTTCCTTCCACTCAGCACACATCCAGCTGTGGTAGTTTGAAGTTCGTTTTACTTCTGCTCTATTTGTAATAATTTTTTTTAATGTGTGCTGCTATTGAAAATCCAATTATGAAGTACGGTCTGTTATACGATTTTTGTTGGCAAAAAATACTATACCTATTGAAATTTATCGGCAACTTTGTGAAGTTTATGGTAAAAATGTAATGACTGAAAGTAGAGTGAGGCGTTGTTGTATAATATATAAAGATGACCGCATGAACTTTCACAATGAAGACCGAATTGACCAAGGGTTGTGACAGATGAATTGGTTGGAAAATCAATGACAACATTCGTGAAAATCACTGTTTCGCATTAACAGATTTGTTATTTGTGTTTCCTCAAATTTCACTGGACAAAGTTGTGACCTAGAAATTAGGCTACCATAAGTTTTGTGTCAAATGGGTTTCCAAAATTTGGTCAGAGGATCACAAAACTCAACGGATGGCAGCCTTGCTGAACTTCCTACAGGCCTACTACAAAGACGGCAATGCTCTTCTTCGTCGCATGAGGTGTGGGTTAAGCACAGGACTTGTGACAAAATGACAAGTCCATGTAATGGGCACACACTAGTTCATCAAAAAAAACCAAGGAAGTGCTTACAAACTTTTTCAACGAGAAAACTCATGGTGACTGTTTTTGAGATAGGGAAGGTGTACTGCAAGTTGACTTTTTGGAACATTCAACAATAAATTTGGAAAAATATTGTGAAATATTAATAAAGTTGCGTAGAGCAATATAAAACAAACGCTAAGGCAAATCTGTGTAAAAGTCCTGCTGTTTCAAGACAATCTCCGTCTGCACTCAGCCTGTTACATCCAGGAACTCTTACAAGGCTTTAATTGGGAGATTTTCGAACATCCCTGATCTCTCATCCAGTGACTTTCATTTGTTTGAAGATGCAGAACTTCAAACTGGCATGAATGAATAGCTGAAATCACAGGTGGCAAGTTTTTATGACATTGGAATTTGTAAACGTCTTCATCGGTATAAGTGCCTCAATTTGAATGGTGACTAAGGAGTATAAGAGTGTAGGTTTAAAAGGTATATAATCTTTTCCCAAAACGTGAGATACTTCTTAATAACTCTCTTAGATTGTGTGTTTTTTTGGTGTGTACCTGAGTATCTGACTATGGTCCGTTCCCGTATATTAGAGTGTAGACATTTGAGCACCGTATATTAATATACTGTTAGTATTTACTTAAAGATTATATATTTCAGATATTGATGAATGCCAGAACACACCTTGTCAGAATGGAAGGTGTACAAACACAGAAGGCAGTTTCAGATGCGAATGTTTGCCGGGATTTAATCTGGGACCTGATGGAAGATCTTGTTTAGGTATGTTTAAAAGGACGTTTTACTTTACTTAGCATATGTAGCATAGTGTAAGTACTCTTAGTATTTTTTGGCCTCGATCTTACATTCGACAACCACATTGTTAGAAAAATCACACTTTTTAGAAATCAACATTTATTTTCACCCTCTAAAAATTAGCCTATCAAAAATAATCTAAGTTCCATTGTAAAGCTAATGATCTGTACTTACAAATTCTTATAAATAATAATAATAATTTAAAGAATCGTTAAATTTACTGTTTGTTGCTAACGATAATTGTCAAGAAAAAGACTAAAATTATTATTTGTTTATTTTTCACAATTCGACATTTTTGTCAAACTAATCCACAAATACTTTATTTTATAGTGTTTTTATTTCTCTTTTCTATAGTTCCTTCCAAAGGATTGTGTAACAATTTAAAAATGTGTGACCTGAAGGGTTCTTTTATAAATGTTACTTTAAAAAATGAAAATGAATTTAATTTTATTATATTTAAAATTTGCACAGCTATTATGGGTGCCAGATGAATTAACATCAATTTTGAATAATAAAAAAAAAATACTCTAAATATTAATAATCTCGGGTGCGAGTTCTTTCCAAAGTGTACTCTCAGTGATTTTGTCATTGAAATGAGAACACTTGCTTCTGAAATTTTAACATGAGTTTATTAAACAACAAACAAACAAGATTATTACATTAAATAAATTGATTATAAATAACATCCTACCAAATTATTTTAGTATATTCTTCAACCTTTTAGGAAGGTGTATACTTTGTTAAAAAAAATGAATGACTTTAAATTACGTTGCAACGGAAATTATTTATTTAAAAAGAACAAAAAAGGAAAAAAAGATCAAAATGTCTGTTATTTAATTATTCCTTTACTTTAAATTGAATATAGAATTTAAATTAATCAACCTTTGTTGATTTGATTCTATATAAAAATTCTTTATGTTAATTATGAAATTATATAAAAAAAAAATGAGATTATCTTTAAAAAACATGAGATAAATTATATCTTATATTATACAAGAATTACAATTTTATGTGTTATTTAACACATTGTTACCAGTTTGGAGATACAATATTATTTGCTGCCATGTGCTTCTAACCATGTAGCGATGCATATACGTTCTTCGTAGACGCTGCACCCGAATCCACTTCCATCGTTCCAACTAAATGCATTTTTATAGTTGTCTAACAAATTTATTAGTTCTCTTTCACATTTAAAATTGTTCATCACTCAACCGATGATGCGATGACATGAGATACCGCTATTGTCTCTTCTCATATTACGATATTCAATACACAAGTCTTTATCCGTTTATTGAAAACTATTTGTTTTAAGAAATACTCCGTTATACTGTTCAAAACCACTTTTATAAAATTATTTTGATGCAGATTGTATCTGACATCATTAAAATCCTTGTCCAACACTTTCATCAACTTCCGAAACACATTTCTTAAAAATCTCTCTACCATGAAACCACATCTTACACCTTCTACCTCTGAACGAAGACTCAGACTAAATAGATCACATTTTTAACAAAACGTTTTTATATAAACTTTCATAGGTCTGACTTCCTCAGATCCCAAACTAAGACTGTCTTAAGACTTTTTAAAACATTTTACATTTTTATCAAAAACACTACTTGTACAAATCATCATAGGTCTGACCATGCCAGACTCCATTCTACGACTGTGAAAAATCACATGGCTTTTGTCCATTTTCCGTTTAGTACCGGTTATCGCTGCGTAAGCGATATACTCACCCAACGTTATATTCAAAAACTACTCACTTCATTAAAGTGTCCGAACACATCATTCTACAAAATATACAATTTATAAAACGTTCTATAATTAAATTATCTTAAAAACTATACATCATTATTTATTTATGTCTGGAAATCTATTTTTATTATGAATTTACTCTGTTTAACATTGAAAATCATTAGTCACGCTTTTGACTCAAGTCACCCACTACGATTACCCGCAATTTCAAAATATTTAATTAAACCAACCTCTTCTAGGTATTACAATTGTCACTCTCATAGTTAGTGAGATACAGACGTTTAAAAAATTATTCGTGTTAGTGATATTTGCGACAAGCACACTCTATGTTAAATAACGATTTATAATACTTTAATGATTTTGACGATCATTATATCATTTGAAAGACGAAGTTCAAAGCTTTTGATTGGTATATTGATCTTTCCTATGTTGCAAATAGTTTGGTTTTACTGTACTTTCAAAGTTGAACTTCCCATACAGAATCATGTTTGTTTTTATCGCTGACCAAGATAGCTTTTTTGCATGCTGAACTTACTGTCGCTAAGCCAAGTTTATTGCATTTTAGACTATTGTTTGTGAGTTTATTATTGAATTGAAAACTTCTATTGGCGTGTTGAGTACTTTTTTGGGATGGACTTTTTCAATAGAAATCGCATCACGCACACTACCGTAATCGCGTCGCGCACAGTAGCGTAATGCAACTTTAAATATATAGACAATGGATACGCGCGCACAGCGTATATATAAACTCATATATCTACGAAAAATATTGCACAAACTTTCTCACATATCCATATATATTAAATTTTTTTTATATTGATTTTAAATTTTGAGGAACTTTTCACCCTCTACAGAGTAGTTATGCCTCATACAAGACTCTGTGACCTAATGCTCAAAATTAGATTTTAGAAAGTTTTCTACAGAAGAGTGAGAAAGACAGAGAAAGATTGTCTTTGGCCTTTACAGATAACAGTCTTAAGTATACATAAGAAATCTGTCTCTATAAACTAGTTTTACTAATGAAGAATATTGTGTCTTGCTATGTATGTAAAATTTAAAATTAACCTGAAATAATGTGTTTCATAAAAACATGACACATTTTTGCTTATAATTTGTATAGGAGAGAGTAGATTTTGTACACAAAATGTTCATAGTGAGAAAAATTTTCAATAGCAACCTATCTATTGTAAGAAATATATTAGGTATAAACTAGGTTATGAAGAATATTGTTTTTTAAATTTCTTAGATAAAAGTATTTGGAGATATTTTTAGAAAGATGGCTTAAATACTTTTGTTTATTAACATTTGGTTTTGTTAGAAAGTGCAAATTTTTGTTCTTGTTTTCAGATACAAGAAGAGATCTCTGCTATGCTCAGTTCCGTGACAACCAATGTTCGAATCCATCCTCAACTCCAGTCACTAAATCCAGCTGTTGTTGTTGTACTGTAGTGTTAGGACAACCTATGGGGTGGGGCACTCCTTGTCAACCTTGTCCATTGGTTGATAGTCAAGAGTTCAACTCGCTCTGTCCACACGGGCCTGGCATGACTTACAGTGGGGATGGTAAGTACTATCAGCTGTAGAGTAATTAATTTATAGTAGGCAATCGGCTTGCAACTTAGAAAACACTAATAAATATTTCCTGTTTGTTAGCGTACAGCATGTACTTTACATACGTTGGGTGTCATTTTTGTAATGTTAAGCATGTGTTAAACATAGAAAAATGCAGTAAGAGAATGGATTGTGTTGGACAGAATTTTTTTAATGAAGAAGTTGAAAAACTTGTCACTCAATAAATGTCTGAATCGATACGGCGATTGTATAGAAAAATAGAGTTTTGTTTGTAGTTTCATAATAAATAAATAAATTTTCTTAAGTTTTACAATTTTTCATTTTTTAGGCTAGTGCAATTTACTTTTTGACTGCTCTATGTATAATGTTTTTTAACACTTATTAGGCATCGCTCTTTTAGGCCTTTATTCTTCAGGTATAGTAATCAAAAACACTGGTTCAGTAATGAAGTTAATTAATCACAATATAAAATATAAATCCAGAATGGTTCCATTCTGACTTTAATATAACATTATATTATTTTTATTTATCTATATTCTAACATCTTTTCTAAATCCTAACACACTTATTTTTTTAATATTCTTAAAGATATCAACGAATGTGCTCAAAACCCGAATGCTTGTCAAAATGGAGCGTGCGAAAACTTGATGGGGAACTACCGTTGCATCTGTAATCCAGGATATGAGATTGATGCCATGGGCAAGACTTGTCTCGATATTAACGAGTGCACTGACGAGCTAATCTGTAGTGGAGGACAATGTAGGAATACACCAGGAAGCTATCAGGTATGTAAATCCAGTATCAAATACTCATTAAAAGTTATGTCCAATGATGTGTCAAAATGTCATAAACAATTGATGATTTTGTTTTTATTCACAACCAATCTTTCTTACCATCAAGCGTCAACTAGAATTAATGTATATTCCTTTCATTATATTTTCGTCAGTTTCATCCACCATTACTATAGTTTCATGGCCATCCGATAGATGATGAACAGGAGATAAATAAATTATTAAATTAATTATTAATTTAAAGTACATTATTATTTTATTTAAACTCATTTACAATTACAAATGGCATGCATATTATATGAAACATCAGGGCTATTCAAAATAACTAAATTAGCTATTCCATCTCCTATCTTAAAAATTTTGTAGCAATACAAAAAATGATTTGTGTCGCCTAAAAATATAAACTTAAAACATAGCTTCATTTCTGTAAGCTTGTTTTAATTTGTTAAACTTTTTTTTGTGTTATCTTAACACAAAATTTGATCATGTAACAGTGTTCAATATTTTTAAGCTCAATTTTTGTAACATGAGGTAATAAATACTTATAAAATCTTTATTACAGTGTTATAAATTAAATATTTTTAGATACGGCCAATGCACCATTTGTTATAAATGAAATTTATTATTATGAAAGTTGTTTATTTCATATGGAATGATAATGGTTAAATGAAATAGATACCGCAATCAGTGGTTCAGTTTCTTTATAATTCTAAGAAATACAATATTGATATCTAATCCAGTTTATCGTAAACTATATCAATTACTCCCAACATAGTGCAAGCTGAATATTATTGGGAAATATTATAAAATTAAAATTAGTCTTCTTTCATTTAAGAATACACTGTCGGTTTTCTCACATCTATTTCTGCTACCGTGTTTTTGACCGTAATATTCCCAAAGCTAATTTTAATGAATCCTGTTCATAGTATCGACCAATGCTCTTGGTCAACTGACGAGCAGAGCCTCTGGCTGTCACTGTTGGTCTCTTCAATAATAACTGACCTCCCTTTTAGGTCATGCGGGGTTTATATACCTTGCCAGGTTAATGAACTAGGTGTTTAGTCTAGAGTCAGCTTAAAGTCAGCTTAGAGTCAGCTATTGCTTCACTTTATGATATATTTCACAATTGGCTGCCTTCTGTGTATTGTCTTGGGACTTGGAATAAAAATTATATTTGCTAGTTTTTATAATTTCACCTAACAACTATTTTATGATATAGGACTGATTTATCTGATACAGGAGCCAATAATAACTCATTTTGGTCAGTTTGGCAAGCCGCATACATTAATACCAAAGTTCATACTAATGAATGAACACAAAAAAACCACCAAAATAAAATTTGTGTCATCTGTTTATCAGTTCCATTTCGAGTATGTATTTATAAATTCCACAACTGTCTTTCTGCTTGCAGTGTATTTGTCCTACAGGAACACATTTAAATCCATCAAACCATATGTGTGAAGATATCGATGAATGCAGAGAAATAGGCCCTGACGCTTGCTTCAATGGGGAATGTGTTAACACTATCGGATCATATGAGTGTGAATGTCCTCCTGGATCTATAGCTGACAACACCGGACGTATTTGTATAGGTGAGAATCTATTGTATATGTTAGCACTCATTGTGTCGTGATTCTGTGAATTCTAAAACGGAACAAATATTATTAATAATTTGAACGTAAAAACTGTGGAAATAGTCAGTAAGATATGTTACCTTGGAAAATAGTGATCCCCCCCAAAAAACACCTTGTAGTAGCTTATGTAATAATCGTTATAATCACTTGTGTTGTGTAACTCATATTAGCTTTTTTCTTTATATAATGCATATTTTAGATAACTAGTTATAAGAACCATTTTAATTAAAAGGCTGTTATGATTTAAACTAACCGCCACATTGCGTATCCTCAACATTTTACTAATCTAACTTACAAACATTTGTCACTCATTGTCACATCAAATAGTGAATGATATTCACCACATTATATTATGAAAGTGTAGACTAGCCTATGAAGAAGTTGCATTGTTTATTTGCTTTAGGCATTATTTTATTTACAAATTTCCAAGGGTTTTAAGAGAGGTCTTTATAATAGTATCAGCCTTTCTTAAACGAAGACAAACTAAAGAAACTTTTTCAACACTTATGCAATTTTTTTTCATCAAAGAATGAAAATTAATCAAGACTGCATTGTCTAATTAATTACAGAAGTAATAATAAAACATAAACATAAAATAATAGGCCGACGATGTAACAGATGCATGAGGTTATTGTAATGTAAAATATCGCTGTTTTCTTTTTATCTTTAAGGTATATATTTTCATAAATCACATTTATAATTTCAGACAGATTGGTTGGTTATGTTTACTGCAAAAGGAAAATTATAACTTTTTTTTGTAAAACAAACTGAATATTGTACATTATAATATGTTGTGAGAATTCTTCTAAGGGATGCTTTAATTTTTAATTAGTAAACTCGGGTTGAACAATATCGTTTCAATCTTAATTTAGGTGATGAATCCATTAGAATTATAAATATTATATATCACAAACAAGTAGATCATAACAATACATCACAATACGAACATATGTGGATTGTATATTTTTGAAATAGTAAATAGCTACTGTGCAGATGAGATGCACATCCACGCAGACATTATGCCTTGCGTTACTGTAATGTATCCCAAACTTCAAGATATAAACCCATTATGGGGTTTCCTACAAAAAAAAGAGAAGACTCCAAACTGACTTTACAAAGAAAAAAATAGGAAGGAAATACAAATAAAATTTTACGCTTTCTCTAATAACAAAAACAAATTCTGAAGTGCATACCGAGTGAAATTAACAGAAAGGAAGAAACATAAAACAAATGGCAATATAAAAATTAATGATGCAACCAATATTATACACTTTTCATTATTAATTTTTTAAACTAAAAATGTTGTTTACAATATAAGAATTTATATAACTGGAGTAACGAAATTTTTTATAAAATGTGAATTTTATATTTGTTCAACACAATATATTCACTCCAAAAAATTTCCTATTGTAAACTCGTACAGCCATCCATATACATATGCTATGCACACAACATATGATTTTAACATAGTTTGCAATAGGAATTGTTAGTTAGTGATGATCTGATTTTGCCCAGTATTGTTGTTTGCGTTTTGCTCAAATTGTGCTACAACATTGTTGTGGGACTTACCGTCTAATGAGACTGACTCTTTGCAGTTTTTGAAAAGTAAAGACTTGTTACATGACGAAAGAAAATGTGAAAATGATCATGTCAAGAACCTATATTTTGGAAATGAATATCAGTTTTGTAAGTGAAATAAATGTGTATAGAAATTAGGCATTAGAGTTGGTACTTGGTTTGAAGGTAGTAAAATTCCCTTTACTACAGCTGTTCTGTTTATGTACTGTTGGTATGAGGAATTTACTTCTATTGATGTTTGTAAACGTCAGTTATGACTTGTCGACAAAACAATTGATTGGAATAATTATACGAGGGAATTGTGGATTGATGCAGTAGAAAAGCGAAATATAGACAAAATTGGCGGTGTTGGAACAACAGTTGAAATAGATGAAAGCCTAGTTACTAAAAGAAAAAATAACAAAGCGAATTTTGCCTCCGCATTATTGGTTTGTGTCGAGAAACAAAATGCTTGCTTTTTACGCAAGGTACCAGACTGAACAGTTCAAACATTAATGACATCTATATTGAAACATATTGAGTCAGGTTTTATAATAATATGTGACTTTTTTAAAGGTTATAAAACAGAAGAACTTAACAGGACCAGCTTTGCACATTTTAAGGATCATAAATATAACTTTATAGATCCTAATACCAGCGCTAACACACAACATGTAGACAGAATGTAAGGTTTTGCAAACTGGCGAAATAAAAAATACTGTGGTATTGCTCAACATCTTTTTGATACATATTTGTCTGAATTCATGTGGCAGTCAGCAGTGAAAGCGTAAGGTGGCGATCATTTCGAGACACCTTACTGGCTGCCGTCACAAAATTCATGCCGCTGTCAAAACCATCATCCTTTTTGTAATTTTTGATAAATAAAATGTTTGAACCTCGAAGTTTGTCTAATCTTTGTACTAAAATTGGTATTTATGTATTAAATTAGCTATTTAACTATATAATAATATAATTTATTTCACTGGTCTGTGTATTATACTTACGTATTCATAAGTACTCACTTTTTCATGTAGTCTTGGGTTTGCCATCTCTCTTTCACCTTTCCTTCAAGTCTTTCTTGACCAACTCTTGCTCTCTGACAGGGCATTCAAGTAGGTCTTTATTTTGTTCTTTTCTTCCTTTAAAAGGTGATGATGACCATGAGGTTTTACCATTTTAAACAATAAGAAAAAAATAATGTCACAAACTATATGTACAGTAACACTATTGTTTCTTGATATACAAGTGAAGTATTTTTGTGCTAGCTAACAGCTGGATCTGACATCAAGATTGTCTGCTGAGAAGACCTCTGAGTGTTTCCATAGTAACAGTTTCCAAATTAAAAATTCTACAATAAAGGTAACTGGAACCTAAAACAAACTTTAAGCTAAATATCTTTGCCTTGTCTAGATAACAGGAAGGGAACATGTTGGTCTCGTCTGGTCGCTGGTCGTTGTGAAAACAATCTACCACGTCTTACACTAAAGTCTGAATGCTGCTGTTCTATCGGCCTGGCTTGGGGAAGTCCGTGTGAACTGTGTAATCATCACGAATGTGATTGCTCTAAAGGATATGCTAAGGTTAGATATATATATATATATATATATATATAGTATAAGTTTTTCGTTAAAATATTATCTTCTTTGTCTGAATCAAAACAAAATGGTGGTCTTTCAAATCAAATATGAATTTTGTATAACTTGACTTTTTTTTTATTCATTACAAATTATCTGATGATATCTGAAATGAATCAATTATTGAAACAGCAATGAATTAATTAATGTTTTCATTTTTTAATTTCATTGATTACAGCCGTTGACAGATTACTTTGTATGGCGAAGTCCATAACAGTACATTCATTACAAAACAAACAAATGGAATCAACAATAACAAATCAAGTTTGAGTCAATGTGTGAGAATTGGCGTAGATCTGTTGAAATAAAATAAAAATTATCACAATCAACAAATAACCAAATTTATGGTCTAATTATAGAAAACATTTGTATATAAATGTAGAAATTACAAATTAGAACTATCTCTTAGATTTAACAAAAACAGTTTGCATTAAGAAAATACTACAGAGCTACATTTTTGCATTGCTATGTAACTATTCTTTAGTAGAATCTTGATGGGTTAAACAAAATTGAATAAAAATTGTGAACTGTAGAGGGTTTACTAACATAATATGTCTGATGTTAGGATTTGGGATTTAAAGTTAAGTGTGAATGTAACAGATAAATATTCCAAGTCCAATCGATAGACACCAGAGCATAAAGAATCATTATGACTGAGTACAAAAAGTTGGGTAATTGCTTGGATTGCAACATACTAACAAGTGACTAAAAGTATATAAAGCCAAGGTTGGTAGAAAATCGAGGTCAAACTTAGGAGTTATTGATGGTCAGTTGTCAGTGGCTGGAGTTGGCACGAGGTTGCCTGGAGGTCAGTTGGTAACAGGAGAGATTGAAACAGTAGGATCTCTAGCAGAATGTGACCAGGGTATTGTCACAGCATAAGATTGCTAATCAAAGAAAATTCTTTAAGAGGGATCAATACCATTGCCTGGAGGTCAGTTGGTAACAGGAGAGATTGAAACAGTAGGATCTCTAGCAGAATGTGACCAGGGTATTGTCACAGCATAAGATTGCTAATCAAAGAAAATTCTTTAAGAGGGATCAATACCATTGCCTGGAGGTCAGTTGGTAACAGGAGAGATTGAAACAGTAGGATCTCTGGCAGAATGTGACCAGGTTATTGTCACAGCATAAGATTGCTAATCAAAGAAAATTCTTTAAGAGGGATCAATACCATTGCCTGGAGGTCAGTTGGTAACAGGAGAGATTGAAACAGTAGGATCTCTAGCAGAATGTGACCAGGGTATTGTCACAGCATAAGATTGCTAATCAAAGAAAATTCTTTAAGAGGGATCAATACCGTTGCCTGGAGGTCAGTTGGTAACAGGAGAGATTGAAACAGTAGGATCTCTGGCAGAATGTGACCAGGGTATTGTCACAGCATGAGATTGCTAATCAAAGAAAATTCTTTAAGAGAATATATATTCTGTCATAATCATTGGGGTAGTTCTGGAACGAAAGCTTAGGATATTTAACTTGTAAATGAGTTTAATGTTGAATGTTGATCTTTAGAGATAATAATAATAATAAATTAGAGATGTTTTACGTGTATTAGTGTCATTAATAATAATAAATTAAAGAAATTGTTAGTACAAATATTTTTAGCACTGAATCACTGATTGCTTAAATCATTTAATTTTGAACCCGAATCCTAATACTGCATTCCCATGGGAAAGATCAAAATATCTAGAATTTCTAATTGCTATATTGGAATCTACCTAAAAGTAAATGAAATATTTAAACATAAAATTTCATGTTTGGTATTTAAAAGTAACTCACATAAATAGTTAAAATATTTATACTATTTAAATTGTGTTGAATACAAATATTTTTTATCAACAGGTTGACGGTAAAACTTGCACTGACATCAACGAGTGTGACTTGAACGCAGGAGTGTGTCGTGGCGGAGGTACGTGTGTTAATACAGATGGATCATTTACATGCGTCTGTCCACCTGGTCTCACTCTTGACTCTTCAGGTAACTTTTTAACTTAACCACAATTATAGTTATGTTAGGTTAGTGCGTATTAAAATTAGTATTGTGATGGCACAAAATTCAATTTAAAAAAATTAATTTACGTTTTAATGGCATAGTATCAGAAAGTTTTTTGAACCAGTTATCTGTTAGTATTTTATCTAGAAGTGTTTCTGAAACAAGTTTATTAGCCAAAGTAAAAAGTTTAATTTTCAATACTATCTGTAGATGTTGAAAAATTAATGAACTTAAAAAACTTTAATCCAAATGTTAAATCGTATTAAAAGTAAGTCAATCTTATTGAAACAAATTCTAAAAAATAATTGAGTTTTTGAGACAAACAAAACATGATTGAGATTGAGAAAAAAAGGGAAAAAAAACTTACTTTAACAACAAACTAAACAAAAGAAATAAATTGACATATGACATAATAATACATTACTTAAAGTTAAAATACAAAAAAGAGAGAAAAAACCAAAACAATATTACTTCTAAATTCTAAACAAAAAACAACTTAAGATAAACAAAAACAAAAATATACGGAATGAAATAATGCAGCCTCCATGGGTCTGCCCGTAAATATATAAATATTTATTGTGAAGAGACGTGTTTCGGCTCTTAGCACCATCATCAGACACCAAAAATGTACTTATTCTAATCTATGTCTAGGAACAATGTGTTTGGATGTGCGACAAGAGAGCTGCTTTACTGAATTCAGACACGGAGCAGGGACGGGAGTATTTGAAGGTGTCTACCCTCGTAACTTGTGTTGCTGTTCAGGCATTGGTAAAGCTTGGGGAGGCCCTTCTGAAGGCAATAAGTGTGAAGCATGTCCTAGACAAGGGACGGATCCTCATGTTGAACTATGCCCTAAGGTAAGAAGGCTTTGTTCATTATTATAAATAGCTAGGCCAACGCTGTTGCAAGATCGCTAAATATACTATATATTTTTAAAAGCTGTAAGCATGGGACATCCTCCAACCAATAAATAATAAAATTAAAATTATAAATGAGTAACATTTAATAAATAATAAAGTTAAGATTGTTAATGAGTGACATTTCAATAAATAATTTAATGGAAATTAATAAATGAGTGATATTTAAAAACAATAAATAATGAACATTGTACCAAACAAAATCAAAGTGAATAACAATAAATCTTATTAGAACATTAAAAAAATATAAAAGCGGGGTGTAGAAAGATTAACAGAAAACCACTGAATCCTTCTCAGACGGAATACAATAGAAAGACAGACTCTCATTGGTCAATAGCGATAAAATGGTGGGAGGGGAGTGAAATTTCCGTTTGTGTTGGGTTTTGTTAGCCAGAGAGCATGAGTCTCAAGAAAACCAGCGAATCAACTGGATGTCATGGAGAAGTCATCGTCCAGCGTCTTCGAAGGAGAAGCCATACCAAGTTTCATTTTGTGAGCATGGGGACAAAGGACTGTGAAAAGTGTTTCTCAAAATGGTAGAGTGCTTAAAGAAATATTAAGTGTAAAACACCGAACAATATGAAGGTAAAGAATTAAAAAATAATAAATCCTTATAATAATAATTTCCAAGAAGACATTTTGATTTTGAACAATATAGAAACTAGCTTCAATGATTAATGAAAGAGACTTAACAATGGCTTTTAATATTGTAGATTAATTTAGGTTAAGCAACAAATGTATGTAATGTCAAAAAGCGTTATTATAATTACAGGAGATTATTTCAAATCTCTCAACATGTGTAACTAAATTTTATTAGAATACATCCTACCATTTAACGTTCCACAGATAGCCGGCTTGGTAAGTACAGATTTTAGTCAGAACCTTGTCTTAAATAAATACTTAATGAACAAAGTGATCAATAACTAATTACTAAATTTGAAGAATTCTTTTGTAACTTGGTCAGCAAGACTGACACAAAGATAGATCCGTTACAAAGCTAATATGTACCTCAACAATAAAGAATTGTATTGATAGAAATTTATTAAAAAAACAACTACTGGAAAATAAAAACAAATTATAATAAACAAAAAAGTTGAATCTTATGATTTTGAGAATTTTTTAATATTAGGTATGGTAAAATAAAATTGTGAATATTTTTAGAGTTACTTTATAGCTTGTAAGAAGACCAGGATAAAAGCCCCCTTGTTGCACTCATTGTGATAAAAGCCCCTTGTAAAGGAGTCCATACGTCAAAGTGATTTTCTTTCGAGAAAACAAAATCACAAGAAAATTTTACAATGCTTACCTCTGCTTGACGGAAAGTTTGTACCTTTTGAAACCAAAATACCGCTAATCTCAGATTTTAGGAACTAATTATAACTGTGATGAAGAGAATATTTAACAAATTTATCAAATACATGTGGAATAACTATTTCTATCATTACTAACAATCTCCTTGAACCCAGTGCATTGTATTAGTTTGAAATGAATTCTGAAGTCAAGTGTGTATTTGCTAATCAGCTGTCTCAATCTCAACTGTAAGGCGCTAAACATGAAGAACTTTCTCTCTTTTACACAGTTTTTAAAGTATTGTTATTGTGTTTTGGAAAGATAAGTGAATCATTTCGTTTAAATTATGTGTAAAGATTGTTTTGTCATTTTGTGAGTTTTTAAAATATAAGCGAACGTGTATTTATAGGTTAGTTTTTTAATTACTTTTGTTTACAATTCTCTTAAGTTTTTTTTTTTTTTTTTTTTAGTAAATTCAGTATTTTTAGTGGCAGAGTCTTATAGTGGCTCATGTTATAAATGAAATATAAATATTTGAATGAACAGTTGCAAGCGCTTACTAAAATCTCCCCCGTTGGGGATGTAAATACATAAATATTTTTTTCATAGATAATGTCCATAGTTAATTTTGACTAACAAGTATCAAACTGACATTTTTGTTGAATAGTTTTGGTGATTAGTGAGTAAAAAAATTTTTTTTATGGGTTTAGTAAATGATGCAGCTTTGAGTAGGGAATATGGATCTTTGAACATCGAGAAACTAACTGAAGCTTTTTAGTAATACGAACCTTTACACAAAAACATCTTCAATTCCTGTTCTCCAATTCCATCTATAAAATTAATGTCCAGACTCACATCATTTCCTATTCCTCTTTCCGGGCATCAAACACTTAGTAGTATGGTTATTTGATCGTTAGTAATTTGCATATATCAAATGGATTTATTACAATGGACTCTAATCTACTAACTTTTATAAATTTAACCAAATCTGTTTCATTATATAACTTAAATAATTCCAAATTGTATCTTCTTCTCCATTGAACATTTCCAACCTTTGTTTCAGATATATCCAGTGTACTATCATTACAGATCTTGTTACTTCTGGTATTTCTAAGTTTTAAGACATGTAAATGGCATCGAAGCATACCCAGTAATTCACTTAATTTTGCGATTTTCCCAGAATTGTTACTAAATAACCCGAAAACTTTGTTTTTATTTATTTTTTACATTAAATGTTGTTATCTATATTATCATAAAAAATGAAACAATTGATGATAATCCAGCACTTTATTAAAAAATAAAAATTGTTCAAAATTTTGTAAACAGAATATTTATCAATATGTTGATAACATTACTACTATAAAACAGCTAATACCTAAGAGTAAAAGTACATATCAAATAAGTTTATACATGAAAACAAAAAATCTTTAGTCCTAAATGTCTTCTTTTGTACAGTATAATTTGAAATCTTAATTCAGACATAAACTGCTTCACTTAGGTTAGTCATACAGAGAAGGATAACGCATCAATATAAACAAAAAATTGTATAAACCATATGTGGCTCCTAAAACGATAAAATGAAGATGATTTACTAATGTCATGAGGAAAAAAAAAATAGGGTGTCATACTATGTACATAGTACGCCGGCACCACGCAAAGTGTTTCTGTTTCTTGATATTAAGTGTGACTTGAAATGTGTCCTGAATCCATAAAAATATTAAAGATTAATAAAACTACGAGGTGGATAAAAAAATACGGTGAATGAATTTTTATAACAGCAACTGCTGATGGTACATCCATTTGAAGTTCAATAACCCAGATAGTCAGTGTTAAGTTTGAACAAGTTGCGACTTGTCAGTCCCCTTCCAGATTCTGAAAAGTGAAGTCGTGTTTACCGTATCTGTGGTGCATCATGGATTTTGAACAACGTGTTAGTGTGTTTTGTTTTAAGTTTCAAAAAAGTGCCAAAGAAGCTCATGAAATGTTAAAATTAGTTTATGGTGATTATGTCATGACTCTGAAACACTGTTTGGAAGTGGTATGAGCAATTTAAAAGCGGAAATGAGTTGATTGAAGACGAAAAACTGTCAGGACGTCCTTCAACCTCAAAAACAGACAAAAATTGTTCATTCAAACAGGTGATTGAGAGCTTACCAATGAACTGAACAGCATGTACAGGTCCGTGCAAAGCATTGTAACTGATAATTTGCAAATGAGACAAGTAAGTGGAAATTTGTTCCCAAACTTTTGACTGATGAACAGAACGAAAATCGTATGTCAATTTGCATGGAATTGAAGAATCTTTTTTAAAGGAGATCCAGACTTCATGCCCAATATTATAACTGGAGATGAAAGTTGGGTGTATGGATATGTTTTTGAGACGAAAATTTAGAGTTCCCAATGGAAAACGAGTGGCTCTCCTAGCCCTTAAAAGTCAGTCGAACGTTAAGTCATGCTCATTGTTTTTTTTATAATGAGTGCATAGTCTGATCAGAGTTCGTTCAAAGGAGAAGAACTGTAAACTGTGAATATTACAAGAGGGTACTGTAACGTTTGCGAATTGATGTACGAAGAAAGAGACCAGAAAAATGGTTCAATGGCTTTCTCCTTCATCACGAAAATGTGCCGTACCACACCTTGTTTCTGATCCATTAGTTTTTTACCAAAAATAATGTTCCTGTCTGTCTACCTTACTCTCTGGATTTATCACCATGCAACTTCTGGCTATTCCCCAAAATAAAAACTGTGTTAAAAAGGAAACGTTTTGACACCATTCCCAACATTAAGAGGTCCACGACAGAGGAGCTAAAAACCCTTCCAGAAATGCTTCTAGTCATGGAATCAACGTTGGGATGAGTGCATCACTAGCCGAGGAGAGTACTTTGAATGATATTAACTCAAATTTTATGTAACCTTATTATTTTATTTTGTAATAAAATAATTCACCATATTTTTTTTTATCACACCTTGTAGTTCGCTTCAAAATCATTTTTCTTTATTTGTATCTTTATAGGTTGTTCTACAGTAATATTCTTGTTTGTAATTTTGTGTGTGTTTTCAGGGAACTGGATTTATAGAGAGGAAAGACATAAATGAGTGCACAGAGTTCCCAGGAATGTGTAGCAATGGGCGTTGTAAGAATACAATTGGTGGGTTTAGTTGCCGTTGTAATCAAGGCTATGCTCTTGATGAAAATGGAATTAAATGTATCGGTGAGTATGATTAGTCGTTCATTAACACAAGAAAACAGATTTTGTGTTAAGACTTCTATACCAAAACTAAAACTATTTGGTTTTCTCTTTTACTAAAACATTGAACGATATATACAATCAATAACAGTGTGAAATAAAATTTAACGAGAATGTTTAATTCAATAATTTATGTATGCAGCTAAATTTTGTAGAAAAAATTCTTTAAAAGTAGAAAAGCACTACCAAACAAGTTTGACTGTTTGAAATATACAGGAAAATATATTTTTTAAATTATTTTATTATTTTTCTGCTTATGAATTTCTTTTGAAAGAAAAGTAGTTTTAAAAAGGGCGTCATGAATTATTTGTAACATTTTTTTTTTTTTGTAAGGGGTATTAAGTTAAATCTGGCTTTATAGTGTTGTAACTCTTTTACACGAAATTTTTTTTAAGTTATTCATGCGATTTTATCCATTCAATCTCTTTCTTTTATTATAATATAAAACCTTGTTTTCTGTAATCTCTTGATAAAAGAAACAAATAAATCTGTCAAAGTATTGGTAAGTTTTATTTGGATAGCAAACTTAGTTGGGGAGCCTCAAATATCAAATTTTGTAAAAGGCTATCACGGGTAATTACTATGAGAAATGATTATATCAGTAAAAAAACCTCATGGACTATACTATTTGAAGTAATTATCAAAGAGAGAAAGGGTATTGACAGAGACTGGTCTCCAATACACAATAGTATAAAATACTATACTGACTGATCTTGGACTAACTTCTGTGCAGGTGCAGGTATATAAAGTAAAACAACTTTTATAGCTTTAGGAAAATATGCAACTGTATTCCAAGCAGAAGTCATGGCAATACTGGAATGTGCACAACTGTGCCTAGCTAAAGGATATACCAATGAGCATATCATTATCAGGTTGGACAGTTAGGTTGCTATATGTCTATAAGCCCACACAAACACTACTCATCACTAGTGTGGGATTGTCACCAAACCTTCCTAGTTACGACATGTAAGAGCTATTACTACCAGCAATATAAGTTATTTAATAAAATTACCTGCGCATATTAGAACTTTGTCAGAAAAAACATTTCAAACTGTTATTGCAAAGTGGCTAAAACAAAAGATTTTCTATTCTATAAATTAAACATGATATCTCTTTGTTGTATAATGCAATATGATGTAGCTGTAATATAACTTAACTTTTATTTATTTATTTCATCACTTTTTGTTTATTACACACATGAAACATGTGACATGTTATGGGATTTCATAAATATTTTATATAATAGCAGGTACTAGAATAAAATGTAGATATACATAAAATAACACATAGGTTTTACCGAAACAATACAGCAAATTAAAATATCTTCAAACAATAATCTCTTCCCGACACCTGCAGACTGAGTTTAGGTACTTCTGTAAAGGTATTCTCTGACAGAGTAAAAAGCATAGAACTTGAAACTCTGCATAGAACTTATGTTTTTCATATTTTTTGGAAGTGTGTTGAACAACTTTATACCAAAATCTGTGGACAGGATATTGAACAAGTTTTTTAGGGATAAGGTATTCGTGATGGTGTTGATTGATTTCAAATATATTCTGATTGCTTTTAAAGAAAATTAAAGTTTTATAAATACAAGGAAAAGTTAAAATATTGTGTTTGTTGAAAAAAAGGTATACAAGATTGATTATAATTTAGATGAAACATTGAGTGTGCAATTCTTTTTGTAAATATTTTGATTGATTCAACTGCGTTCCCCATAATGTCACCCCATATTTTGTGTGAAATTTTACATAAGAAAAATAAATGGCTTTAATTACTTTTAAACTAGTCACTGAGGAAATCATTTTGAGAGCAAAGCAAACCGACGCTAGTAACTTAGCTAAACCTGAAACATGACTTTTCCAATTCAAATTTTCGTCTAAGGTATTGCCCAGAAATTTAACATTATGTTTTGGACTATTTCCTTACCTTTCATTATATATAATTTAGGATTAGATTGTAGACTAAAATAAATAAATTTTGTTTTTGTCACGTTCAGTCTTAAGAAGTTGTTTACACAGAACCAATCATCCGGCATAGACATGACTAACTATGTTGTCTATTATATGTCAAATATTTAATGACAATAAAGCTATTATTATTTCTAAAGGGTTCAGCGGGTACTTAACCGCATGATCTCATGGACATTAATAATCTTGTACACTTTTGATCATTTTTCGCAAAAACTAACACTAGATAATTTATTCATACAATTTTTATAAAAACAAAATACAAACTTAGTATTTAAATTATCCTTTAATATTAATTGACTTAGCTCAATTTATAAAAAGTCATTTGTTGCGCCACCTGATATCTCACACAAATGAATGTTACTTCTAAGTTTATTTTAGTTTTATTAATTGCGTTTTACATAACAAGTTCGTCCATTTTTATTGTTTTTCACTAATACTTGATCATTTCACTTGTGCAATATGGGCGTTGAGTTCTTTATATAGACCACTACTTCAATACATGACCACTTGAGTCTCAGATCTAATGACGATTAATTAAAACAATGGTGAAGGAAGTAATATCTCTTCAACTTTGGTCTCATTGATTGTAGTTTTCATCTCTCTTGATTGTTGATTAATTCTTGAAGCCTCTGACATCATAGAAATAAATATTTTCATAACGTTACTATCTTAGACACACAGATACCTTAAAAGTTCTGTCTATCTACCAACACTGAATATTTTATCTGTCAAAATTATCTTTTACTGTTCACATAACACAAATGAAATTTTAGTAAAATTTATTCAATTCTCTCTTTTTAAACTAATTTTCATACACAAAATCGAAGTGAGAGTCTCATAAGAATTTTACATTACATATTAGACATTACAACAAAATGAATTGTAATTGTTTTTAATCTAGGCTAAACCTAACGTTTTAGAGATTCTTCCAACGATGACAACCTAACATACCTTCTGGACCACAGATAAAAATAGCAAACAATTTGAGTTACTATAATAATATGTATATATAAATAAACCAAATTTAACACTATTACATATTTTTATTGTTGTTAAGTATGATATAGGCTTAGGATGGAAGAGGTGAGCCTGGTCGGGGAACAGTGGTAGTGGCTTTGTCAGGGTAGATTGTGGCGAGAAGAAGTACCCTTATGGTGAATGTTGTTAGAGGAATCTCAGAAGGAGAGCTAAGATCAGTATAGGGCAAGTTGGAGGTCATAAAGCAAGTTGTGAAAATCTTGTGGATTTTAGAATGACTAAATGCTAATCAGAGGCAAGCTACAATTTACAAGTAATTTCGAAACTTGACTCGCAGTAGATAATGTTGGAGAAAATGTAAGTTTGAAGTTGGCAAGTCTGTGAACCAATCAGAAGTTAGTGTTTGTGGGAGATTGTGGACTTGGCTCACAGTAAATGTCGGAGAATGTTGTGTGATTTTCTCCGATTGTTTTAACAGAGCTATGTAGTGTTTGGGGAGAGATGTTGTTAATTTTCCCAGACAAAGTCTTATCTAGAGATGTGATCCTTTTGCAAGTTTCTTCTTGACAAACCGAGATGAGTTTAGTTCAGGTTTTATCAACTACTTACTAACTTTATCTTATAATATGACCATAAAATTATTGTTTAAATAAATAACATTGAACCCAAAGTCTTGGTGGGGACAGATGCATATTTGCAAATATTATATAGAAAATTCAATTTTAACTCACGGTCAGTTGATAGCCTTTAACACACAAATTTAAAGTAACAAACCCTGTGTGTAAAAAGGTTACATACAATCGTTGCATACACTACTTTATCTGCAACTGTTTCAAATTGGAAAATACATAGAGTAACTGAAAATAAGAAATTCTTTTTATCAAGGAGATACTTGAAACTCCACCTGATTATAACAGTGCTAAATAAATTCTTAAAACATTTATTAATATACATTGAAGATAATATACAAGACAAATTATTTAGACAAATCAATTTTATTTATTATTGTATGCTTTTTGTACACGTTTTGAATGGTCCAATTATTAAAATATACATTTGGAAACAGGCCTACGCACAACAAAATTCAATGTTAGATAAATAAGTTAGGTTAGAAATAACAAACGGTATGACAAATGAAGATAAGCTGATTTAATAACCTCAGAAATGGAGTTGTAAACCTTGACTTTCTTTTGGTTATTATTAGACGGTTTTGAGCTACCATTGGTTGAAAATTTGTATTGTAATGAAAAAATTGTACCGTTAACTTATGCTTTGCTATGTTTCTAAATATTCTAATTTGTTGTAGATATTGACGAATGCAATATAATGCATGGAGTGTGTGGAGATGGAACTTGTAAGAACATTCCTGGAAGTTTTGATTGTGATTGCAAAGACGGTTATGAAAGTTCATCTATGATGCAAATTTGTACTGGTAAGAATATATACAGTTGTAAATAAAATGGAAGATTCTTCATTTTTGGTTATGTTATTATATGAAAAATTTGCATATAGTCGTACTAAAATGTCTTGAGTGATATTAGTTAGGTATTTAATTATTATTTTTTGGCCAGGGGGAACGGTATGATTCTTTTGATTAAAACACACCAACAGCTTGCTATAAATTGGCAAACAAAAATTGTATATTTATAGGGTTAAAATTCAGTTTCTTAAAGATAACTCATTTATTGTTGTAGATTGTATATTGTGGTAAAATAATGTACAAGAAGACATTGTAGAGACTTACCAGCTATAAAACTTATTCTCTAAAAAAAGTTATGAAAAATGTTGCGCAAATATATCTCCCAAAATGTCAAACATAATGTATTAGTTACAGTCTCCACAAAAATGCCAGTTTGGTTGTTGTTTGTAAAAAAAAAAAAAAAAAATTTAAATCATTTTTAGTTTGTTATAAATAGCCTTTTTTCATAATTAACTCATCTGATTTTGATAAAATCATGGTGGAATATGAAAACTAATAACTCAAACCAGTGTGTCAAAAAAATTATGAATCGTTAATAATTGTAAAAATTTTTAAAGTACTTGCATCTTAAAAAGTTGACTTTGATCAATTACTACTAGGCCTAGAGTATATGAGTGCAGGATTGGTTTAAGATCATGTCACAGTTTCATTCTGCAAAGTAAAGTGCCTAAAATGTTATTTTGTGTTTCACGCATGTGTACATGGTAGAAAATTTATTAAATTTTATTATGATTTTCAAACAAACAATGTGGTTTATTATTGGTTAACCCTTCAACGCAGGAGAATTTAGTAACTACTGTTGATTTAAATATTTGTATTTCATTTATAACATGAACCATTATATGACCCCCCCCCCCAACAACTAAAAACACTTTGAATTTACTGAAAAACTATTAAAAGAATTATAAACAAAAGTAATACAAATAGTAACAGAAGAAAAGTCCTTGATAGAAGAAATACTATATAGATGAATTCAAAGGACAACCATCTATTGAATGACAAAAGGGATTGTGATGTGTATGATGTTGATATATGATGTCCTCATGAAAAAGGTGATATCACTGTATCACAAAGAAATTTCTGAAGTTGGTAATAGTTAGGAATAGAATAAAATACAGGAGGAATTTCTAGAGGAAGCACAGGCATTGGTAAGCAGGAAAATGTGAAAGGACAAGTGGCAACATAGCAAGAACAATCTCAGGAGAGATGCAATTACTAATTTTCATCTCAGTACTGGGCATGATTGTTTGGTTGCTCACTTGTGTGAAATTGGACTTCTAACTATAAATAAGGAACATCTTGAATGTCCTGTGGTGATTAACAGAGATTCTAAAAAACACGGGCAAACAATAAATATTCTATAAAATTTATTGGAATTTCAGAAGACTAAAATTTTTTGTCTACCAAAAGAAAACAACAACTTATTTACAATAAATATTTCTAATTTTTTTAAAATATAAAACAATTACAAATTAATAAAGGAAATTTTAAAAAATATTCACAAAGGTTATTTTCAAATAGGTAATTTCATTTAGAATATATCAACTAGTTTAACATTTTGGGGATTATAAATGTCACATGGTTGCAAGATAGCCAATGCTTATAAGTATAACCTATGAATTATTTAAATCTTAAAGAACTGGTCAAATGCCATGAGTTGAATTAGTAGCCATCTCAGTATTATATGAAATGTTTCAGATATCAACGAATGTGATAGAACCTCTGGACTCTGCCGAGGTGGGACTTGCCAAAACATACCTGGAAGTTTCAAATGTATCTGCCCATCTGGTCATGAGTTAGCTGCGGACAAACAGTCATGCAAAGGTATTTGGAAATAATAGTTTTTTTTTTTTTTTAATCTGAAAAGTATTGTTTGCAATTTTTTTGTATATTGAAATTAATAAAATTGGTTTATCTTTTATTTTCTTGTTCCATAGAAAGTATTTTAAAAGAAAAATGTTTAATGTTTAGATTTTTGTAGATATATTTGTTTTGCATCTCTGTTATAAAATAGGCTGTTTGGTGTTCATTAAATAACAATCGGTGGTTCAGTTAACTTTACTTTTAATATTTCCAATCAAAATTAAAAACAATTTAATACATAGTTTGGTACATTGGTTATTTAACGATTTAAAACAATACAATTGGTTTTATATGCGTATGTTTATAATGTACTAATATATTTGATTATCGCTGATTCAAGTGCCCAACTTAATACAAAGGTTTCAATACACAATAGTGCTTCTATCGCTTAATTTAATTACAAGGATTTTATTTCTATTTTTCATTACTGTTGAGACCGATGGTTCTTGGTGGAATTCCATGTTTAAAGATAATAAAACACAATTTTTTATTTTGTACGATCCACTTTTTATTAGTCTAGCCGACCAATGGTTTCGCCTGCTAAGGCATTGACGAGGCTGTATTACAGACTCTATTACAGACTCTGCAGTCTGGAATACAGCCTCGTCAATGCCTTAGCAGGCGAAACCATTGGTCGGCTAGACTAATAAAATGTGGATAGTACAAAATAAAAGATTGTGTTTTATTATCTTTTATTTCTATCTTTAACTCAGAGTGAAAACAATGTTTTGACAAGAAGTTAATTTAGATCAGTTAAACTCTCTGTGTATAGGCTGAAAGTTAACATAGGAGCAAAATACACACAAACTTCATCTCCTCTGTTGCTGGAGCTCAACCGTGATCCTTGCATGTCCATGTTTCCTGCAGAACCCAACGATATCGATGCCATCCTAAGCAATATGTGACGGTCTTGCTTTCTTCTTGCAACCTCACTGATTGATTGACCTACCGGCAACTCTGACCACCAACAACTTGATAACTTTCTGCTGTCTGATGGCTTATATATCTTTCAGCAATGTGTGTCTTGTTTGATGGTTTCCTAATTTTTTACTTGATGCAACTTGTTTATGCTCTGGTAACTGTCCTGGGACTTAGAATGAAACTTAACTATCTAACCCAACCCTAATATTTAATTCCTAAAATCCCCATGAATTAAAAAAAAAAAATGTTTTTTTACAAAACGTCTATATATCCATCAGCATTAATTTATCAGCAATTGATTACAGTCAAAATTTGTACTTAGTGGCTTCTAATTATGTTCATAAAATACATTAACTGTAAATACAAATGTGTAAGTGGCCATCATAAAAAACGCATCTATTTATCTGAATCAGTTTGAAGATGTTTAACTCATCAAACTTAACCCATCAAAACTCAAACAAAACATCATTCCTAAAAAAGCTAGTTTCAGAGTAATTCAAAGCGATTTCAATACAATTTTTTGAACTCTGCGTGGTTTGGTATAACTCAAATCAAACTTTAAATAAAAAAGAATATATAAATAGTGTATCGGAAAAAACCAAATTAAACTCTTAATGTCATTGTCTTCATCTTGTTCTTGTTTTATTTGCAATTTTCTCATAAACTATGATTTTAATAATGAGACTTAACTCATTATTGATTTAGGTTATAAACCTTCAAATTTTATATAAATTTAATTAGTATTGCTCAGGCCTATATTGAGATAGCCTCCGATGTTCATTTTGATGCTTATTGACTGATAATTCAAGAAACAGTTTTTTTTTTTTTTTGATTTTTTTATGGGGGAAGGGAGATATCAATAAATATTTTTATATTAAGGGAAGACAATTGCTTCAGCTTTGTTTTTATGTTTGGGTATGTTGCGAATTAGTACAATCTTTTTTATAATTTATTTAAGGCATTTTGATCCTTCGAAGAGGTAACTAGTTTTCCACTATTATTTTGTTACTGGCTGAAGTTAGTACAACTACCACTAGAGTGTGATTTGATATCTTCTTCTTCTTTCCTCAATGTTATGCCTCTTCATTGTTGATGCCTCATGCAATGTGTAGTTAGTTCCATCATCTTTTGAAACAATACTGTTTCTACCGGTAGGTGAGTTGTCAAACAATTTTTACTATTCTGTTGTCTATCTTATTTGTATAGTAATTATATTCACCTTTCGGTTTGCTCACCCAATCAACAATATTATCAGTTTAACATGTTATTTTTACAACCTCACATCGTTCTAGATCTAGTACGGTTTTTCCTGAGATTCTATGATGCCCTCACATCTCTGCTGTCTACAATTAGCTAGTAATTTTATAAAGTTTCTCATCTTATTACAGCTGTAATATGTAATAATAGGTAGATTTATAAATTTTGCCCTATGTTTCTGTTGTTATATGTTTTTTTTCCAAATAAACAGGTGGCCACTTTGTTATCATGATTTACTTTCTGACAAACCTCATTTCGATATTCCAATTTCTGGACATGTCAATTCCAAGGTATTTAAATGCTATAACTTGTTCGATAATATTGCTGTCTACTTCTAATTTGCATCTGACAAAATCTCTCTTTGTCCCATTTTATATTCTTTTCCCGTGCATACTTTTCTTACAATCATGTCCATATTGAAACAATGGACTTAATGAGTCACACTGTTGATGCCACTCTCAATCAGTATTGATTCAATTAATTTGTTTTTTTTTGTATTTTGTCTTGTTATGTAACAACCCTTTTAAACAAACTTACACTATTTTTTTTTTAAGTGTATTGGATAAGACCCCTAATATATTTCCTACAAAGCCCAAGAAACTAACTTTTAGGCATTATATTTAGAGGATCTGCTTGTATTACATCATATGATAGGGTTCTGTAGGTTCATCAACTCTTTTTAGTATTGATTTGAAATTAATGATTTACAACAAATATTTAATTTTCTCTTTAAATATGTGTGCAACTTGTTTAGTTTTAATTGAATTGGTTGGTACACCTCTATTGTTTAAATTTTCTATAACATCTCCGGTTGAAAACCTTACGCAAATAAAAACTGGCTTATTATGTTCAATTGACTTCTCTCTGATCTGTCTGTCATAGTCTATTATGAACTGTATAATTATTAAAACGTTTAATGATTTCAGATATTGATGAATGTTCTCGTACCAGTGGGATATGCTCCAATGGAGTCTGTGAGAATATGATGGGCACATATCAATGTGTTTGCGATGATGGCTATCAACAGACTGGAATGAAATCACATTGTGAAGGTAAGCTAGTCAATATCTGAATATAAAGTATTTAGCAGCAAGTATTATGATGAAACTTGGGCCTAGAATGTGTATTGAAATGTCCTTAGGGCATGTTTAACAAGTTGTGTATAAGTTTATATATTATTTGTATGTGACCCTCTATAGGAGTCACAATTTTCATCATTTTTTTATACATTAGACAAGTTTGTTAACTATAAAATTTGCAACATTAGAAAAAGTTTGTTAATTATAAATCTATAAAATCAGAATAAGGAAAATTAAAATTGTAACATTTGATTGTCGCCATTCCAACACTTACCGTCTCCAGTATTCTGATTTACAGTTGTATTACGAAGGCAGTTTTCTGCTATTCAGCCATTTTAAATTTTTTGACAGGATAATCCTGTAAAAATCCACAAACCAAAACAATGAAAAATAAAAACTAAGACTTTTAATAATACAGTTATTTTTACCACACTACCCTAATCTACATTTCGATGACATAGTCATCCCCCAAGAGGATTACAGTTAAACAGATATAGACTAATAATAAACCTAAAGCCAAGTGCTAAGTAATATCCCCCTCCCACTTTTTTACCTTGTCACAGGTAATTGACATGAGGATTTGGAATTTCGGCAGTGCTCCTTGAACATCAGAATTTCCTATGTAGTCAATATTTACCAATGTTTTTTGTATACTTTTTAAATTTTTCCCAAATTTGATAGTCGATGTGATCTCTGCAAATAATTTTGTTCTACTTATAGAAGGATTCCAGTTACCTAAATTTTGACTTTTTCAGGTCAGTAGGATCGAGTGTTCATTAAAATAGGTTTGTTATTAAAATCAGTAAAAATATTTAGTTTCATTTTTTTTGTGTCGTACATATAGCAACTTATTTAAAGTAATCGGTCATATTTGTTTGTTTTTCTGTAAATTAGATTATCAGACATATAAACACCAATACCTTGAGATGTTTCAAAGAAACTCCAAAATTTCTATAGCTTTCATTTTGTGTCACCAAGCTTTCTTCTTCATCTCCTGTATCTTCTTGATCACATCCATTTTCGACTGTTTTAGAATTTTCTATTATGTCTTCATTGAATTTTTTATCACCAATGAAAATTCCATTATCCGCTGGCACATGAACTTCAAAAGTTGCAAAATTACCAGTTGAATTACCAAAAATGTTCTCCGAATCCTGTTGTGCGATATTTACTTGTTCTCTGCATATTTCCACTCTGCATCTTGTTTAGGATTTCCAAGCCGAAAGCCAGCTTTCTTAAAACAGTTTGCTTCTGGTTACATTGTACCAAACCTTCCTATAGTATATCTCATTGTCATCAGGATGGATATTGAATTCGTTAATTGTGCCTTTTTTTTTAATTTTGTATTATGCCTTTTGTGTGTGTGTGTGTGTGTGAGAGAGAGAGAATTGAATTGTCTTTATTTAGGGGCGAGGTTAGGACTGTATAGTCCTCTCTACCACCTAACCCCACAATAAGAGAGAGAGAGAGAGAGAGAGAGAGAGAGAGAGAACTATCACAGCTACCTTTCCGGGCATACTCACTCGTCCTGTAAAGTACTTCTGGGGATGTTGTCCCTTGTGGGGATATCCCCACAAGGGCAAGCGGCCTAAATCAAGTTTATATGTAATATACATATACTTTTAAGCATATTAGATCGAAAAAAAAAAAAATTTTTAATATCCCCTAAAATAGCTTTTGGGACGACAGCTTTAGTTTTGAAGAGAGGCCACCAGGGCTGCGCTGAACGCAATACTCTCTCCTATAGAAGAGATTCGGGCTTTTGCCCTAGAGGTGACTTATGGGGCTCTTGAGTATGATTGGTCCATTCAAATTCGAGAGAAAAGAGCAAGTTGGTTAATGCCTTTGTGAGGATACCAAAATATTTGTATGGAAGACTGCAACGAACGTCACTATGCCTTTGGGGACATTGTTGCCAGATGGAACAGATCCAGTGTTGCCGTCAATTGCACCTTTCATAAACTTAGAGTTCAGTCCGTTTGTCCATTTCAATTTCTTAGAGGTGGTTGTATACTTGTTGCTTCTTTGCGTTATTTGAATGTGTGCAATATATATTATAAATTACATAAGTTATTCGACATTATAAATAATTACTCCATTTAAAGAGTTCTACCTTTTATATGAAATGGAAAAACTATTTATCTGTTTACGTCGAAAAGTGTTTGTATATCAGATATAAATTTGTCAGATTTTTAAATAATATATATCACTAGTTTTAAAGAACAAAATTATCTTTATTACATATTTTGTTACATCATTTATGTATGAATTAATCAATTACGAATGGTTACGTAGTAATTTATCTAGGAGACCAATTTATATTGGAAACTTTGGTTACAAACTGAAATGAAATAAAAGATGTATTAAAAATCCATAATATGGAATAGTTTTGGGTTTTTGGAATAGTAATATATTACTGTTCATATTCTTCCTAGAAACAATGTACAGTTTATGTACAGAAAAATAATAATTGTTTTAGAGTAAATTCAACAATCAATACATTTTACTTAGTACAACTTATTATAAAATTGCATTAGTTTTAATTCAACCCATCCTACTTTTACTCCTTATTTCTAAACATCCAATGAAAATGAAAATGTATTTCATTTATATTTTTAAATGATATATGAAATGTTTTTTATTCCCAGTTATTCTTGACAAGTGGTAATAGAATGTACAAATTCTCTGATTCAAAAAATGTGATGTATTTTAACTTTATACAATTAAATATTATACAGTTCAATTGGCAATGACAATAGAGGGTTGAGATGTTATTTCAAGGTTTAGAATGAAAAATTTTATAAATATGTTACACAATTATAACATATATCATGTTTATATAATTATGTTTATTTATACAAATAAATATAGTCTATAGTTCAATAGTATAGTGGATTCTTTTTATTGTTTGTTTTTAGTTATTATGGGGTTGTTATGCAACAAGGCATGGTTAATCATGTATAACTTGTGTTAACAACTGTTGATGGAATTTAATTGTGAATTCAAAAATGTTTTGATATTTCAAATCCGATCAATGGTTTTCGAGATACAAATGATTTAATAAAGTCGTGTCATCGCATTTCAATAAAATGCAAACGCTAATGTACGCGGGTTTTTAAATTGTGTATATTTTGGGAACCGTTGAATGGATGTTAACTATCTAAAGAAATTTAAATTCACAATTAAATTGTCTATAAATTGGTGTATCAGAATATTACTACAGCGATTAATAAACCAACAAAAATAGCAGTATTGTCCATACTTTTCTATCAGAAATACAGCATACAATTAACAGCTGATCAAGTACTTATAAGCGCGTAACGTACTCAACAAAAATTGATATATATTTTTAACCGTTTAATGGATTTTTGTTTTGAAAAAATATTTGAATTCACAATAAAATTATCTATAAAATCATTATGAGTAGGCTACTTGTTGTTAGGTTAATTTGTATTAAAAACCACGATAAATTGTATTTAATTCGTTTTAAGTATACATTGGCGTAAATTAATTCAAATAGCTAAACTATAATTGTCCATACATAAAAACATAAAACTGACAATTTATAGTAAATTTTATGAGGAATCCGAATCCGTTTTAAAAAATAACTTCCGATAATTAGTTTTCGATATATAAGCGTTTTTGTACTATCGCCTGCCCAATTTTTATACTCTCTGTACGAAAATCAAAACCGAGTACGCGGGTTTACTAAATTGTGTTTATTTCTAGAACCGTGGAACGGATGTTAATTACCTAAAGAAAATTGAATTCACAATTAAATTTTCTATAAATTGGTATATCAGAATATTACCAAAGAGATTAATAAACGTGAGTAATAAACCAATAAACATAGCAGTATTTAGAAATCGTTTATAATTTTGAGCGATTACTATTAACGTTCATAAATCAAAAAACATTTTATATATCATTTTCAAATTTTTGTAGGTTTTTTATATAGTCATATAGAATATTTCCTGAAAATGTTAACAAAATATATAAATAAAAAGACTAGGCCTATACAAGTTATAATTTGACGCTATTTTCAACCAAACCGATAGATGTAAACTGTTGTAAATTGTTTAATTATAATTATACTATTAGCATAGATCTGATAGTTTATAGAAAATTTAATTGTGAATTCAAAATTTTTTTGATATTTCAAATCCGTTCGGTAGTTTTCGAGATACAAATGATTTAATAAAGGCGTGTCATTGCATTTCAATAAAATTCAAACGCTAATGTACACGGGTTTACTAAATTGTGTTTATTTCGAGAACCGTAGAATGGATGTTAATTATCTAAAGAAAATTGAATTCACAATTAAATTTTCTATAAATTGGTATATCATATTACTACAGCGATTAATAAACGTATGTAATAAACCAATAATAATAGCAATATTTAGAAATCGGTTACTATTTTGCTATAAACGTTCATAAATCAAAAAAATATGTATATATCATTTTCAAATTGTTGTATGATTTTTTATATAGTCATAAAGAACATTTCCTGAAAATTTTAATAAAATCTTTATTTAATATAATCTTTATAACGAAAATTCGTTATCAAACTTCTTAAGAGTTTGAAAAAAATAATAAGTAGCGGTCCTATGATATGTACAAAACGCCGACCGCAATACAGACCGGTGTCGTATACAGCTAAAAAAAACTGTTTTTTCAGAGCTCGTTGATTCGACAGAAAAACTGTTGCGAGATTCGTCTGTCTATGGAAGTAAGGAAGGACAAAATTCTGCTGGAAGGACAAATCTAAAACAAACATCTCTGGTCGGAAATTAATCAAAATAGGCCAAAAATAGTCTTCAGATAGTATGTAGACGATACTATAGTACTTTTCTATGGCAACAATAGATAATTAAAAACTCTGATTAACTTCGTAAACACAATGCATCCAAAACTCCAATTCACGGTTGAAGTGAAACAAATAACAATTTAAACTTTTTAGACCTATCAATTTCAAAAATAAACAATAGTGTTAAGTTCAACATCTATAGAAAACCTACCACAACAAACCAGACTATACACGCTTCTTCCCATCATCCATGTCATATAAAAATGGCAGCTTACAATAATTTCGTTAACAGGCTAGCCTCAGTACCTCTAGACAAGAAGAAGTATGAACAGGAAGTAAACATAATTAAACCCATCGCAGTATACAATTGGTACAAGAGCTCAGATATCGACCAACTCATCAGGTAACATACAAATAAGAAACCCATTATTAAAAAGAAAAAGCAAACTTACGTCTCCACAGAATATGGATCAGCATTGAGTCATACTCCAAAACGTAGACTGGCTAAAGAGAGCGTAACCGTTGCTTTCAATACCTCAAACAAACTATACTATTTTTTAAATAACCCAAAAAAAGACATACATAATGACAAACACGATAAGACTGCCACATACAATATCACTTGTTATAGGCCTACAGTAATGAATGTCCGAATTTTTATATAGGACAGACTGCCCGCTCTTTCAACAAAAGTTTTAAGGAACACTTCCCTAAGAGGACTTCATATACAAACTCTGCTTTTGGTGAACATCTTATCAACAAAAACGATAAATACACAGATATCTAACCTAACATGGAGATATTGCAACAAAAGTTTGGTGTCAATTCCCAAACACGGTTACGGCTTGCCAACGTCAAAGCAAGTGCCAATTCACTCAAATATCAGCCACAAAAATATTCCCGAATTAAATATACCAACAAATAAAATAAAACGTCAATTATTGAATATATTTGGTCACATTTTCTAAAAATTAAATTAAATTCTTGGTATCTTTTAAAATTTTTAAAGTTATTACTAGAAACATGTAGTTATAATCACTGATCATACCTGAACAAAGGCTACATAATGAAACAATGGTAGGCCTATCAGTCGTGAAATTAAATTCAAGTTCGGGATGTTGGGGTATTCGGTAACGTAGGCTACTCAACATTATTTATATATATTTTTAACCGTTTGATGGATTTTTGTTTTGAAAAAATATTTGAATTCACAATAAAATTTTCTATAAAATCTTTATTAGTAGGCTACTAGTTGTTAGGTTAACTTGTATTAAAAACCATGATGAATTGTATATTTTAAATATGCATTGGCGTAAATTAATTCAAAAAGTTAAACTATAATTGTCCGTACATATAAACATAAAATTTATAATTTATAGTATTTTTTATGAGGAATCCAAATCCGTTTTAAAAAATAAGCGTTTTTGTACTATCGCGTACCCAATTTGTATACTCTCTGTACGAAAATCAAAACAGAATACGTTGGTTTACTAAATTGTGTTTATTTCGAGAACCGTTAAACGGATGGTAATTATCTAAAAAAAAATTGAATTCACAATTCTATACATTTTATATAATTTGGTATATCAGAATATAACTACAGCGATTAATAAACGTATGTAGCCTAATAAACCAATAAAAATAGCAGTATTTAGAAATCGTTTACATTTTTGCTATACACGTTCATAAATCAAAACATTGTGTATATATCATTTTCAAATTTTTGTATGATTTTTATATAGTCATATAGAACATTTCCTGAAAATTTTAACAAAATCTATAAATAAATAGACTAGGCCTATACAAGTTATAATTTGACACTATTTTCAACCAGACCGATAGCGGTAAATGGTTGTAAATTGTTTAATTATTATTAGTCTAGATATGATAGTTATAGAAGTCTAGCTTTGATAGTTTATAGAAAATTTAATTGTGAATTCAAAAATGTTTTGATATTTCAAATCCGTTGGGTGGTTTTCGAGATGCAAATGATTTAAAAAAGGCGTATCGTCGCATTTCAATAAAGTTCACAAAAAGTTTAGGTTACTTTATTTATTTGAAAATTTATTTATATATTTTATGAAATTTATTTCAATGTTGTTTTGAAGAAATTTGTTTTTTCGTTGTAAAGTAATTAAATTTTATTGTATCTTGATGAAATTTTCACAACATGTACGTATATATTTTGTTGTCATAATTATTAAATTTTATTTAATTTTGTTAATTAGTTAAGAGAAATTGTTTTTTTTTGTTGTAAATCAATAAAATTTTACTATATCTTGATGATTTTTTCACAAAATGTGTATAAATATATTAGTAAGAAGTGTGGTAAATTTTGTTTAAATCTCTCAATTCGTTTAAAAAATATATATCGAAATAGACGATGATTTGTATATATATATATATATATATATATATATATATATATATATATATTTAAACGAATAAACAGATTTAAATAAATTTTAACACATCTATTAATTAATATTTGTACACATTTGGTGAAAATTTCATCAAGATACAATAAAATTTAATTACTTTACAACGAAAAAACTAATTTCTTCGCTACTTTTAACAACATTGAAGTAGATTTTAACAAGTAACCTAAACTTTTTGTGAAATAATGACAAATTTGTACATGGTTTTATTAAATTGTTACTAAAAATCCCCATAAGAAATACATAGTAAAATATATTTGTTGGTATATTTTTTTGGTTAATATACATTTAAGTTTGATTTGTCTCTCAGTGCAAAGCCGGATCGGGCCAGCTATATATACTATGTGGGCCATTCCGATCCCACAGAAACTAAAGACGCACGATGGGTATTTCGAGCAAAAAAAACTGCGAAAATTGATAACGCAAACCATCATGACGAGATGAACGCCACAGCATTTGAAGAGTGGTTCTCAGGAATTCTGCATTTACTTCCACCTGACAGCGTCATTGTTATGGATAATGCGTCATACCACAGTCAGACAGTCAATAAAATCCCAAAAATGAGTTGGAAGAAGATTCACATCCAAGAATGGCTCACAGACAACGGCGTGAATTTCAATCCGAAGAACGTGAAGGCAGAGCTCCTAGAACTCATCCCTATTCACTTGAAATTACAGGCCAAGGTTTATAAAATCGACAAAATGGCTGAGGAGTGTGGTCACACAGTGCTGCGGTTGCCCCCTTACCTTTGTGACCTGAACCCCATCGAGCTGGTGTGGGCCACAGTGAAAAATGAAGTTGCGAAGAAGAATGCTGATTATTCTCTGAATACCGTAGAAGTTCTGTTACACAATGCATTGAACAATATTTCTTCGGAGGATTGGAGTAAGTGCGTCACTCACGTGAAGAAAGTTGAGGACATGATGTGGGAGGTGGATGCCATCAGCGATGATTTGCACGACAGGATCATAGTGTTGGATGCTGGGAACGACGACGACACAGAAGATGAAGACTCCCACAGTGACCAGATTGAAGTAAGTGATGATTCATCTGATGATTTGGCTATTCCTCTCTAAGGAAATACTGTATTATTGTTAGTTATACGTACGTGTACTTTATTTATAGTATAGGCATAGTACGAGTGTTTTATTTGTTTATATTAAGTGTGATTTCCTTTACCTTTATGGGCATTAATAGTAATTTTAATTAATTTAATAACAATTAATATAATTTAGTAAATAATGTTATTTTTTCTTCAATAATACAGTTTAATATTTGTGTAACTTTGTCTTGCCAAACATTTGAGGACTAATGTTATAACACAGTAAAGCAAGAGAATTATGTTATTTAGCTGATGATTTGGCTCTTCCTCTGTAAGGAAATGCTGTACAGTATTATTATTAGTTTTTAAGTTTAGGCATACGTACAATTTATTTTACTTGTTTATACTAAGCTTGATTCCTTTGCCTTCATGGGGAACAATATTAATTTTAATTAAATGATTTAATTTGGTTAATTATTTAATTATATTTATTTATTTTATTTTAGTGTTTATAAATTGTACATATTTTCTGAAATAAAAATGTTTCGTCTGATATACGGAAGTTTTATTAATACAGTATACCATTTATAACTTCACTAATCACTCTGTGTTTGTCACAGATGACCGATTCCTTTGAAATTTGGTATCTAAATAATCAGAAAATTGCAATGTAACACGTGTTATCATTTGTTTTTCGGAATTTAAGGAAGGAGGAAAAGTTGCATATCGTTACTGGAGTCATTAGTTATGATCACTGACCCCAGCCAGTGTCTACTTAACGCGGCCGAGTCGCACAATAGACACCAAGGGTAGGCGATTAGTGCGGTCGACTGGGTTTCCGCCTCAAGCTGACTTGAATTTTACTATAGTAAACTATATAATATTACTATGGCAGATAATTTTAGAAAAGTAAAAATCACTTCCGTCAGTAAGAAAAGTGTCAGTGGACTTTGGACCCATGAAAAGGACCATCTGTAAGTTGTCTAAACCATAAAGTTCTACTTGTTTACAATTATTTTACTTACAAACAACCCGCCGTGTAATAAATAACTTTCTCTGTAGACATATTTTTGAGTTCTAAGTCCAAGCTATTGTAATTTATTCAGGTAACACACACCCACTTGAACCTGTTTAAACCCCAGTCCTCGCTTCCGCCTTCAGTTAATTCAATATTGTGTCTCATTTATGCATCTCCACTATAGGAAATTAACATTCTTTTCATGATCGTAATTTGGAAATTTCCATCGAATATTTGAAAAGTACAGTAAATGAAAAAATTAGAAGAAAGATACCAAACACGACATAATTTGGTAAAAAAATCATACAATATAGGCGCAGCCTGTTTGTGTGCAGTAACAATCGAGTTGGTTTTTGGTAACGATATTAAATTAAATTTTGTCAAAAATGTATACATAACAATAGTCGTAGTACGCCTAATGTTTAAGTTTTTTCTTATTTCTTAAGTGTATTGACAAATCAAACCTAGCATCCCTTGTGCATTTACGACCTACCAGTAGCCGACCAAGCCCTTAGTCCCAACCTTTTGTTTGTTAATGGGGGGTAATAAACATGACAGAAATTGTGTGGTAAAGTTAACAGCACTTTGATTTTTTATACAAATTAATTGTATTTAGAGCTGTTAACGAATTATAAAGCCAGTTGTAGTTATTTTTTACGTTCCTAATAAGTAGGCCTATACTTAAAAGAGTTGATTTTATTATCAGTTTGTACGAATGTATTATTATTATTTTTGTTAACTTCTTTACTGTATTCCAATTAGACTAATAAAGTCAGAAGAGATAGTTACACGCAGTAAAAAAAAAACTTTAGTAACTAGGTTTGAACCTACGCAACTAAGTTGTAGGTCCATCTGTAACCTACCAGAATAGACGAATAGGGTTAATCGTAAGTTTCTTAATGCTGAACATTTGATTTTTTTTTAACCTTTTGGTTAGTCATATCTTCAAAGAATTAAAAATGGCAGCAAAAATAAAAGTAAAGAACGACTTAACGTTTTTATGACCCATTTAAAAAAAATGTTTACTATGTTTTTAATGGGAAACCATAAAAATATTACGCTACCGTTTTCGCGTCTCGAGATCTGATTCAAATTACAGTATTTGTATAGGAATTTCTGTTTTAATTCTAACTTATAATTATTTTTATTTCTATGTTATATTTTTCTGTGTAAAACTTGAGCAGTAGCCTACTAATAATAAAAGTTACAAGGTATTAATTCATAGACAAAATGTATTTTACCTCAGTTACATTTTGAGAAGAATATGTTTATTTAATTTGCATGTGTCCCGTTGAAAATATAACTTTTTTTGGTTGTAGTTTGAATAATATAATGTTCCTGGATGAGAGTGGGAAGTAACAAATCTAATTTAAATGTTCATACCGATAATTATAAAATGAAATAAATAAAATTGTATGTTCGAGTATCGCGGTGTCTTGATTCATAATTTTAAAATGCTCTAAAATGGTGGTGGTAAAACGAAACACAATAATTACAAAGAATTCACACAAACATTGTTAGTGAGTTTTTCAGGATTATTTCCATTTAACATTCCTTTGAAGCTTCCTTGTATCAACCAGGCGTTTTTGTTATACATTATTAGTTTTGTTTCCGAAGTAATAATTTAAAACTTGACTTATCAAAAAGTTTGTAAATTTGTTAGTATACTGTTATTTTCATTTACTACAATTTACTTTATAAATTACAATCTATTTAACAAATATGAAACATAATTTAATTTAATCAATCACTTAACGAATAACAACAAAAATATAAACATAATGACATGCAATAAAATGTAAACGTGGAACAAATAATACATCCCCGTAAATCACTCTCTCACATCCTCGCAAAGCTTCTCTCTAACAAAATAATCATATCCCCAGAAAAGCTTGTCTCTTACATGCCCACAAGTTTCTGTCTCTCGTAACCGTTACA